>JAODKM010000102.1:536035-555485 GCA_026780845.1 Petrocephalus sullivani | reverse complement strand
TGTGTCCCTGCCTGCCTGCCTGCCGCTCTCTGTGTCCCTGCCTGCCTGCCTGCCGCTCTCTGTGTCCCTGCCTGCCTGCCTGCCGCTCTCTGTGTCCCTGCCTGCCTGCCTGCCGCTCTCTGTGTCCCTGCCTGCCTTCCTGCCGCTCTCTGTGTCCCTGCCTGCCTTCCTGCCGCTCTCTGTGTCCCTGCCTGCCTGCCTGTGTCTGTCAGTCATGAAACAGCAGCAGAGCACCTGTAAATCAAATCTCGTAGAAACTTTCAGGATAGTGTTTTATCACATGACTCTTAATGTAAACATTTACCTAGTAGTATAGAGGGGAGTCATCTGGGATTTACACATTAAACGGAAAATGTACCTACGTTTGGTGCCAGGTGGGTGTTAATTTGGGATCCGGGTTATACCCATAGCTTGAGTTTCTACATCAATGTACACTTATTTTAAATGTAATGCAAGTAATCATGTGTGCTCATATGTTTCCTAAAACCAATGTAACGTGTAAATATCTTTTTCCCCCCACCTTTTAAAATACTTGAATAGTTTTAACTACTTAATTTCTTAGATTACATTTCTTTTCATGTAATTATCATGCTTACATGGTCCCCTTCTGTTTCTTTACAGGATCTTCCACCTTCAGCAATAGCAAATGTGGGTGGTAATATTTTTACGTTTGGGTCTTACAGACTTGGCGTTCACACCAAAGGTATGAGGAACGCGAGCATAATATAATAATACATAATACATTTTTAAATGCTCTTATTTTATTATTATTGTTTTTTTGTGCTTGGTTGTGATAGTAATTTACAGTGCATCTATTTTTGTAGATTTCTCAGAACAGAAACTTGGCATAAACTTATTTTAAATCATGTGATTTCAAAACCATGAATTACTGATTAGCTCAAAGGGGCCTGGATGAAGTTTTTTTTTTTTATTATTATTATTATTATTATTCCTGAGTAGCCCTCAGCTTCAGTGTTGCAGGCGGTGGTGAAGCTTTGGGGTGTCTGTGTGACCCCCCCTCTCTGTATCCCATGCAGGAGCAGGTGTCAGTGTGACCCCCCCTTTCTGTATCCCTCGTAGGAGCGGATATCGACGCGCTCTGTGTGGCTCCTCGTCACGTGCAGAGGGAGGACTTCTTTCAGTCTTTCTTCGAAAAACTCAAAAAACACGAGGAGATCAAAGACCTGAGGGTGAGCGCTCCTCGCGCGTGCCGCCCCCGTGATAGCTTGCAGACCTACCACTGACCCATCACTAAATTTTTTTCTTCCCCTAGGCTGTTGAAGATGCTTTTGTACCAGTTATCAAATTTAAGTTTGATGGGATTGAGGTAAAACGCCAACAGACTGCAACCATCCAAATTCATATTTCAGTTATTTCTTGGGAAATGCAACTTTTGACAGCCCACCTTCACTCTTCATACAGATTGATCTCCTGTTCGCAAGGCTGGCGCTCCAGTGCATCCCAGAAAATCTGGACCTCCGTGGAGACTCCCACCTCCGGAACCTCGACATCCGCTGTATCCGCAGTCTAAACGGTGAGCTTTTGCCGAGTGTCGCTCGTTGGAGGCTTTTCTCTCGCTGTATGTTTGTGTCTTTGATTGGGGGGTAATGGATGGTCCCTTCCATCCTGTACACCTAGACTGTCATCTCAATGTCACTTTGTTCACTCCACAGGTTGCAGGGTCACTGATGAGATCCTATCTCTGGTGCCAAATAAGGAGAACTTCCGGCTTACGCTGAGAGCTATTAAACTGTGGGCCAAACGTGAGTAAGGTGGCACAGCGTCCCCAGTGTTCATTTTTCAGGAGATTCTTATGCCGATTTGGCTTATTTGAAGTCTTTATTTTTTGTTTAAAGCCAGAGTTTCATTGTTCTTTTTCCAAGTACCATAACGGTTTGCCTTTTGTTCCTGCAAGACTTGGCCGCGATGTTGCTTTTCCTGTTCTTAAATTCCGTGCTTTTGTTTGGAAGGGCACTATATATATGTGAGAGGGGGTTATTGATGTTTGAATGTGTACCAGGTCGTGGGATTTACTCCAACATGCTTGGCTTCCTGGGCGGAGTCTCGTGGGCCATGCTGGTGGCCAGAACCTGCCAGCTGTACCCCAACGCCGTGGCCGCCACACTGGTGCACAAGTTCTTCCTGGTCTTTTCCAAGTGGTGAGTGACCAACCAGGCTGAGGTGGGCTGCTTCAGTCAGTCTTTGGGCGATCGCCGGCTTTAGTGGCATGACGTCGTGAGAATCATGTCCCCCTCCTGCCTCACAGGGAGTGGCCCAACGCCGTGCTATTGAAGCAACCCGAAGAGAGTAACCTGAACCTACCCGTGTGGGACCCACGGGTGAGTCATCCCACCTACGTGCCACCATTGCGTCCCGGGTGGCCGCTGACTTCTCTCCCGCTGCCTCCAGGTGAACCCGTCAGACAGGTACCACCTCATGCCCATCATCACGCCTGCATACCCTCAACAGAACTCCACCTACAACGTCTCCACCTCCACGCGCACCATCATGAGCGAGGAGTTCCGAACTGGTAGGTGGCCATGTGTCCTGTCCGCCCCAATCATTCCCCTTAACTCTTTAGTGTGACTCCTGATTGCCCAGTTAATGCTCCCCAGCTGCTGATGGCGCTTGCTTTGTGAACTTTCTAAGAAAAGAACTTTGCACGACGCTAGCAAGGCTTTATTCTCGGGGTGTCCTTTATCCTCTGTCTACCTGCTTAACAGGAGTTTTTCTGTGGTGTTTGATGGGTATTTTAGTATTTAATTGAACAATGATGGTACTGCTAACCAGGGTTATCAGGGTTAAGGCATCGTGTGTGACCACAGCCAGCCTGAGCTCTGATACCACGCCCCCAAGGCTAGTGCTAAAGAAATTATTATACTTACACTAATCACTTTCCTTGTCCATTTTAGCATTTGTTACTTCGTTTGTCTATTAGAGGACTGGAAACCTCTTATCAATGAAAACTGTTCTTAAGGTTTCAAATGATGGCGTTTTCTGTACATTTAGTGACTTTGTCACTTAGAAAATATGCGTTTCAAAACAAATGTAACTTGGAATTGGACTGACTAAGATGTTGTTTGTATGTATATTTTGGATCAAATGTTAGTCTTAGGGCTTTTAATCTTACCATGGAGCTTTTTACAATACCAGAATAATGTTGCTGTGTCCTGTCTTATGACGTCTGCATGGTATGAACCCAAGTGCAATCTCAACTCTGCTAACTATGACAACTCTTGCTATGTGACTGTTGCATGCGTGTAATATGCAATGTCAGTATTAACATTGTACATGGCACCGGCCTTATCTGGCTGTCTCTCCCTATTATTAATTATTATTATTATTATTATTATTATTATTATTATTATTATTATTATTTTAGTTGACCCTGTATTTGTAGTGAGTCGTTTAAATTCATGTTGCTGTCTCATGATTACTGAGACCTGATTTTCATTGTTAGGTACCTAACAGATCTGCTTTGCTCACCCTGGCAGGTCTCAGTGTCACTGACGAAATTCTGCGCGGCAAGGCTGAGTGGCCAAAGCTTTTTGAGCCTCCAAGCTTCTTCCAAAAGTACAAGTATGTCGGTGCTTTTCCTCCCTTGCCGACGCATAACTGTCCGCCAGCCTGAAGCTTGTCCCCCACTGCGGGGGCTTGTTCCCGCTGAGCGCGAAACTGCTCCTGTAGATGCGTTGCTTGGTTTGTCCTACAGGTGGCAGACCGTTTGCAGTGAATCTCTTTATCTCTGTATCTACAGGCATTACATTGTACTGACTGCCAGCGCGTCCACAGAGGCAAACCACTTAGAATGGTGAGTGAGCGACATTGCGGTATCCATGCATGAAGCCGCGCGGCCTGAAGGGAGACCGCAAGTTATTCTAGTGCTTTTAGTCATTGTAATGATATACGTCATCCATCTTCCAAAAGCAGTTTTCCAGTAGTGTCTTGGTTTAGTATTATTCCCCATACTGCGGTCCTGTACCTATTAGTTGTGTGTATTTGGTTTTCCAAGAATGCCTTTGATGGTCTGTGTGTATAATTGCTTTGCTTAAATTAGCACAGAAATTTTCTCAGATCTAATTAAGATGCTGCCATTCTACCCTTTTCAGGTCTTTTTCTGCATATCACCTTTTAAAAATGTTTCACTTTTTTGAATTTGTGAACGTTTTTGCAAAATAATAGATATATCGCGGTGTGTCCACATGGTGGCACTGTAACCTTGGTTTACTCCTGGTATTTGGAGGTACAGAGCCTCTGCTTTTTGGTGTGGCTGTTGAGCTTGTTACTGTGCTCACGCCACCTTATTCTGGGCCTCATGAATTTGACGCAGATGCCTGACAGTAATGAGCTGTTATTTTTTTCGCTTTGGCTTTTGGAGACGTATTATAAAGACATGTAGTACCTGTAGACATCATGGCTTTAGATGAAGTCAGTTACCACCTCATCCTCTTTTAGTCCCGGCACAAATGCTACTACAGAAATTAGTCACTAGAGGGGTGACTTCATAGGTTTAGAAAAATAACGTGTCATATTTTAATGATGCTAGTTTCAGTAGCTGGTAGTCAGAGTTGGCTGCCTTCCATGTTGGATACCAGCAAAGTTTATGACTGTTTTTTATTGTACGGCGCTGTTTGTACACAAGCCTTCCCTCT
Source organism: Petrocephalus sullivani (assembly GCA_026780845.1). Classification (NCBI taxonomy): domain Eukaryota; kingdom Metazoa; phylum Chordata; class Actinopteri; order Osteoglossiformes; family Mormyridae; genus Petrocephalus; species Petrocephalus sullivani. The sequence continues at coordinate 550,833 of JAODKM010000102.1, read as the reverse complement.
GTAACCTGAGCTTCTGTTCGGTGAATCTTGCCGCGTTTCTAGTCAGAGTTACGTGTTTAATTCATATTATCGATTTTCCCTCTCTCCGCAGGATCGGTCTTGTGGAGTCTAAGATAAGGGTGCTGATTGGGAACCTGGAGCGTAACGAGTACATCACTCTGGCTCACGTCAACCCCCAGTCGTTCCCCGGGAGCAAAGAAAGCCAGAGCGAGTAAGCATGCAGGGGGGGGGGGGTGTCACACCACACCCTCACACTCTTACAGCTTGTCCTGGGTTAGTGGCTGCAAATAGTTTCTTTTAGTATTCAGCTTTGTTTTCCTTCTAAAATGTATGTGATGCCCATTTAGGTTAATTTGTACTAGAGCTGCCGTTCGTCTTACTTTTTTATGACCCCTGTAGCGGTGCTTGTGTTGTACAGTATATAGCAACGCTGCAGAGACGTCATACGCCGGAAGTGTAGTGTTCCATTCTGAGACGTTCATTTTGGCTTCCCGCCAAACCCCTCGATCGAACAGGAACGAATTTGTGTCCATGTGGTTCATCGGGATCATCTTCAAAAAGGTGGAGAACGCTGAGAGCGTGAACATCGACCTGACGTACGACATCCAGGCCTTCACAGACACCGGTTAGCAGACCGCTTCTCTCCTTTAAAATTCCGCAGCATCCGGGTCCGGAAGGGAAGTCTTATTATTCCCGCTTTCCAGCCCCCCATGCACAGAGCCGTCGGGAAAATTATAGAAATGTTATCTTGGGTGTAAAGCACTGCAAAGTGTTAAAGTTCCCTTGGGTGACTCGAGCTAATTCTGTCTCAAAAGGGTTATCATTCCTCAGCATTCTGAATGTTTATTTTTTTTTACCCCCCCCCCAAGTATTTGTAAATTTGAACCCTGTATGTTAGTGATCCTGCTGTGGGAGGAAATTGTACCATAGGAACCTTCCCACTGATGGTGTCCTGCCATCATTTTTATGGTATCATGTGATGTAGCTTCACTGTAGGTCCTGCTTTGGGGGTTGCAGCATTAGGCTTTGGTGGAAGCTGAGTGGTTCAGCCATCTGGGTTCTAAGCCAAAAATGGGTTCTGAGTCTGAATCGTTCATGGTGTTGAATGTGAGTTAACACCCCCCCCCCCCCTTCCCCCAGTGTACAGGCAGGCCAACAACGTCAACATGCTGAAGGAAGGTATGAAGATCGAAGCGACGCATGTGAAGAAGAAACAGCTCCACCAGTATCTTCCTCCAGAGGTTCTTCAGAAGAAGAAGAAGGTGGGAGACTGCGAGCTGGAATATCGACTTCTGAACCTGGCAACGTGCTCTTAATGCCTGCCTGGTCGAGGAATGCCGCATATTAATGTGTCATTAATTTAGCTCGTCTCCTCCCCGCATCAGAGTTTGGCAGATATAAACCGCACCTCCAACGGGGGGTCGAAGCGCGCTTCGCTGGACGGGAGCCAGCTAGACAGCTCCAGGGACACGGACTTCGGCACACCGCTCAGCTCCCCGACCCCCGTAAGCCGGCCATGCAAGCCTGCCTCCGACGGCGAGGACAGGTACTGGCTCACATGGCCGTCTGTCTCTCATTTCCGGTTATTTCAGACTGGCATTTGGGCCAGTAGGCCGTGAGAGTCACCAGTTCCCATTTTACCGCAGAGTCTCGCCACCAAAGCCACAAGTACCGCTGTTTTGTGAAGTCTCTCCAGCACTGGAGATTTCCTCCCCTAGCCCGGAGCAAGGCATGTCCATCCCTGTGATTGGGACAAGTATGTACAAACTACCACAGTTTTCATTGGCTCGTGTGTAGTATGAAATATGGCTTAATTAGTGCCCTGCCCTCCTCCCCCCGCAGCTGGGAACTCCATACCCATGCTGTTAAGTCGCGGTGTCCCACACCTCACCTCGCCCACTACCAAGCCCGTCACGGTGAATGGCACAGGCAGCTCCAGCTCTGCACCCAAGAGACCGCACTCCCCGCCCCTGTCAGAGGAGTCGCCCAAAAGACTCAAGGGCACAGACAAGGTGGTAGCACCGCTTCGCAGATCATTGGGAGGTGGCAGGCCGCTCACTAGACAAGTGCTAATGCTCTGTGCTAATGCTCTGTGCAACCTGTTTTTACAGGTTTTCTCTGACAGCTCAGCAGCTCAGGACCCGTGTCCCCCTCCCGAAGAGAGGCTCGAGCGGGAGGACAGTCCCGTGCCGGTGGGTGTAAGGCCGCAGTATATGAATCCCTCTGCCCCCCCAACCAGTCATCATCTCTCTGCTGTCTTCCTTCGGCCTACTGGTTATCGAAAATGGTCTTCCTCCATGTTTTTATATCTAACATTGTTTTACTATTAATTAAATTTATTTAATGCAGAGTGCTGTCTACCCCCCCCCCCTTAGAGTCTTGATGCCACAAAGCCCATGCCTATTCCAACCATTGACACCTCGAGAACACAGGTAAAAACACCCCCCTCCCCCAATGTTATGAGATAGATGACAGTAAAATCTGGGCAAAGGCGAGGTGCTGGAAATTCCCTTGGCATAAAGAGATACTCCAACCTGTGAATAACCCTGTGTGTGTGTGTGTGTGTGTGTGTGGGGGGGGGGGGGGGGGCTTTCTCCTGTCTGTCATGTTTTTCAGAGGCTCTCCAGTAAGGAGCTCCCCGACGCCTCATCCCCTCTACCCACCAGTAACCTGCGTGTCGTCAAGAACTCCATCAGGCTAACGCTAAACCGATAGCGGCTAGCGGGCGCTCTGCACTCCTGCGGCTAGCGGGCGCTCTGCACTCCTGCGGCTAGCGGGCGCGCTCAGTGCTCCTGCTCCCTCGCGGCCGCTTCATTTCGAGATCCCCCGGTGCTTTTCGTTTTAAAACGCCGTCGACACCGACCCCGCTGCCGACCTGACGGACCCTAAAGCAAGACTGTGGTACATGTGAAAACGACCAAGGGCTGTGTCGGCACTCCGGGTAAAACCCAGCGCGGCCTGAATGAAGAAGGAATTTCTCCAGGTCCTCCCGCGTTGAATCAAATAATTTTTTTTTTTTGCTTTTCTTTGCCTGGTCAGGTTGTTACTCTTGGCGCCGAACTTGTCAAAGGCATCATTTGTCCAGTGGATACAATTTATGTAAATGACTGCCCTAAAAATCACGGTTTTCACAAAGTGTTTTTCTCCCCCCTAATGCACTGAAAATTTCAGTTTTATTTACTGAAAATAAGGAGTCAGAAGTCTGACTCCTAAGACTTCACCCCTTCACCACCACCTATCCCCCCCCCCTGTTTTTCAATCTTCCATTGTGATTCAGTTGGAAATAGCTGAACTAAGAAGGACCTTTCTTTGGAAACAGCCATGCTTCTTCAGAGCTCTCCTCTCTAGCCTCCCACCAGTTTGGATGGATCTGTCTCTTTTCGGGGGGCATAGAACAGCAGCTGTTCCTTACTTCCTCCCCTGTGATGAGCCGGTAGTGCGTAGTACCAGGCTAGGTTAGGCTTGTCGCGGTGGGATGCTTACTTCCTCCCCCGTGATGAGCCGGTAGTGCGTAGTACCAGGTTTGGTTAGGCTTCTCGCGGTGGGATGCTTACTTCCTCCCCGTGATGAGGCGGGCCGCTTGGGCCGGTAGTGCGTAGTACCAGGCTCGGTTAGGCTTGTCGCGGTGGGATGCTTACTTCCTCCCCCGTGATGAGCACGGTCGCTTGGGCCGGTAGTGCGTAGTACCAGGCTCGGTTAGGCTTGTCGCGGTGGGATGCTTCCTTCCTCCCCCGTGATGAGCCCGGTCGCTTGGGCCGGTAGTGCGTAGTACCAGGCTCGGTTAGGCTTGTCGCGGTGGGATGCCTCCTTCCTTTCCTCAGTTTGCTGGTGTGACTCCCTGAGTGGGGTGGGGACTGAATGTGCCTCCCGTGGAGGTCCGCATAAGGGCTCCGCTGGTGTCCGTGGTACGAAGGGACTTCAGGTTACTCTCTCTCTATCTATCTCTCTCTCTCTCTATCTCTATCTCTCTCTCTCTCTCTCTCATCCTCTCTGCAGAATGATTCAATCGTGATATTTTGAAATCACTCATGCAGAGATCACCTGCTTCGAAGATGCATTCTTTAACGGGGTTATTTTATTTATATTAGCATATTTGTAACGTACTTTTATATGAATGTAAACGTCACAAACCTTGCAGTCAGTTCATTTACATGCAGAACGCGCTGTCAGATCTGTCAAGTCTTCTCATTTATCATAACAAACCGTTGATTTTTGGTATTGTTTTGTAAGGTAATAAATGTATTTGAAAGGGTATTTTTGTATGTAATGTATATTGCCTCCTTTAAAATAACACCAAAAAAATGTAAAACCCCTAACAGATCTTTGCTTTCTTTTTTAATCCCCACCTTGATTCTGTTTGGTCTCGACACGGGCGAAGAGCTTTGCATTTAGTGCGCATATTTGTTATAACAAAATTCCTTTTGTGTTCCGGTAGATGGAATCGCTGAGTCGAGCGCTTAAAACCCCTGCTGAATTTTACAAGAAGCCTTGCCCGTTAAAACCAATTCCACGGTGTCTTGTTATCCTTTTCCGCGCGTTTGCTTAAGGGGGGATGAGCGATCGGCGGCACCGGCCTGCGGTACCCGGCGGGGGGCTCGGAGCGCGTCCCCGGGGCCCCGTGGTGGCGCCTCTGTCCCCGTCACACACACTTTCGCATGTCCCGCGTCGTCTTCCCACACCGTGACGTATTCAATTCTTCAATCACACACAAAAACATTACACCAAGTATCCATTTATCGAGATCACATTTTCCATTGCTGTTTGCTTTCTTTTTAGTCGTATAAAGAATAAGAATAAACGTAACGGAGGTGAGCGGAATCCGCGCTGCCGTCCTGAGCGTTTAGCAGACCTGTGGCCCCCATGCCCAGGCTGGGTTATTTAATGCCAGGCATAAAATAAAGGCTGATCTATACTTCTATTTTATACTTCATAATGTAGCCTTAATACAGGTACTAAGTGGACGCGCTGTTTGTTCTAAATGTGCAATATTAACTCGATGTGTTATGGGACCGTTCCTTTGTTTCGTACAGTCATAAGGGAAAAATACAGTGTTTAACGACTGCGATTTGTATACGCAAAGTGAAAAGGTGCAAACATTTATTGCGTAAGGAGATGGTCTTCCCGAATCCCTGAATGTGAGTATTATTATTATTTATTATTATATTTCATCGCTGGTTGAAAATTTCAGTTCGTGGTGCATAAGAAGCTAGAACCATTTAAAGGGTGTCGAATTAACCCACGTTTTAGAGGACGTGAATGGCATGGCATGCCTAATATTAATATGCACGCATTTCAGCGTACAGTAGTACCCGGGGAGATTCCCAGTTTGCAGTTGCTGGGCGTGCGAATGTCGCCCGGGGATTACCCATGCATATACAGAATCTGCATGTAAACAGTCATTGCATTTAGAGCTGCTCGATGCTATATCATGTTATATTAGAAAACAATGTCATATGTAATATACTTTGTGTTTGTGTGCATATAATACGCACATACAAGGTCGTTTACGCAAATGGATCAAATGTGCGTAAGCAGGCGTTTAAATGCAGATAATTGGCACGCGCTGGCGGTCACCCTAATATCCGAAACATAAGAATGGAAAAGCCTGTACACCTGCGCCGATGCAGGTTAGGGCTCTAAGCGGGCATGTCCGTGCGCGTAAAACGCCCGCGCTTCCGCCGGGGCGCCGCCGCTCCGCCTGGTCACTTTAATGCACTTTATTTTAATATTGCAAACTACAGCCTTGGGTCGCCCGTGTCCCCGCTTCGCCTTAATGTCGCCGGATTCGCAGCTAACCGGCAGATGTAAGTGCGATTACGTACTTCCTAATGGCAATAAGGCCGCCCCGAATGGGCGGGGATACGGGGGCTTTCCCAGCGCGACGCGGGCGCCTCGGCTCTTAAAGCCAATAAAGCACCTTTCTGCTGTTAGTTGAAACTTTGACGTTGCGATGATACCGTGTAGCAAGGGCGTCCCCACCATGAACTGTGAGTAAAGTGCGCCTTTCCTCTGCGAGCGTGGTGTTACTGCGTGTGTTCCGGCGCAAGGCTCCGCACGGGACGGCGCGCTGCACAGCGGGGCTCCGCATGTGCGGCTGCGTCCTCCTGGGGCCCCGAAAGGCTCCGCATGTGCGGCTGCGTATTTGCGCGCAGTGCAGATCGGGGCTCCGCATTTGCGCCTGCGTATTTGCGCACAGTGCCGAGCCGGCGCCGGACGCCTACATGGGGACGCTAACCTACATTCGGAATGTCGCCACTTAATATCCGCATTGTGTAGCTGTTTCTAATGCTGCCGTTATATCCCGACCCCCATAAATGGGCTAATCTGCGTCGTTTTCGCCGTGGCGGGGGGTCCTAACGGGGCCGATCGGCGCTGTGGCGTGACAGGCGGGACGCGGACGGAGGCGTGTGCGGGCTCGGGTCCGCGGCAGCAGCCGGCCGAGAGCGAGAGCGGCACTGGGGAAGCCCTGAGATCCCAACTTCCACTTTTCGTTGGAAACCCGACTTTCAATAAATGTGACGCCCGTGTTTCTTCTTTCTCCTTTTTTATTTCAGTGTTGTTCGGTTATAACGATCACCCCCTACATTACGATCACTGTAGCGGATGTTCTCTCCCTCATTTAGGCAGATATGCTGTTTCATATGTGGGCAGCTCTTCCTTTATTCCTTGGCAGTAAAATGACTTGCAATTACTTAAGCATTTAAAATTACTTTCAGACGTGCTTATAAGCAGCAGAGATATGGAGCCTAGCTCTGTGTAGAATGTAGGATTCTGCAGTGACTGCCGTTATGTCTACTGCCATCCTAATGCAGGAAAAACATTTAACAAAATAAATACTAAATTATATGTAGTCGATATGTAAATGAAAATATTAATTCTAGTTGCCCCCCTAACTTCCGGTATAGGCTCGGGACCCACGCGAAAATGGATGAAATTGATGTTTTTTTTTTTTTTTTTTGCAGTGTCCCTTTAAGTAAAAACAATATAAACAAAGATGTAACAAATAGAGATTTTTCAGTGGGTAACTTATAGATACTTTATAGTTTAATAGGGTGTGACATTTACCTGCCAGCATGTACGCGGCGGTAGTACTGACTGGGGAGTTACTCGTAAGCACGAATCCTGTCCCGGTTTGTGCCTAAGTCCTTCTCCCTAATCGCCATGCCTCCATCACAGGAGGCCCCATGAATTAAACATGCCTGTGTTATTTCTCCTTTTGACCCTGATCCCACACCCCCGGCACTGCGGGCGGGTAGGTGATGGGGAGTAGCAGGTGATGTCCGCCTTTACATGAATAACACCCGCCCCCCCCCCGGGTCCATTGCAGCGTGCAAGCCGTATGCGCAGATATTCGAGCAGCCGAAACAGCGGGGCATGCGCTACAGGTACAAGTGCGAGGGACGATCTGCGGGCAGCATCCTGGGGGAGAGGAGCTGCGACGAGAGCAAGAGCTACCCCAGCATCCAGGTCAGGGGGGGCGGGGCGAACGCCGATCCCAGCTACCGGCACCCTGACACTAAAAATAGGCAGCGAAGGAACAGCTACAGGGCTTACATTAACGTGTAAAAACAAGACGTCTGGAGGACAGCGCTCCATTGTCTGTGCATAAGCGCATTGCAGCCCAGATTATCATGTTGTATTCAGAAGCGGATTAACAAAATACTTCTTATTTAATGCCGTATGCTCCTGTAATGCATAATACTGCAGCTTTACCCTATGCCTGATAAACCAGCATATATGTAAGGATATTTCCTCAGCATAGTATATACCTGAGTTCTGAGGCAAGTTATTGATTCTTTCTCCATCCACTCCATCTGTAGATTTTTAACTTATTTGGCAAAGTGAAGATCCGCGTGTCACTGGTGACGAGGAACCAGCCGTACAGGCCTCACCCCCACGAGCTGGTGGGGAAGGATTGCAAGGACGGCTACTACGAGGCCGAGATGGGCCCGGAGCGCAGGATCTTTGCGTAAGCCGTCGTCTCTCCGTGGTCCCCGAAACTACTAGGAGTAATGCCAAAGAACAGCGGGTTCGAGAGCACTGAGTACCTGGCACAGGTGTGTTGGGAGGGAGCAAAAATGCCAACTGCCTGGGGGGTCCCCGAGGACTGCGCAGGGAAGCACTGATCTAGAGTAATGAGGGCCGAAAAAGGTGGACAGTGACATCAGAGAACATTAACACACAGTGACATATGCAGTGACACTATGGGCAGAATACCGAGTGGGTACTCTGCTCTCATTGGCAGATTGCGACTGCCTATCAGGCTTGGCGGCTTGCCTGTTTGATGACCAGCCCTGGGTGGTATCTCACAGTTTCATGCTGTCATGGGGAACGGCAAGGGGGGATTCCCCAGCCCTGGGCGAGGACGCTTTGGTCAACATATGCAAAGCACTTGCTATACTTCTGTTCTCTGTCCGTGGTTTTTTGTACAATGATTGGTCTGGCCACTCTGGAAAGTCAAATAGGAACTCCATTGAAGTTTTTTTTTTTTTTGGTATTACAGTCATCTGGTTTTTCTGACTTGAAACTTTTTAAGAAGATGGGAATAGGGATCTGTTTTTAGGTGATTTTTCTAAATCTGAGTGGACATTTTAAGTTCCGTAGGCGAATCGCCACCCAGATTTTATGAAATCAACTAAAAAGTGATGAGTCGGCCATAGTTCTTTCCCAGCATGAGTGAGACGGGCATGGCAGTAGTGTCATTGTGAGTGTGTGTGTGTTTATACCCCTGCCTTGTGTCTAGGTGCCATTGTCCACCTTTCTACCCTCTCAGTACCTTAGATCAGTGTTTCTCAGCTCAGTCCTTGGGGGGGCCCCCAGCCAGCCCATGCCTTTGCTCCCTGACTGGGCCTGTCATGGCAACACCCGGGTCTAACGGCCATCGTCTCTTCTGCCCTCAGTTTTCAGAACCTGGGGATACAGTGCGTCAAGCGGAAGGAGGTGAAGGAGGCCATCATGCAGAGGATGAGGCAGAGCATCAACCCATTTAATGGTAAGACCTCCAGCGAAGCCCCTGCAGGAAGACTCACAATCACACCTTTGTCAGTGGGGGTTTCTCCGTTCCTCAGAGGAGGCGTGGCTTAAGCCTAATGAGATCTTAAAAAACCGCCGCGCTCGCCGGGATTGGGACCAGGTGTCCCTTCAGCTTGACCGATCCACCTGGGATCAAACTTTTCCTAGACGGAAAGTTTGCGTTCAGCAGCTGTCTATTCGCATTGTATCCTGTCTGATTGCAACCCCTAGAAGGTCTTCCCTTCCCCCGCCAGCCCCTCTCCCTCCCTGCGTCACAGCCTGCCTTGTCTGTTAGGGATGGGGGCGGTGGGTCGGGGGGGGTGTTGTGTCTCCATCAGCCCCCATATTTGGTCTCGGTTCTCTGACTGGGCATTCTCACAGTGTCGTCATAGTAACCACAAGGGGGCGGGGAGGTACTCTCCAAAACCGAGTGGGCGAACAAATACAGATACAGGTGTATGCGTGGGCGTATGTGATGTGTGCTCACACATACAGGCGCGTGTGCTTATATCGGCCATGCGTGGGACCAGGCGGAGACTACGCGGCGTGGGTGTCGGCGAAACAGGAGGGGCGAATCTTCATGTTAAGAAGAGACTGAAGGTCTTGGAGGTGTCACTTGTGCGACGCAGTTGTGGCTTTCTCCTAGCGTGTCGCCCTCTCGGTCCTGCACGTCCTCGTCACCCGGTCCCCGCCCACACACCCACTCCCGTTCCTGTCCCGTTCTGTCTTTCTGCATGCATTTCTGTCAGAAAGGAAAGCGTGTTGTACTAGACGGACTCGTCCCGCTCGTAACAATGGGGCTGTCAGTGCTTATTTCCGGTCGCTAGCCTTGTTTTGTGGTTACGCCATTAAGGCAGGGCTTCTGTGCCGTTTGATTCAGCCGACAGTCTCGTATTGTTTCCTGTAGTCGAATGTTTTCTGCGGCTGACGGTATTTCTTTGCCAAGGTATGCAGCAGAGGCCGGAAGAGTGCCAAACCATTCAGGCGGCTCCTTCTCTCCCTTTTCTCGGCCTTCCTAAATAGTCAGAAAGTTTCTCCATAAAGCCGTGGCTACCATGTTTAGTTTTTCAGGGAAATTCACTGATATGTTAGTTACAATTATTAGTAGTGGCTATAGCAACAGTTTCAGGGGAACAAGGGGATGATCAGTACCCAATTTCTACTCTTTATCAGAGTTTCCAGCTGATTCTCGAAGCTGACCTCTCCTGTAGTTATTGATGGCCCGGTGCATGCTGGGACTCGGCCGCCCCCCCCCACCCCGTCTCTGACGACATGTCCACCATGTCACCTCACAGTGCCTCAGGAGCAGCTGCTGCAGATCGAGGAGTACGACCTGAACGTGGTGCGCCTCTGCTTCCAGATCTTCACACAGGATGAGGCGGGCCGCTACATGCAGGCTGTGGAGCCGCTGGTCTCAAACCCCATTTTCGACAACCGTGAGTGCAGCCCGTGCAGCACCCTGCTTTTGCTTTCTGTTCACACGCCCGAGCCCTGTGTTTTTCTGCCTGCCGTGCTGGTAGCAGGGAGAAAAGTGCCCCAACCTGCGCCAACCTTTCAACATTCAGCACTGAGACCCCTGTCCATCTGGATTTCCTTCTAGCAAATATTTAGCAGCGCCCTGATTTAAGCTCATCGTTCTCAGCATTCTTGAATGATCCTTGTGATGTTTTTGGAGGTATTTCTGTGCTAATAACTCAAAGTAAAAATGGACTGGCAAATGCTGCTTCAAACCTTGACTGCATCAGACATTTGGATAGGTGATCATGAAGAAATGGGTCCATTTGTAATCAATAATCAAAATATTTGTTGTATGAAATAATAATGACCAAGGATGGTCGACCTGTCTGTATACAGACAAGTGTGTTTATGAAAAAATGCTTAGATTGAGAAAAATTACTATGTAGGCTATGGTTTTAAGTGAAGCATCTGTGGTAAAAATTGCATTTTGATCACAATGTCAAAATTCACCCATGATGGTGACCCCTGACGCAGGTTACATGGTGATTTCATATCATCATAATAAAAATACTCAACAAAAATGCTGACATACTCAAGGGCACGTTCCGCAGGAGTGCTCTCAATTTCGTCGAGGTAAACTTTCTGTGAAGCAGCTGTTTTGGCGTGCCTGCCCTGGGCCTTATCGCGTTATGTCATCACAGACGCCATGGAAATCCCGTCCCCTCCGGCTTGCCACTGTGATGCAAATCCTGCTCGATAGTGACCGAGATTACCCAGATACACGGCCGCGCCGACTTCAGAAAGCAGACGCTGATGTTACTGAAAGGGTTAAATCTCAGCAGGGGTGTGTGCGGGACATGTCTGGTGGCCAGCTGACGGGGCAGCAGGAAGAGAAACATCCAGACAGTCTCATGATTTCGCACAACTGCAGAAAAAGAATTTGAGGTTGAGATTAGCATCGCACTTGTCATTTCCTCTTCTGAAACATGGAGGGGATGCGATGTCCTTGTCGCCCAAGTTGCGCAATTTGCCGAACGGCGCTCGAATTTCCAGTGCGGCTCGGCCACTGCTCACGCCAGCGACGCCGGGCGAGGATGACGCCGGCTGGCGGTGCTTCCACCCGAGAGTTCCTCAGATGTACGGACACGGAGAGCACGACGACAATGACTGACCCTCCTGGCCTCCTGCCCCCCCCTGCAGGTGACCCCACCACAGCTGAGCTGCGCATCTGCCGCATCAACAGGAACAGTGGGAGCGTGAGGGGGGGAGACGAGGTCTTTCTTCTGTGTGACAAAGTGCAGAAAGGTAACGTGGGCGTACATCAGGCCAGCCGTGAATCATTTATCACCCCACACCCCGAAGCTCACCAGCACTTTCAGTTTCTGATGTTTACTCAGGATCTGCCTCAGATTAGTAACCACCCTGCCTGACGTTCATTTGTCCAGTCCTCTGCGCACACGACCCCTTTTATATTCACTCATTAATCCTTAATTGTCTCCCGGTCCAGATGACATCGAAGTGCTGTTCTTCACAAAGAACTGGGAAGCGAAGGGCGTCTTCTCCCAGGCCGACGTCCACAGGCAGGTTGCCATCGTCTTTAAGACCCCCCCGTACCCCAACCCCAACATCACCGTCCCCGAGGCCGTGGGAATGCAGCTACGCCGCCCATCCGACCGGGCGGTCAGCGAACCACTGGAGTTCCGGTACCTGCCTGACGATAAAGGTACGTCGCCCCCTAGGGGATCGATGGCGGCAGTCACCTCCAATTTAGAGGATGGGGGTTTAAAATAATGATACATTACCAGGCGTATAAGCAGAAGTACAGGTACCTAGGAAGTCTTTGATTTTCACCCACCCCATCAAGTTCTCCTATGAAACATGCACATTTATGAGTGCGAGCGAACCTTGGACTCAGGGTGCAGGGTTAGCCATCTTCATCGTGTAGCTGGAGACTTAACAACCAGAGCCACACAGCTGGCGTGTGTATAGGGGCGGGGCCACAGGGGGCTCTTGCCGATGCTCAAAGCTGATTGGCTCCAGCGGTGCCTCCTCCCCTGTTGCTTAACATATATTTGGTTCATAACATTGGTTCCTTTGCATGAATAATCAAGTGCAGGACGTCTGCCTCTCGTCACATTTTCACGTTGATCCTGTGCCGTCTGCAGACCCCTTTTACTGCATCGCCAAAAAACGCAAGATGGAGGAACTGATGAAAGTCCTTCCCAGCTTCAACGGTAAGGAAAAGGGCCGCGTGTCACAACAACGGTGCCAGCTATGTATGCATTTATCTTGAGTAATATTACTAAATAGTACTACATATTAAAATTCTATTTCATTTAGGCGTGAACCACCTCAACAGAGTGAAGCCACCAGCAACTCAGATCAAGAAAGGTAAGGAATGGGGCACAGCCCTTATTTTTAGGGGATCAAGTCCAAAGGGGCACTATAATTGGCCCCCTCCCCTGTCAATCACCAATTCAAAACATATAACTGGCTTATGGTAAGGCTGGCCCCACCTGATCTGCCTCCATCTTTTCAGAGCCCGGTAACGCATACCCAAAGGCGACCACAGCCAATGGCATGCACAAGCCTCTGACGGCCCTCAGTGGCACCCCGTCGTACCCCCGGGCTCTGCACGCCGTGGCACAGCCCCCAGTTTCCATCGCCCATGTGACGCCACCGCCGAGCACCCAGGCCACTGCTGGCATGGGTATGTCCAATCTGCACAGTAGCTCCGCCTTCTCCGACCTGCCCCAGCTTACCGAAGGCGACCTGCAGTGCCTGGGCATGGTGGGGGACAGCCAGCTCCAGCAGAGAGGCCTCACCCTGGGCAAGGAAGCAGCCTCTGCATCCCAGCCCACCTGGTCCTCCTACGGCTTCCAGTCGAACCAGGGCATCCTGAAGGGTGGGATTAGGCCCTTCTCCTACCCCGACGACATGGACTGCGACAACATCCTGGAGCGCTTCACCCAGCCGCCAGTGTTCCAGCTCAAGCAGGAGGTCCTGCTGGGTCAGCCTGAGCATCCCGTTAGGGCGTCACCGGATAGCGCTATGCAGTACGGGAGCCTGGCACCCTGCCAAGTGCACAACAGCGCCGCCCTGGAGGCCCTTAGACATACTGGGGCCAAAGTGGCAAACCTTGACCTCAACCTGCTGTCTGATCAGTTCAACGGCGACTTCGGCAGTTGGCATTAGGCCAGAAGCCAGTTATGGATAATTAAGGCCAATTAATGTATTGCTCTGCAAGAATCTCACCAGCCTCAACAGCGGTCTGAGGCTTAATGATGATTAACAAGAGCAAGTCACCATGTTCTCAGAAACAGACCTGATTGGGTTTTCATGGTTACAACTCCCAGAGTCAACCGAGTATCTAGAGTATCTAATGGGTCTGTAGGAAGTATTATCCTATGATAGGTTGTCTATATATATGATATGATATATACATAATGTGTACATATTCTATATATGTAATCTCAGAAGCCATGCACGAGAGTTTTAGAATGAATCTCTAATCTGAAAACTATTTGAACTAACCTATGTTTGGTTCATATGAACCAATGGCAGCTGTAATAAATTCTGTTCCTAAGAAGGAAGTTATAGGGATTTATGTCCCCCTTGTAATGGCTATGTCATATTTACAGCGTAAAGTTCTCAGCGCCGTGGCTAACCAAAACCACAGTTTTTAACGTAAGTCGTCGCTTTTCAGAATTAAATCGCATTTCGCAAAACTGATTGTATCGTTTCCTATAAAGTGGCATCAGTAATGGGTTGCCCACATACCACCTGGTCCTTAAACTCCAGCAATTGACCGTTCGTTTTACATGTTTGAGACTGTAGTGTTTTCATTGATTCCTCAATGTAATATTCACACGCTTTGATGCTTAATAAAAATGTAATTTGACCGCTGTGTGACGTCCAGACGTGGTGGTGATGTGACGGCACACAAACACGGCTTCCAAACAGAAAGTTGGGCTCAAACGGAGCCCCCACATACAAAAGAGATACCAGCAGTCCACTACTGAAGCCTAACAGGCACTGTGGCTTCAGTTAGACGTGAAGCACGTGACAGTCTCCTCACAGGAGCACAGCCTCTCCCGGGGAAGCTCCTAGCCCTCAGGGGTGCCTTCCTGCTGCAGTGAGGGCTGAAGGTCCAGGTTCTCCCCACACTCCGGATCCATTACTGCGGGAGGCCAGTCCACATCCACAGACTGGTGGGGGGGGGGGGGGGGGGGGCAGGAAAGGACATTGTTAGGGAAAAAGCAGGCACGGTTGTCGATTTCTGGGTTGAGGTTAGAAAAATACTAAAGGACCAGGGGGACAAGGGGGGA
>JAODKM010000102.1:507144-526068 GCA_026780845.1 Petrocephalus sullivani | reverse complement strand
CTTGGTAAGCAATGGAAATGACTGTGATTCTATGCCGTGAATGTCAATGTTTGGAAATATTCACCATCTCCATGACTCAATTTTTTTTTGAGCAGTATGTTGATAAAACAGATAAAAAAAATTATACATTAGCTGTCAGTAATATACAAAATAATATTTTTTTTTTTATATGTGCACATCATTAGCTGTTAATGGTTATCATTATTAATAATGACCGAAGGTAGCATAGCAGGTACCGAGGCTAACGCCCCCATTTCAGTGATGATTTTGTCAATTACTACTGACGCAGGGGAACGTGACATATTAAGTTGTTCTGGTTATCAACGGCTTCATAATTAGTTAGCTGCACTGCTACCATGTTAATACAGCTGATTAAAATATCAGTTTACAGCTCTCCTCATGTCACATGGGTAAATGTGAATTAACTACCACATTTATGGCATAATAGCTTAAATTATTTGATGGTAATTTATTTGCCAAAAATTCTGTGTTGCAGTAAAGTGTCTTCATTATTACGTGCGCTTTTCAGTGCTGGAACTTTCCAGATTATTCTGTCTCACCCATGTTGAATTACTTAAAATATCATTATTATGGTATGCGGTTTAACAATTAAAACCACTAAGTTGTTCATTTTAAGAGATCTGGCCTTTTTCACTTTTGAATAGTTATTATTGCACTTTAATAAGACAAAGGTATTTCTTATTCGATTAATCGTTGGAATATTCGATAGAATACTCGATTACTAAACTAATCGACAGCTGCAGCCCAAGAGTGGACGGTGGAGTTTATGACCGGGGGTACCCGGGCTGCAGTTACCTGGCAAGGCTGACGATAGGCGGACTGCAGGCTGACACAGCAGAAGCGTAGGATGCACCTCGGGCAGCAACCGGCGCCCAGCAGCGCCAGCGCGATCGGTCGATCTTTATCCTTCAATGGCAACATGCTGTCACCTTTCCTGTAAGCAGAGACACGGGAAAATGAGCCACAAGCGTGCGGTGCACACCTGGTCTGGTTCTGATAACTTTGGTACACTGATTCGGTGGTACGTGTACCATTTTCACTCTTACCATCATGCACACAATACCATTTCACTTTTATAATACTTTTTTGTGTGCAAGTATATGCAAATCTTAATAGTTACTGTGTCCAGGTCCGAGTTTTCAGGCAAACGGCAAACCCGTTATACTCATCTAATAGATTAAAGTAATGCATGCCTCGTTAAAGGTAAGTGCAGTTACTGTCAGCTGCACGAATCAAACTCGTTCGTTTGTTTCTTAGGCACTCAATGTACATGCTTCACGCACGGATAACAACAATCATCCAAATACACAGTTTTCAGGTACATAAAATACAAATTAGCTTCTTAGGAAACCTCTGATATTGCAACCAGTTAGGCATCATACAAACACGAAAATCATTACAAAACAGCGACGGAAAAATTGTTAAGACTTACCATTTCCAAACATTTGATTAATTTACTGTGCCGTATCATTGCCAGCTAGATGCCATGCGTAGCACCATTCATAGCGACGTCATTACGCTAAGGCAGGAGTAATCGAACCTAATCGTTTTTTCATTAAAAGAAAATATTGCATACATTCACTCGAATTAATTTGTGTGTAATTATAAGTTGTAAATTATAACGTAAATAACATTCAAATTATAAACTTGCAGAAGAATCCTTTCGTTCCTTTTTGAGTTCGATTAGTATAGTGATCGATTGCACGAACTGCGGCCCCCACTAAAGCCTCGCTGCAACCGTGGAGATCGCGCGCATGTTGTAGTATAATGCATGACTGTAACATTACTCATTGCAGGATTATTGTGGCAATTTGGATATCTACGCACATTATAAGAATTACACTTTTCAAAATGTACGGCTATTCGTAAATCAAACTTTTAATGGCCAAAGCTTTGGGAACTTGGCGGAAATGACGTAAAATCATGCGCAGATTTGTAGGCATCGCGTGGTCACGTGATAAGGTTCTGGTTGCTGGAGCCAAGATGGCAGTCTATCTGAGCACAAGAACGACTGGGTCACGAATAAAAGGAAAACTGCTTTACATTGCTGTTTGTATGGCTCATTTGTCCTTCTTTAGTCTTCTTGTTCTTCGTTGCGCGTCGTAACGAGACGGGACACGTTTAGAAAAATGTCAGATCATATAATAATATTAATCTTCTGGTAATATTAATCCATCTTTTAGCCAGTCATCCTGGTCTTGTGTGTGTGTGGTGGAGTCGATAGTGTGGGGATTCATCCTGCCTGAGATGCCGGTAGGGGAACACAAACACGTACACTCCAGGAGGAAGCTGGAGTACCCCAAGCAAACTGCAGGGCACAGGAACAAAGTGCAAACCCTACACACAGACTGGAGACAAGATTCAAACTCACAACCCTCATCCCATATTGGGCTACAGTGATCCTACAAAACACAGAGCATAGCCTAAATAGGATAGGGTGACCAGATAATCGATGTCAGGGAGGACACTTGGAGCTACTTCAGGTTTTATAAACTACTTTAAAACTGAAAGGCTCCTGTGCTCGGCTAAATAGTTCAGTTCATCTTGTGCTTTGATTGGTTTGTTTTTCGTTGATTGAAAGACTTGTCCAGCTGTTTCGCATTTAACATTAGTGATGCGTGCATGATTATAGGAGACTGAGCAATCAACACACAGCAATATTGCAGCGCTTAAGTGAAATCCAGGTCCTTTTAATTGAAATGGTAGTTTACAAATCCTGTCCTAGTTCAAAGTGTCCTCCCTGACATGGATTATCTGGTCACCCTAAAATAGGACTGTAGTACAGCATAAGGCATACAGTAAGAGCACATGCTAAGAAACAAAGGCAGCTGACCGGCCTGCCTTTGGACAGTGAGCACAAACTCCATGTGCTTCCATGAAAAACTGGCATCTGTCTGCTTCATCATACACATGTCTGAATGTCCATTATTATTATATATTACTTAAATCTTTTTGGGGGAACTTTTTTTACTCTTGTAACACTGCTCTTGCAAATTTCCTGGTATGTTTTTGTTATAAATAAAATACATAACTCTTTTCAAGTTCATTTTTTCAAATTAATTTCTAGTTTGTTTGTTTGAGCCTTGTCAAAAATTCTGGCATAATGACAGCATGTGTTCTATATCTAATGATCTTTGCACTGTTACACTTCAGGGTTACTAAGCCAGTTACAATCACATACTGGAACTCTTATGCCAGTAAGATTTTATTGGATGATTTGCTTGAATCAGGAATGTTTGTTAAACAACATTACATGTGTACATTGACTATTCTGAATATGTGGAATAGGACTTTAGTTTATTGATGGATTTATATATTTATTTTGGTGTTCTGTGTGTGCAGACAAAGAGAAATTATATTTATAGACAGCTGGGGCTGTGCATGTGTACTTTAGACCTGTTTATTACCTGAACAGTTGCACTGGCAATAAAAAAAATAGTTACATGAAAGGTGTGGTGCATTTAGATGATCAGACCCTTCAGAACTTAAAGTTCACACATCCCAGGGTGTTAGCTGTTCGACAAACACTGGGGACCACGAGTCTTCGTACCCCACCGGAGCTGGACTTTTTTAACATGGGGACCGTCGTTTTATACTCAGCTTTCATCTTCGCGAGTTCCTTTTTATCGCACGATGTCAGAGGCAGCCCCATTGGTGAGCGGACCTGCTCCTTTCTGTTCTTGAATATGAACTGTAGAATCGGTTTTTAATTCAAACATAATCAGACCTATAAGCTCCACTCAGCACTAACAGCAATTCACCTTATTAATGTATGCTAAATATTTGTTTGAAGAATCTGTGAGATATAATGATTCGACAGACATACAACAATCACCAATGTAAGTTAAAGAATACTAGAATTTTTGATTTTACAATGTAAGATGAAATATTGTGTTGATGAGCAATTGTGTTTCTATGTGTAATTCCGAAATTTTTTTCCAGTTATCTGCTAGCTGCCAGACACAGCGGCTGTTCTGCTGCTTTCATTTCCAGTTTGTGATGTCAGCAGTGCTGTTAACAGAGGATATGGACATTGTGTCTTTTTCATTTCTATCATTATTTCCTCTCCAGGAACCACAGTAATAAACTGTGAAAAAGGCAGTGTGGAAGATATCTTTGCCGCGGATGAAGGGTATACTGGTAATGTTCTATGTGCATTCATTCTTTTAAACATTCATATATATTTGTACTCTTGACATTCTTAGGCCTGGGCTATGTTAAAGATGCATTTTTATCAATTTTAAATGCTAATGTCTTACAAACGATTGAGACTATAAGGGGGCCATCATCATCAAAGCTATGTAATGCACTTCGAGCCCCCAAAAGGACTGAGACGTGCAAGTAGCGTAGTCATGCAATTTCTAATGCTTTGATAGGGGCTGTGGAGCTACTGACTGGTATTGGTCCAGATGAGAGTGTGCAGCTCGTTGGATTTTCAAATGACGGACATTTGGATTTCCTGGAGTTGAATTTTACACATGGAGATACATTCGCAGTGGTGCAGACTAAAAAACCTCTGGATGCTGACGTCCTGATTGATGTAAGTTTAATCGGCAACAAACAACAACAATGCCTTAAGTATCAAATATTTATTCGCGTAGGCTTCCTGTAAGTATCTTCCAGCAAAGATCTATGGAAGTTTAAATTTATTCTGTAATAAAGAAATTCAGAGTACGTAAAGGAAATTTACTCCTTATATTATAAGTTATGTGCTCCTGCCCGAATAACTATAGATTATATGTTTATTTGCAATATTTAATTTCAGATGTAATACTCTCATACTTTTTATGTTGCCCTCTCTTTAGGAGAATGGTTTTCTTTTCTATGCAGTGCAGTGTGTGAGCACAACGGTAAGTATGCTCTTGGGAGTTTTACTTACTTAAAATTTGCTTACTTACTTTTACTTAAAATGATTGGTTCCGAGTGGTAACCAATCAGATCTTGTATCACATGTCAGACCAACCAATCAGATGTCTTGGTGCCACCTCCTCTATTCGTTTGGACCCACCTCTTCCACAGTGTAATTGGTTATCTCACCGAACCAATTTTTCGTTTTGCCCTCAGAACATTTTTATGTATATGAAGTTTGGTATAGTTACATTATACATCTCTGGTCCTCATGTGAGCTTTATTATTTAATGTCACCAACATCTGTTCCCGTTTTCAGTATCACAACAGAAGGAGGCTGAAAGTAAATGACATCAATGACAATCCGCCCATTTTCCAGCGGAAGGAATATCGGAAGACAATCTCAGAGGTAAAGCCGCGTCCAGTAACCCTTCCGGATGTACCTCTTTCCCTTTATTAATAAATGGGATGTTAAATGGCCATCCACTTATCAGTCTTCCCGCTAATGGATACCCTGGCAGATTCAGGGGACCCAGCATGACAGGCACCCTTGAATACGCGGATGGAAGACTCACCACCTATATCGTATATTAAACGATTGTCCCATGTCACATAAAAACCGAAAAGCAGATTAAAGGGTGACATTTCATCAGAGCACCCAGAATTTCTCCATATGCCCTGCTACTGTGGTATAGATCAGTGTTTCTTAATCTCAGAGAGTTGGGAGGGAGCAAAAACGTGTGCTGTCTGAAGGTCTCCAAGGAGCGGGTTGGGAAACACTGGTATAGATTATGTCTGCATCCTGTTCCTTCCTGAGTATCTAATATTCTCCTCATTAGACCCTATCTGTGAACTCAGTGGTAGAGACAGTGAAAGCCGTGGATGCAGATGGAACCTCACAAAACAACAAATTAACATATTCCATCCTGGTAAAATTTTTTGTGTTTTTCAAAATAAAAATTTATGTCTAATATATATTTATATAGGCATCAAGGAAATGTGTTTGTGCCTAAGAAATGCCATGGAAATCATTCAAAGTAAAGTACTGTCAAAACCTGTATTAAAATCCATAAAAATACATATACATATGCATATATTGACCTTGCCTTGATTGAAAGGTTTAATATAAAGTTTTATGGTCCTCATAAATCCAGTTACAAATAAGGCAAAACTGTTATTGTGATAACCTGCTATAAAATGTGCAATTTATTATATAAGAATAAGAAAAATAAGATGACACAGTGTAATGATTCTTCAGTGTGTGTGCAGCAAATGTTCAATGAAATGGTAACTAATTTTCTTCAACCCCAAAAGGAACCAGGGCCAGACAAATTTATAATTTTTAACAATGGAACAATAATTCTGACAAATGCCCTGAACTACAACTTAGCCAATAGCTACAACTTCACAGTGCAAGCTCAGGTATGTAGCTCCTCTGGTATAATCAATCAATCAGCCAATCAATCAATCTATCATCTAATCTATTTAATGTCACTATGTGTAGGATCCAGGAGGCATCAATGACACTGCTAAAGTGTTCATTATAGTTGAAGACTTTGACAACACTAATCCTTACTTTCAACAAAGCCTGTATCATGCAAGCATACAGGAAAACGAAGTGAGTTACCAGGCACTGTCCAAACGGAGACTGACACACAGTTTCCTTTCAGTTTTGATTTTTATTGTCGTCCCCCTGACCTTTTACTTTCTGTGTAAGATAGGGGCATTCAGAGAGATACTCCCAGAAGCCATCCTTGCCAAAGATGGAGATGTCGGCATTAATGAGCCTGTACTCTACAGCATTAGTGAAGGTGGTCTATCTGTCACTGTTAAAATAAACCTACCACTAAAATGATACTGTTCCGAGACTTTTTATTTCTTTGTCAATGGACAAACTTACAAAATCAGCTAGGGGTACTTATTTCCTCCACTGTATTAGCCTTTTGTCCTTGATTTTTTTTCTGTGATTGTTTTGTGAATTGTAGTTTCTCCAGACAAGTATCAGCCTTACTTCAACATTGATAAAGATACTGGCGTCATCACTGTGGTATCACCACTGGACAGAGAGGAGATCAGCTCCCTCACTTTGAACATCCAGGTACGGTGACTTGGTCTAGGTGTATTTCTGTATCTAATCTACATGTCAACAGGGCACTATAATGTTTGGTTCCCATCCAACCAAGACTGTTCACGTTGTATTAAATAAATGGCCTGTAGACGGTGTGCTGCTCAGTGGGGTTTAGATCAGTGCCTGTGTGGAAGGTTATGGGTTCAGATCCCGTCAGAGTAATTATGTTATTGTAAGCCAATGAGCAAGGCACTAACTTCCAGTTGCTGCCTGACCCTGACTTATATACTGCTGTAGACTAAAGAGGCTGTCATGTAAATATAGATGGTGGATTAACAGAATTACCTCTCACTTTTTACAGTACCAATCAAAAGTCTGGAGGGTTATTTATACTACTCTCTAAATTTTAGAGTAATCATATAAACATCTAAACTATAAGCAAAACATATATGGAATTATACACTAACCAAAAAAAGTATTAAACAAAAAATTATATTTTGTGTTGGGGGAGCAGCTCTGTGGGTTGGGACCAGAAGGTTGCCGGTTCCAATCCCGTGGTCAACAGAGTGATGCCATCCTTGGGCTCTTGACCAAGGCCCTTAACCCCAATTGCCCCAGGGACAGGCTGACCCTACTTTCTCCTCTATGCCAGTCCCATGTGGAGGCCCCTGGCCTTCTTTTCCAGCTGTTCCCGAAGGAGGTCCCACATATGCTGAGCACTCATTGGCTGCTTTTCCTTCACTCTCTAGTCAAACTCCCCCAAAACCATCGTACTGTTTATGTCAGGTGGCCAGGTCATGTGACGTGACACTCAGTCACTCATCTTTGTGGTGTGTCCAAATTTTTGACCTGAAAAGTATTTATCCTCCATCCTTTCACTGTGTGAATCAGGCCGCGCAAGCGTCTGACAGTCTGAAAACGGCAAACGCTGCAGTCTCTTTAAAAGTTGACGACGTCAACGACAACCAGCCTGAGTTTGACAAGAGCAGTTACTTCACCAGTATCTTCGAAAATTCCCAGAATGGCTTCATCCTCTTCAGGCCGATAATCAGTGACAAAGACGTGGTACGTTACGAAAGGTCACCAGTCCGTGGGTGAGGATTTTCCAGGGCTTATTCTTGAGAGTGTGATGCTGTGAAATTGTCATTGGACTTTCAGGGAGGCTTCAATGGAACACTTGAAGTTCTTCCGGAGAATGTCCCTTTCTCGTTCTCTCCCGACGGCACCCTTATGGTCAAGGATCACACACTTCTAGACAGAGAAACAACCCCCAGTTTTACTTTTCAGGTAAGAATAACTAAATGGTGGACAAAGGTCAAATGCCTATTTATCTGTAGTGCTAAATCAGTGCTATATAATTTTACATTTGCAGAGGTAGATATTTGAACCCCATGTTAGCATATCAGACTGGGCCCCCAATCTGGATAATTTTCCCTTCTTTTGGGGAACACCTGATACCAGAAACATTATTTTATCAGGGAAAATGCAAATTAATAGAATTAATGTTAAATGTGTCCCGTATTTCCCATATCTAGTGGCTACATCCTGTAATCAGGGTTTATGGTGTCAAAAATGTTTGTGGTTTAGGTTGTTACCAAGTCTAATTATTTCTGCTCTTCTAAGATTAAAGCTCAAGACAGCCAGTCCCCCTTCTATGATGTTTTGGCCGATGTCAACGTAACGCTTCTAGATGAGAATGATAACAGTCCACAGTTTGACAACTCGGTGTATGAAGGAAAAGTTTTTAACAATCAAACAGTGGGCATATGGGTCACTAAGGTATGGACTGTCCGTGTTTCCTCCATGGACATTCTGCTTGCATGAGAAATAAGAATTCTTACTTGGGAAAATCATTGTATAACAGTGGCATAAGGGAACAGATGATTTGTTCAGGTCAGTGGGAGAATAAGACTGTCATACTCTTACAAATAATCTCAAAGACAAGCCTCATAATACCTGTATAAAGTATCTAGTTCAAGAAATAATAATACAAATTACATTAATATTTTTTTTTTAATCTGGTGCATGGTTGTGTTTTATTTTCATTATAGTCACAAACATTTGAAAATCTTTAAGTTTCATAAATGTGTGTTTTATTAGCTGAAACTGACACTGACACTCCAGAACTGGAGGCCTTTTCATGTCATGGCGTGTGACTTACTCACAGGTTACAGCTGAAGACCCAGATGAGGGCCCAAATGGGCGAGTAAAGTACACCATAGAAGGAGGAAACCAGGAAGGCTACTTCGACATTGACACGGACACAGGGGACATCTCGATAAGCAAAGAGATCCCTCTCAGGGAAAGTGAGGTGCTCCGGTTCACCCTGTATGTCACGGCAAGAGACGGTGAGCTGCTGCAGCGAGATTTGGGGGCCATTCTGCCACAACATGCTCCACAAAATGTCGTGTGAGGAAATGCTGTCCCTCTGACATTTTCTGAAAAGTGTCCTGGACCTTCCTGCAGAGGCAGTGTCTCCACGTGCTTCCTCTGTGCTGGTAAACATCCTGGCCCCGGGCAATGCCAAACCCCAATTCCTCAGCCTCACCTACAAAGGCCATGTGCTGGAGGAATTGGAACCACCAGTTGAGATCCTGAAGGTGAGACACCTGAACTTAAGGTTCATGGGTAGGGTGACCAGCTAATCTATGTTTGCAGGGACACTTTGAGCTACTTCAGGTTTTACAAACTAATTTGGGCTCCTTGGCTAAATAGTTCAGTTCTTCATGTGCGTTTACTGGTTTGTTTCCTTGATCGAAAGAGTCATCCAGCTATTTCTCATTAACATCAATGATACATGTATGATTATAGGAGGCTGACCAATCAGCACATGGCAAGATCTCAGTGCTTAAGTAAAATCCAGGTTCTTTTAATTGGAATGTTTGAAACCCTGTCATAGCTCAAATCGCACCTCCCATGACATGGATTAGGTGGTCACCCTATTCATGGGTACGTCTTACATTTACATGGTACCCTTTACTTTGTATGATTTAGGACTCGTCATTTAGAAAGTGAAATGGTGAGAGATATACAGGTAACCCTGGATCCCACTGGAGTGCAGGAGAGGAGAGGAAGAAGACTGCAGAGATGGCATTACAGTGTGCCTGGCCCTAACTACTTATTGTTTGCATTGTAAAGCGTCATTAAGTGTGAGAAAGGCGGTATTTTAATAAAAATTATTATTATTATTATGGCATATGGATTCTTACAATAAATTAAAGCCCAACCACATAGCTGTTAACAGATGCATTGATGGATTCACGAGGCACATTATCTGGATGCAACTTACTTCACCTATAATAATCCACGTGTAATTGCCTGGTTTATTATTTCGAATTTTGCCAAATTTGTTCAGATTTTGGTACAGAAAACGTTCATGTGGACAGGTGATATAATAATAATAATTATAATGTGCCAGATAATGCTCTTGCCACTGCCCACGATCAAAGTAACATCTGATGCATTCATCCATGAGGATAATGCTAAACCTGTCGCGAGATCACAGGAAAGGCTCTTTGGTCATGTTCGAGATCACGAGAAAAATAAGTTGTGATCTCAAGATAACGAAAAGAAAAAAAAAGATGCATTCCAGTTAATTCTGGTTTATACACTCGTCATCTCATCTGGATGAAGCAATCAGCATAAGATTCACAGGCAGTTTCATTTGCAGCCAATGACTTGACTTAAGCTCCTCAACCTCATTTATTAGACAGATGCTTTTGTACCAGTGAAAGGGTCGGACAGTCTCTGGAACAATATGGGGTTAAGGGCCTTGGTTCTGTGGGCCAGTGCCGAAATCACTCCACAAGCAACAGGTTTTGAACCAATTACCTCCTGATAACAGCCATGGAGCCCTAACTTACACTGCCTTATATGATAGACAAAAAGTGGACGTTTGATGCTGACTACCATATTATATCAACAGTGACTTACTTTAATCTGCAAACTGTGTTGCAGACTGGCTCAGAATGGGGGAACCCTCCTGTAGGATAATGTTTTTTTATTTTCATCCTGTTCAGGTGACCTTCCTGTCTGTATCATCCACCAATAAAGTAGAGTTGCAGGTCCTGACACACGAAGACAAATTCTCCATTGATTCAGAGGGCTACTTCTCCACCAAGAAGAAACTGGACTATGAGACGGAGAAGAACTACAGTGTGTCTGTGTCCCTCTCGGACGGCACAAATCACGACCAAGCCACGGTGCTTGTGGAAGTGAACGACATCAATGATAACCCCCCCGTATTTACATCGAATTCCACCAACGTCATGGTAGCTGAGGACACCGAGGTTGGCACCAGCGTGACGGAGATGGTTGCCACGGACAGCGATGATGGCTTCAATGGTAAGCTCTCCTACTCGCTTCAAGGAGGACAGGGGAAGTTCTCAATCAATCCCCAGTCTGGCAAAATCTTTCTGGCCAGTGAGCTTGACAGAGAGACTTTAGCTGAAATCCAGATGGAGGTTGTAGCCCAAGACCAAGGCCAGCCTCCTCAGTCTGCCATCGCCAACATACTCTTCACGGTGACAGACGTGAACGACAACGCTCCACAGTTCAACTTGACAGAATACCAGCTGGCACTACCAGAGAATGCCACTCTGGGTGCCACGCCCCTCAGGCTGGTTGCTGTGGACCGGGACGAGGGTCCCAACGCTGCAATAAGCTACCACATTGCCCAGCAAAGTCCTCCCTCCGATTTGCCCGTCTTCACCCTGAGCCCAGATTCCGGGGACCTTTGGCTTGACCAACCTCTAGATTTCGAGACAGTCAAAGAGTACATCCTGTTGGTGGCGGCCTCAGACAGCGGGACGCCGAGACTCAATGGAACGTGCTCGGTTTTGGTGCGGGTGCAGGATGTGAACGATAACGCACCAGAGTTTGGGAAGAAGCAGTATGACATCGCCGTTTACGAGAACCTGCCCGGGGGTGCAGCCTTTGTCACCCTGGATGTCACAGATAAAGACGAGGTCAGAAAAGGAGTTTGAAGTTTATATTAAGTTCACTGTTTAATGTTTTAAACAGCGAACATTAAGCAAATATACAAGGCTTTAATGGCTCAAAACAAATATCAAAACTACATTCAATAATTCCAAAAAATTAATTATTCTGAGGAAGAACAATTCCAATGAAATATGTCTAAGTGCTCATTCATATTCTGAACATTAGCCATTGAATATTGACTGATATTGCTGCTTTTAGGGTGGGTTTTCCGACGGTCACTTTGTTCTGAAAAGTGAAGTTTTCAGCATAAACCAGCACGGCACCGTGTTTCTCAACACCAACGTGACCTTAGATAGAGAAGAACGTGATAATTATATCGTACAGGTAAATTATTGCTTTCGATTCTTTATAATTCTTTATAGTACAAACACCTATCCTGTCAGGGTAGTTAAAAGCAGTGAATAGCTTTTGGCTTATACATTCTTCATTTGATGACATCTATAACAGGTTTAGTGTAACATGATGGCTACATGAGTAAGCTATAACTTTGCATTGTGTACACATCCAGGTGGTAGCGGTGGACTCTCCTGTCGATGGACTGAGCACCACAGCTCAGCTCAATATTACCATCTTGGACGTCAACGACAACGACCCACAGTTCTCTCCCCTCCCAGGGCTTGTTCAGGTTCCCGAGGGGGGGTATTCGCCCGAGGCCCCTTGGGAGATCTGCCACATAGGTACCAGCGATGCCGACGAAGGCGACAATGGCAGGGTCACCCTGTCCATATTCCCGCCTGACCCTAGCCTGCCATTCGGGATCAGAGAGGTAAGGTCAGCTCAGCCCTGAGAGCTGAGTTACTTCCATATTTGAAAGTAAATAAGTAACAAACTAACTAAACTAAAGATTCAGAAACAGCCTTCTCAAATAACAGGGGACATTCCCATAACATTAGCTAACATTATGTCAAGGCTGGCAGAGAACATTCTTACTGTAACCTTAATGGGACGCTGTAGTAGAATGCTGGCAGAGAATGTTCTTATTGTACCCTTAATGGAACGCTGTAGTAGAATGCTGGCAGAGAACGTTCTTACTGTAACCTTAATGGAACGCTGTAGTACAATGCTATCCACAACCAAGGTTCTCTCAATGTAAGTACAATAACATTATTACCTGAGCATCCAATTAACGGTTAATATTGAAAAGTATTGTTTTATAATATTATATTATAAAAGTTCTATATGTGTATACTGCATGAACTGCTGTTCAGCCTTGAGTCCATGATCTCTGGAGGTGCAAAGTGACAGTGTCACTTACCGTCATTTGTTTTAATACTACTAGTCTTAGTTGTAGTACTAGTTACAGTAGTGGGATAACGTTCTGGGAACATACGGAGAACTGAGTCACTTTGCACGTTTCCACCACTTCGAATCGTAAAGTTGAGTAAACGTTTCCATGACAAAAACTTGTCGGCTGGGTTCATTGAGCAAGACGTTATACAGAGTAAACAAAAAAGATAAATTCACTCACATAAAAATACGTTTTCACTTTAATCGAAAGTAAGTAAATGGGGAGCCAGTAGTGTGGTGGAGGTAGAGGGATTGGGAATGTCAGACTGAACAGGCTGCAATAACTAAGCTGGAGCCTTTTGACGCGCTGAAGGACGGGACTCTCCTTGCGGTGTCCCCCCTGGATCGGGAAGCGAAGGACGTCTATGAGCTTGTGATTGTAGCCTCTGATGATGGGAGGCCTGTGAGGAAGGTAAGAGGCCTCGTTGTAGACGCCGAAATGCTAAAGTGGTCACCGACTGGATTCATTTGCATTTGCTTGGAAAGCTTTGGGAATGACCTCACTTTGGAGAGAACCCAGGATCCACGTTGGTGATACCTGATTTATTAGGATATTGTTGTTTTGGCTTTTGTTTATGGCAAAACTGAGTAACTCCAATAAATCTTCTGTTTTCCCATGACAAGACATGCCATCGAGAGGAATAAAAATTCCCTTGTGAAGGTTTTATCACCTGCTCTTTGGTCGGCTGGTTTACTGCGAGGGCACGTTGCGTGTACTGCGTGCAATGCTTACGGGGCGGTTCCTCTTCCTCTTCAGAATGTCACTGGTATCAAAGTTAGCATCTTGGATGTGAATGACAACGACCCAGAGTTCAGCCAGGAGGCATACGTTATAAGTATCCTGGTGAAGGACGCTAGGGAAGGAGACAGAGTATTGACGCTGTTGGCCACAGACAAGGACACTGGCAACAACTCGCTCATCTCCTACAGGT
Source organism: Petrocephalus sullivani (assembly GCA_026780845.1). NCBI lineage: Eukaryota > Metazoa > Chordata > Actinopteri > Osteoglossiformes > Mormyridae > Petrocephalus > Petrocephalus sullivani. The sequence continues at coordinate 511,911 of JAODKM010000102.1, read as the reverse complement.
GCTTCACGTAGCGAACCCTTGGCGTGACTAATCCAACTGCGTCATAGACATAGATGTGAAATCATAGTCTTGGGGCACATTGTGATGTCAGAATCGTGACGGTCGCTTTCCAATCTCGGGTTCCTAGCTTCTCTTCGGAAAGCCCTTTCCTGCTATTGGACAGCGAGACTGGAGAGATCACCCTGACCTCCAACGTGCAAGATGTTACTGAGGACACAGCGTTCAACCTCACCGCTCTGGCTCATGACAAAGGCGATCCTTCCCGATCCTCTACAGGTAAAGGAGTACGGCTCTCTGTTATGTGGTGGACACATCGGTATACACCCATCTGTAACTACTCAGGTACCGATGGGACTTGCTGTTATTTCATCATCGTTAGATTGTCATGGTGATTCAGCAGAGACGTTATATTCCTCTCTTTTCTTGCATATCCTCCAACAATTCAGACAGATGTAGTGTCTGTTACACTGGTGACTAAATCATTGTGAGTGTGTCCATGTGAACATTGAGTATTTAGCAATATCCCGACCCCTGTCCAAGATGTACCTCTCTTTGTGCCCCCTGTGTCCTGGTCAAAATAAGACAAGCAATTCCTGGTAATGGATACTGGATGGATGGATTATTATGGCGCTGATCTCGATCCCTGAGAATCCCGCCGGTGTGACAGGTTACCATAAGCTAAGCTGGTATACTGGACAGGACTTTTTTACTTCCTCTTGTGTGCGTCCTTTGTGTCCATGCACAGCCACCGTCCAGGTCTTCCTCTGGTGCAACAACAGCACGTCCGATGTATTTTTTGAGAGCTCCATTTACAACTTTAGCATCACTGAGAACGAACCGAAGGCGACGGTGGTGGGCAGGGTGAAAGCCTTGGCGAACAGTGACAAGGTCCAAGTGGCCTACTCACTCAAGTCATACGAGGAGCTCTTCTCTGTGGATGAACACGGTGTGATCCGGACACGACAGGAGCTGGACAGGGAGACGCAGGAGTGGTATACCATGGCTGTGGAGGCCGTGGACTCCAAGGCTCCCTCTATCTCCGCGCTTGCCATGGTAGGTACCGTGCAGGAAACCGAAATGGCCATGTACGTGCATCAGTCTCACCACGAACACACTCATAACATCTGGTCGTTCGTGCAGGTGACTGTGCAGGTGGAGGATGTGAATGAAGCTCCCGTATTCAACCGGACTAGCTACTCTGCAACTGTCTTCAGCAGCGCTCCGTACAAACATCCAGTCGTTCAAGTGAAGGTATGTAGGGATGGCCAACGAGATCAAATTCTCACACGGCTCTTTCTCCCAGGCCTCTCTAATATGGTTTGTTGTGCACAAAACTAGAAAGAAATCATGTAATTGATTTGAGTCTGGGAAACTTGAAAATGAATTTCGGGATATTGATGGCATTATAGGATCAAATCAAACTTCTGTAATTTTTTTTTCTCTCATAATTAGATATTTCACAGTTATAGTTAAAATGACTCGTAACACTGTCCTTTGGAAAGTATATATTTTACTCATGTATTTTGATTGGTTGTGTGCAATCAGGGGCGTGGCTCCATTGGCCCACCCCTCAATTAAAAATTAACAAATTGCCTGCTTGTTCTAATCATTTCCAGTGCTGAGCTGAGACTCTTTAGCTCCTCATTAGCTTCTGCTAATGAGCATGGAGCATGACACACTTGACAGTGTGGCTTCTGGTTGGTTCCAGGCAACAGACCCAGATGTGGGGGAGAACGGGCAGCTGGAGTACCGCCTACAGGAGGCCACCCCCCTGTTTGACGTAGAGCCCTTCACTGGGCAGCTGTACGTCGTGTCTCTGCAGGGTCAGGCAGGACGGGTGACTCTGCACATCAAGGCCACTGACTCTCAGGGACTCTCTGCCTCAGCCAAAGTGGAGGTGAGTGCAGGTTCACCATATCCAAGCAAGCAGCCCTATACACCAGTGTTTTTAAAGCCAGTCCGCGGGGAGCCCTGTCCGGGCCAGGTTTTTGCTCCAGCCTGATATTAATTAGCATCAGGTGTCTCTTAATGGCCTAATAATAAAGGCGGTAGGTTGTAAGCGGTGCAGGTTTGATCGGAAACATTCTAGCAGGTGGGGCACCAGGAGGAGGGAGAAACTGCTTTAGAGGGAGTGAAGGGCTCACCGTACGGGAAACATATCGATAAGAAAGGGAGCAAAATGATTTTAAACCGAGACATACGGCCAGTAGATCTCAGTCTCACCCAGTGAGCAGAATGATTTAGTAAAAATGCAATAAATAGAAAAATATAACAGAGCATTACCAATGTTCACAAAGCAAGTACAACTAAATTTACTTCAGCATTAAAAATTTCTAATAATGCAGGGACAGTAATAATTTTGAAACAAGTTTAAAATAAATGAAATCTTTTCATCAACATTACATATCCTGATCTAATGTAATGGGACACTTTTCTCTCAAAGGGGCATGGTTCCTTCTAAACATTTTTTCAGTCATCTAGATATGAACCTGGAACACAAATGACTGGTTTGTGTGATTTGTCCAGGTTACTGTGGAGAGAAGCTCCAGCGACGACGTGGTGGTCATCTCCATTGCCGAGGCTGCCAACATCGTGGAGAGGAAAGTTCCTCAGCTAGAGAAGTAAGACTGATCGTCCCAGGCATTCCAGTTTGAGCTGGATCGCCCATCTGCGTTCTGCTGCGAGAATCCGTGACCATGGGGCATGTGATGCAGATCGCTAGGACAGGCCCTGGAGATGAGCGTCACTGTCATTGCCGTCTGGGCGTCGGGCGGCATAAAACAGCGGTCCTCGAGGTCAGATGCAGGAACCAACATCGGCCTCATTGCCAAGGACTCCAGCCAAAACATTGTGCCTTCTGGACGAGTCAGGAGGTAAGGAGCAGTGGCCGTTGAATCTCACCCCGCATGGTCCAGACTCAGGAGGATGTCGCAGCTGACGCACGTGTCACACGCAGCGAGCTGGCGACACGGAGGGAGAAGGTGGAGGAGCAGCTGAAGATCGTGTTCGGACGGGAGCTGACGTTCACCATAGAGGAGCCCGCTGGAGAGCCGGGCTCGGACCAGGCTACAGTCATCACTCTGGGCGTGCTGCTGGGACTCAGTGTTGCCATCTTGCTGGCCATGCTACCTGCTTTAATTGTGACAGTCAGGTGGGTGTCTTTCTCTGCAAAGCTCTGGGGTTGACAAATGTGTTTTAAAAAAGGGAAATAAATGAAGAAAACTCGAGTTCCCTGAGGTCCATTTCTCTTCTCTACAGGAAGGTGAAGATGACCAAGACTGTTGACGATTCACAGTGCGAAAACCTGGCTTTTGACAGCCCCTACACGAAGCACAGGTAAGGGGAGGTGCCTTTGATGCCAGGTCCCGCAAACTCAATGGCCAATGACTGGGGCAGTGCTAGACGAATGGATTGGGAGGCACTACGTGATTGAAAGGTTGTTGGTTTGAATCCCCAACCAGCAAGGTATTGTCCCTCAACACTACCCCCCTGCCACTAGCTGTCCATTGCTACGTCACATATGGGTTAAATTCAGAGAGCACTGTGGCCTGGGGTGTATCAACAGTGACAAGTAAAATACTTAAATACCTGAAAGATGACGGTGCTCTGGAAGAAAAAGCATAATTAAGACTGATGATGAATTAATAACCATTTTCTGAGAGTAACTGTAGTCTCTATTTCTTTATGTTCAGAAATTCAATGGGGAACCCTCCACACATGGTAAGTCACTGGTCCACAATGGTACCTACAAATGCATAAAGCCTGTTGTGTGGGGGTTTGGGTCTTAATGAGAGCAACGTGCCCATTTCAGGATAAGAGTCCCCCTAGTGACAGGAACGAAGGGGACGGGGAGACGGACCAGGGCAGCGACAACGGCAGCCACACGTCTGAGCTATGAGACCCGGGTGCGAGGCGGGGGGGCAGCGGGTAGCGTGGATACGCCCCGGCGACAGGGTGCATCACCATAGCAAATATAACACCATCAAAACGGAAGATAATCTGAAAGCCTGACATAAGTTGCAGTACTTCCTACTAATAATTTATTTATATAATCATCCAGTCAAACTGTTAAAGATCAGCATTAAACATATTACAAAGTATTTGGCCCATTACTGACTAACCAGTACCGATTCTCCTTTGCCAGCGTTATATGCATGCTGGGGAACGGCGTAATCGGCCGGGTGATTAATCATCGTTCTCAGAAAACAGGGGGTCATTATTACATGATGAGTGCAAAGAAGGGACTCCGTAATGGAAATTTGAAATTTAATTTTATTACAATTAACTGTTATTGTTTTACATTATTTCACAGAGATTAAAACAAAAACAGTTACAGTAAAGTGCCAATCAAGAAAATGAAATGATGCATGACTACAGAGCTTTATTCAAGCCGTCCTCTAAAACCCGGGTGACTGACCTCACGGCGGCCCCCTCGTTTGGACGGGGGGGGGGTAACCACACTGCTGGAAAGACTCAAGAGCAAAAACTGATATGATTTCAGGACAGGAGTTTGACAAGGAGAAAAAAAATTGTTAAAGGAAAAAAATGAACCCTGTAACAAGGCACTGGTGGATCATGCCTACTTGAAACTGAACCCAGAGAAGCATGGAACAGAGCGAGCGGGACTGTACCATTCAGGGAGCAGAGGGGGGTCTTAGAACATGCAGAGGAGAATGGATACCTGGGGAACGTAGGAACCCACTAAACAAATGGTACAAATGAAACAACTGTGCAATAAGATTATCCATATGATGGCGGGGGGTGGGG
>JAODKM010000102.1:474790-486233 GCA_026780845.1 Petrocephalus sullivani | reverse complement strand
CATCTCTCTTACGCTCCTTTTCTACGGTTGTGTGCGACTTGGGGCGCGGGAACCGCACCGCGGGGCCGCCTCCCGGGGGTTGGCGGGGGGGGGGGGGGGGGGGGGGGGGCAGCGCAGGGCGGCACCTTGCAGCTCCAGGAATTCTTGCTGTTCTCTATCTGGTCTTCGCTGGAGTCGTCCGAGTCGGGGTACAGGTCGCTGTAGCTGCCCTGCAGTTTAAAGAGCACAAAGACACGGGCGTCTGAAGAGGGAATGTGAGGCACCATCCTGATTTACTGCCCTGGCCCGTCAACAGAGTCTCAAATTTACAGCAGCCAGGCCGCCCCCCCGAGACAAGGCCGCCCCGCTTAGCTTTCACGTAACGACGGTTTAAAATTAACGGCATGCCGCCTATAGATTTCATACGGCTCCAGTGTCCTTCAAAGGAACTCTCCAGCCCGCAAACAGCGGTCACTCCGTATAATATGCATGGTACTTGCACGAGTCTGCCAGTGGGGGCAGCGACGAGCCGGCGGCCCGCGGTTACCGTGGACTCCCTGCGGATACGGCGGTTAGGTTTCCCCAGAGCCTCGATGATCTCCAGTGCATACAGCAGCTTGTGGGGGCTCTTAATCCTCAGCAGATCCTTCCAGCAGAGACCCTCGCCCCCCTGTACACGAGAGATTCGAGGGCAGCTTTAAATGGGAGCGCAGGGGCACTTTAAAATCCAGATCCAAAATCGAAATGTCAGCGCGAGTCCCAGGAGAGGCTGCGCAGAAGAATCTCTAGGAGAGGTTCTCAAAAATTTATTGGCGCACAGAACCGAGATGTGCCAGTTTAGGGGAAAACTTATAATGGACAGGCAGGAAAATGGTTACCATGACGACTGACGGAAGGACTGACCGTCTCCTCGGAGATGTTCTGGAAGGCCAGCAGCATGTTGGGGCAGGTGGGCAGCAGCATAAGGAGCTCCCACACGCGCCGGGACAGGTTCTCCGCGTGGAGGTGCAGCTCCTCGCAACGGGCACCCTGCGGGAACATGGGGGGGGAGTGGGGGGTCAGAGCTGGACGAGGCAGGCCAGAGGACAGCTGACTCATGACTTTAACCCAAAACCACTACAGAATGTCAGCGGCTGAGTAAAATTCCCCACCTTTGCCATTAGCTTTAGATGCTTAGCGTGGCTGTTTAATCCAGCCCTTTTTAAGTACCCCACTGCCTCTCGCACTTACGGGTTCGAGGTAAGTGCTACCGTAGGCGTTGTAATAAACAGGCACTAATTTGTAGGTGTCCCAAACGACTAAGCGTAACCGTGGTGCCGAGGCCCTGGTGAGGGGGCCTGAGCCCAGACGCACCTGGGCACTCTCCAAGGCCCGCTCAGTGCTGGGGGGCTTGAAGCAGGCCAGCATCTCCAGCAGGTCGAAGAGCATGGTGAGGTGGGGTTCCTGCAGCAGCAGCAGCATGGGGATGTTCTCCTTCTGGGGGGGCGGGAGGCAGGAGGCCGGGAGCTGCACCCCCTCGCCTTTGCGCTCGCGGCGCGGTGCGCCCAGCGACACAAACACCATCTGCGAGATCGAGCACAGGTAGTCTGGGACCTCCAAGTAGCTGACCAGACTAATCACAGAAATATACATTTAGCGGTTCCCTAAAATTCTCCTGACCGCAGTGTTACCAATATTCTGTGGCCCACAGCTCATTCCCACTCGAACCCTGACGGGATTCAGGGCCGTCTAAGAAGCGCTAGGGCTCACCCTCGTGTTCTGCACATCGCCGCACTGTGATCACGTGGCACTTGCAGCCCGTATAGCTCCGGGTCGGCTCGGGTTCACATTACAAAACGCGACGTGGCATGTGAGGGAGGATACCTGCATGTCTTTGAAGCCCAGCTCGTGCAGCGTTTTCTCGTCATAGTCCGTGGTCAGCTCGTGGCCCGAGGAGATCATCCGGACCGGCCCCATCAGGCCCCCTGCAGCAGAACCAGACACTATTTCAGAGGCTCTACAGAGCTACGAGAGGCAGCCGTACCGCCTCACAGGCAGACCATTCATCTTTATCCCATGCAAAGCAGGTAGAAACATCATCGTGGGGGCGAGCGAGGCCAGCCCTGCCCATCCGTCCACTCTGCCTACATATAGAAAGGCACTAACCTAAAGTTACCCAAAATATCACACAGCACAGGTGTGATTTAAGCACATTATGAGCAGAGGAGGGCCTGGCATTTCAGGAAGACGCTGGGATCCCAGCGAAGGACACGGCTCTGAGAAGCAGAACCTAAATCAGACGCACTCTATCATGTCAGCATGGGACCCGCCCTGGGGGATGATCACCGCCCGTTTCTGCTCAGCAAACACGTCCTCCCTGCCAAATCCAGCGTGGACGGGTCATGAAATCCACGGCGTGCCCGCGGGAGCGGAAAGCACTCCCCCTCCTCTGACCTGGGAAGTCTCCTTGCCGGCTGCTCTGGCCGAACTCCTGCAGCTGCGCCTGCTGGTTCATCTGCTCCTTCTGCAGGTTCTCGTACCAGTGTGTCACCTCCGCCCGCAGGTCCGCCACCTGGTCGCTGGGATACATCTCGATTGTCATCTGCCGGCAGGGATCAGGAGGAGACGAGGGGAGTGAGACGGGGCACAGACGTGGGCCTTCAGTCGCTCGCGAAAGGCGGGCGTCCGCGGTAATGCATCTTCGCGTGGCTGCCCGTCCTCGAGCACCACGGACACTCGCCACCGTTACCTTGTCGGGGAGGCCGGCTGGCTGACACACGATCCGCAGCGGCAGGGACTGCTTGTCGCTCAGGGCCTTCAGGTGACTGCTGATGCCGGTCCCCTCGATCTGCCACTGCCGCAGGTGATAGGCAAACCTGCGAGCCAATAAGAGACTGGGGTTTGGCACCGGCGTCACGAAGCGGCCCAATGACACGTCGGGGTTTGGCTTGGGGCGTGCGACAGTCACAGAACTGAAAACCACTTATACAACAGAATAGGTACAACAGCAAGCAAAAAAGCCATGATTTTTCGACACCTAAATTCAGATTAAGCATTCTTCTGACCCATCAACCTTTGGAGTTCTGACGGCTACGACAATGGCTCCCAGACCCAGGTGCGGGTGCACACTCTGCTCCTTCTCACTCTGATTTGACATCTTAACACTTCTTAATTGGTTCTGACAGATCTTGGCGTTTGTAGGAATGCGAAAATTGGTTTTTACAGATTTTTGTCTTTTTAAGTGCCAAATAAAACAATTAATAAAATAACACTAAAATCTGTGTAAAAAGCTGTCAAAACCATACTGAGGAAAATCAAGGTTGCTAGTGCCTAATCTTCTAGTGCAGCATTTCCCAATAGGTACCCGGGAACCCTTTGCCAGGACTGTCCGGGGGACCCTGAGGACCGTGTCCTAGTCGGTCACAGGGGCTGCTAGATGACCGCGAGAGGCCTTCACCCCGCACCCCGACCCCGTGGGCATACCGACGCCTGAATGCCTCCAGGTGCGTCTTCAGCATCAGCAGACCCCTCTCGATGATGGTGAGGCTGGAGTGCGGGTCCTTCTCCAGGTTCCCCGAGGCCATCATAAGGCTCTCCATACACTTACTGATGAATTCCTGCTCCTTCTCCAGACCCGTTTTACCTGGCCGGCAAAAACGAGAGTGAGTAAAGACCCCGCCCACACGACACTGCGCACGTTCACACCAACCGTTAAATTGACAGGGCTACTTCGACTTCCTACAGTCCAGTCGGAGGTCGCGAAACGGTCACACGAGGTAACCAATAGTAAAACTTCTCTTTTTCAGGGACAGCGGGGGAAGGACGTTCACAAAATTCCTTGGGTAAATATGAGATCAGTAAAATGCCCAAGGTGGTTTCCTCAGCAAGTACACTGATCACTGATTGTCAACCATAACCATCTCTGCAGAAGAGAGGCCCCCCACTCAGCTAGTAGATGATCAGAAGATAAGTGAAGCGAGATTAACAAGTACCCACCGTTGATGTAGTAGGAGTTGATGTACTGGATGGCTGCACGGCTGATGTCAGCAGACTGGGCTCTCAGGGCGATACCCCAAAGCTGGTCCATACCACAGAGCTAAGGGAAACCAGAGGACCAGAGTCTCACAAGGATACCAAGGAATGCACTGAAAATGCTGCCCAAGATCTGAATCTAAAGATGCAGGCGTGCAATGTTGACATCAGCTAGAGAGGGCTGACCGTGGGCCTACATCACAGGTCAGAGCAGGTAGAGGTGCGGCCCCCACCTCGCAGTTGGAGCCACTGTCATAGGCGCTGGTGGCCAGACGTGCCAGGTTGCACAGGTGCTGGAAGAGGTTGAGGCCCGTCATGCTGATGGTCTCTGGCTTCAGCTGGGGCATCTAAGGAGAGCAACACAGATGCAGGTGAGGAGCCGACCCCAGGGGGCGTCCCAAGCTCGACGCGCCGGGGGCAACGGCTCACCTTCTCCAGGAACAGGTGCTTGTAGGTCTCCATGCCCATCGCGTGCTGGTCTTTGCTGCGTACCTGGTTGAGGAACCAGTGCAAAGCGTCGTCGTAGCACTCCGAGTCCTCCACTAGGCAATGCCACAGGATGTCAACCTGCTCCAGGCTGAGCCCTGGTAGAGGGATGGAGAAAGGGGTGAACCGGGAACCAGAGGATAGGGACAGAAACGACACCTCTGCACACGTTAGCATAGACCCTTAGGATGGCTTTGAGTCTCTGTCAAGTTCTCAATACATCCGGCGTGCACAAAACATCCCATAACATCCGTGACCAGTGACAGATTTGTAGAAATATTTCTGATTATTACTTTTAACAATGTTAAATCAGCAAACCCCAATGAAACTCATGAGGTTTGAAGCCTATTGGCTGAAATGTCACCACACCATTCTCAGATAATCTGATTCAATCAGTGGTCCACCTCCCCCCCCCCCACCCACACCGCAGTGCTGTGGAGGTGGCCTGACGAAGGCCGCGAATCGGTGCGTTGCCATGGCGTTTCTCTGAAACCCGAGTTTCACCGGGAAAACCTGCCCAGGAGACAGATTACAAAAGAGGCAAAGAGATCGTCTGGCGAGGCGAGGCATGCCCCCCCCACTCCCAACGAGGGCCGAGCCGGAGCGCGGTGCTGATCGGGTTCCCCATTCAGAATTAGTGAGCACAATCCCTCAGTGTTGGACCGGACCTCATCGGGTTACGCTCTCAGGTCACTCCGGCAACAATCAGCCACAATCGCCGAAGAGTCACGGTGTCCTGGGAACGGACCGGCCCCCAGAGCGATGCCGCGAGAACACACTCGGCCAATTCAGGCACACGGGAGATCTGTCCATCAACTCCATCTCACGGTTACCAGGTTAACAACAAACACCCTCGATTTCATTCACAGCTTCTACCAATGACACCATTGGCAGCCTCTCATAATTACACGGTGCTTTGCAGCTGCTTTTATCAAAAGCAACTCATACTCAAGCCCGTCTCCCCAAAGCGAGCTTTAACGGCTCCTCTCCTGGGCTTTCAGTCTACAGTCACTAGGTCTAAATCAGCTTCCTCCATCATTACACCACCACATGGGTCTATTCCAGCTCTGGTTACATGATATTCCTAGCTTCCCACAGCTCTGACACCTTGGAGAAGATTCGCTTCAGGCTCCCCCAACACAGAAGCCTGCATTCAGCGTCTATGAGCAGTAGACACAGTAAAACACACCAACATTCTGCCATCTTGTTCCATGGCTTCACAAGAAAGTAGCAGTCGCGCTCTGCGTCTTCTGCCTATTTTAAGTACTGATGAGTTAGTTAAAACAAACTCACTGAAGTGGTCAGGTGAGCCCAGGGTAGAGAAGACACAGGTGAGGAACTGGAGGCGCACCTGGACCTCGGCGCTGTGCCCGTACCTGCAGACGGAGGACAAGCCAGACGGGTTCCTTGGTTGCCGTACCACACGGTCCCGCCATCGAGGGGCCCGCCGGACACGGGGAGAACTTACAGTGCGAATTTGTGACGGCGTTCCCTGACTTCCTGGATGTAATGCAGCAGGTTCTCGAAGAAGAGCTTCATCATGTGCAGCTCCTTCTCGGCCCACCTAGGAGCGTAAGGCGCAGACACGGGCAGTGGGGGGGTAGGGGGGGACGTTTCGGTAAACAGGAAGGGGGCTCAGAGCAGTCAGTCACGGCTAGTAAGCAGCTAGTGCTACGTTCATGGCAAAAGCGAGGTTATATACGTCAAAGTTTATGATCACAAAAAATATATTATATATACAAAAAAACACACGTGATTACCAACAGATTATAAAATCCTAAATAGCGTGACTGACATTGGCTTTAGTCCTGGTTTAACCTTAGCAAAAGATAAATTTACCTAGCAGCATTTAAAAAGGAACGATGCATAAAAATGTGCTTAAATGACCAAGAGCTTTGACATGTGGGGCACACGGGGATCTCAAGGTGCACCCGGCGTGACTCTATGGGGACCGCAGCCAACCGACCGGGCCTTACATGGTTATCCAGTGGGTGTCGTAGCTGCTGCCAAACTGCTGGAAGGTTCCGAAGAGCTTGGGGAGGAGACGCAGAGACACCACCACAGACCTTGGAAGAGGAGCGGTCAGGGGGTCAGAGCACCTTCTGCACCAATGCCTGACAGCGCTGTACTGGTGCTCAGCGCAGCCACAGCAACCCGCCACCCACCGCGGCCGTGCTCACCGGTGGTGGGCCAGGTTGTCCAGGCATCCCTCGATGAAGCGCATTCGGATCTGCCGGTCGGTGAACCAGCACACCAGGGAGCAGAGCAGCTTCTCGGCCTCGCTGATCAGGCCCTCGGACAGGTGGATCTAGCGTCGGGGAGATGGCAGAGGGGGCGCGGTCAGGCCCGGAGAGCACCAGGCACGCGCCGAAACCAAACAAGCGCAAGTAAGACGCTGCTGCACAGATTAATGAGGCGGCAGGGAAAAGGCCCCCGAAGAGAGACGGCTCCAGTGAGGAACACCGACAGACCACCAGACATGCGCTCGCCTCTGAACTCCTGCCGAGACACCTGGACTGTTACACTGCAGAAGACGAGCATGAGTGTTTGCCTTGGGCTGAGAGCGGCTGGGATGGATTATGGCTGGGGGGAGGGGCTGATGACATCAGCACAGTGATCACATCACTAACTAAAATAAATTCCATTCTATCCACCATGTTTGTGTGACTTTGCATAGATCACATTGGGGAACCAAAACGACCCCTTACTTATGGATGGTTAAGGCTAGGGCTGGGTAGGGCTTATGGGACTCATAGCTCTAATTAGCTGGGATCATTCCATAGAAATGAATTAAATAGGTACACGAGTGTGTGGGTGTGTGGGGCCTCACCGCATCCTCATCCTGCACTAGGTCCCAGAGCAGCGTGTTCCCCTTTTTGCACACGTTGTCCAGGTTGATGTCAGTCACCGCGTGCCCCGAGTACTGGTGCTTGAGGACCACTGGACCTGCAGAGCAGGCCAGAGTGGGTCAGACTGAGGCATGGACTGACACTGGAGCAGAACAGGTGAGCCCGTCACTAAGTAAAAGCCCATTGACAATTATAAACCAGTTTAAAGCATATCAAATATTTACATTAATATTAATAACTCCCTTCCACAGGGAGTAACCAGGGAGAGCGGTATTTCCTCCTCGTATGTTACAGTACAAGGAACAAAAACTAAAGTAATCCAACAAAGAACTTTCATAAAAATTTCCGAAACTCAATTCCAAAAGTCCACAGAAATCCTCAAAAGCGGATCCCGTGAACTGAAGGAGCGTTTGGAAATTTGCTCTTCAGGTGAATGCAGTTTTAAACATGCAACCATCCTACTCTTCAGTTCAACCAATCACATCAACAAGTTTTAGCAGCCAATAGGGAGACCGTCCTTAAAGCTCCGCCTCCGAGTACCAGAATGGGGGCGGGGCTAACGAGAGGTTAAGCGGCTTGGGAGAGCTCACCCTGGGACAGGTGCTCATGGTAGATGGAGGCCAGGTTGGGCAGGTGCTGCTGAAGGTGCGATGTCAGCTCCGCGTGCGAGTTGATCTGGACGAGCTCCTCCTCGCACCCCGACTCCTCGCCGTCGAAGTCGGCCATGTTCTTCTCGGACTTGGCGCTGACCTGAGAGCTGCTGCAGCTCACGTCATCTGCGCTGAGCATGTCCTCAACCATGTGCCTGCAGGGGGCAGCGCGACCTCACGTCAGCGAAGAACTCCCACCCGAGCTGCGGAGATGCTTTAACCAGCCAAACACGTTCTCACTACTTAGCATGTATGCAGATTGTTTAATATTACCCCGCATACTGGGAAAATGAGTCAGGGCCAATAGCTGGAAGCAGCGGGGGGAGACGTACCCCTCATGGTGGTGGTGGTGTGGGTGGTGGTGGTGGTGGTGGTGCGGGTGGTGGTGGTGATGCTGGGCTCCCATGAAGCGTCTACAGTTGAAGAGCTCATTGTCCATGGCGTCGCCCAGGAAGTCCCCGGATCGGGGCAGGCAGGCGGGGTCCTGGGGCCCGGGCGGCATGTGCGAGGGGCCCATGTCGCCCTGCAGCTCGTGGTCAGAGGCCTCGGGACGGCCGGAGGACGAGCAGGCGTCCAGCATGCGCATGTGCGTCTCCATGGCGGACGAGGATGCGGTTACCATGGCGGCCGCCGCTTCCGGGGTGAAAGGTAGGCCTTTGGCGTTGGCCCCGGGGCCGCCAACCGTATCCAGCGAGCCGTCCCGCTCCGCCAGGCACAGGCCCGGCTGCGGCTGCGAGTCCCCTGGCTTCCTCTTCCTCAGCTCCGCTGGGTCACGCGTCTCGTTCTGCGGGCTGCCTCCGGCCGCCGCGGCATTCTCCCCCTCTTCCTCATCCTCCTCCTCCTCCTCTTCCTCATCCTCCTCATCTTCCTCCTCCTCCTCCTCTTCCTCGTCCTCCTCCTCCTCCTCCTTCAGTGCCTCGCTGTCCGCCATGTCGTCGGAGTGCAGCTCGCTGCCGGGGCTGCCGGCCGACTGGCTGGCGTGGCTGGATCCCGCCTCGTTGCTGGAGCCCTCGCTCCGCCCGCTGCTGCTGCCGGGGCCACTGCTGCCGTCCTCACCGCTGTTGGCCGTCTCGTCGGAGCTGCCCTGCATGGACTCCTAGCAGACAGAAAGCGGGCGGGTGATGGCAGGACCCCCGCCGGCACAGGCCCGGCTCAGAGCTCAGCCCGCGGACCCGCACGCACCTCTGTGTCGGACAGCCTCTGCTGCCCGTGTTTGCCGCTCTTCATCATCTGCGCGTCCATCTCGATGTCGCTCCCTCCGCTGTGGTGGGTGTCGCTGTTGTCGCTACTCTCGGGGCTGGCGGCCGGCGAGCCTGGGGCGGGCGGAGGATGGGCGTTAGGGCATGAGGTGCCAGGCGGACGGGGCGACACGGGGGGAGCACAGGCCCGGGACACCTACCTTTCTTCTTGCCCATGGGGATGTTGGTGTTCAGCAGAGAGGCGAAGGAGCTCTGCTTGGAAAGCTGGGCTTTGGCGGCCAGCGCGTTGTTCCACAGCGCCTTGATCAGCATGGAGGCCAGGTACAGCGTCTGTGGGGGGACACAGGGGCCCAGCGAAGGACACACATCAGTTAGCGCTACCTGCTATGGGCACACACAGCCAATCCCTAATCTGCGTCGTCTGAAACATAACCGCTCGCTAGCACTGCTCGGCCTTAAGAGGGCGCTGCTCTCCGGTCCCGTGCTACGCACCTGCTCAGTGTGAGCGCTGGGGTGCAGGCTGGATACCAGGTTGAGCACGTGTCTTAGCGGTACGGGGTCCAGATTCTTAATGAGGGAGGGGAACAGGTCGTGGATGTAGCGGCTGCAGTGCTTCAGCTAGAGGGCGACAGAGAGTCAAGGAGATCAGGGGCCGTTTCCATCAAACACCACGTGAAATCGCTCTGTGAACAACGGTGGCCCTAAGGACAGGCAGCAATCACCTGCCGCTCCTTTCTACTCAGCGTCTCAGTACCAGCGTTACGGGCTGCACACCCAGGGTGCCGACACACTAGCGCCCCCTACCTGTGCGGCGGCCCAGATGCAGTCCACGTGCTGCGTGCTCAGCCTGCCCTCCGCAGCCAGGAAATTGAGGATGACTTGGCACTGCTTGATGATCTGGGAAGGGAAGAGCGGAGACCAGCATGAGATCAGCCGGGCCGGCCCCAGACAGGGTCCCCCGGGTCGTACGGTGCCCTAGCCTCACCTCGATGTGCAGGTTTGGTCCAAAGATGTGCTCCACCACGTTGTTGGTGATCAGCCAATCAGCCAGCTCCTTTGCTATAGACCTGCGAGGACATTTCACATGTTTACTCCCCCCCCAGGCTGACCAGCAGGAGGCGGTCACGGACACGGCAGCTCCCCACTTACGTCTCCGTATCCGACACCAGGGAGTCGTTATTGCAGACGTCGTTAAAGGTGTGAAGCTGATTCTAGCACAAAATGGGGGGAATAAAAAAAAAGTGCGTAAATGAGCAAAACACTTAAAATGCACCCAACTTTCAGACACACCCATAAATCAAGCATGCAGCTGGGTGTTCCAGCAGCCGGAGCGAGCCCCCCATTCCGACCGGGGCTCACCGTGATCTGGCTGAGGCCGGCCAACCGCATGGTCAGCGTCGGGGACATGAAGTATTTGAAGGCCAGGTCGAGGCTCTCCTTATCGAAGCAGAGCGTGCTGTCCAGAGGCTCCTTCACCGTGCTCCACATCAGGTCGGCCATGTTGCGAGCAGCACTCTGCCGCAGCTCCTGGTCAGACAGCTTGCACAGGTACCTGCCAGGACAGACATGCGTGATTTCCACAAGGAACCGTGACGCTCCCAGCGTGGAGACAAAGCACAATGAATTTCTATTTAAGTTAAGATACAATTATCGATACATTTACTACCTGACATTTCCATTGAGGAAACATTTTAATACGGAACATTATCATGCGACGTTCTCCATTAAACCCACAATACCCAGGTTCAGCTGTAAGTGGAAAGGAACGTGATACAGAGCCGATTGCTCTGGGCTGTGTCCTGTACACTAGAGCAGTGACACTGACGTCACCATCAAACTTTTGCGCCCCACTTCCTACTGGAAGTCTATTTAGGGTTAAAACTGCAGACTGAGCATCACGACTTTATTTTTTCACCTTGTCTATTTCTGATCACCGTCCGTCAGAGTGTTTCACGTGCTGCTCTCGGCACGGAATTACGAGGAGCTAAGCGGCGCTCTGCATCACGACAGGAAGTCAGACTGGAAGGACTGTCACACTGAGGCAGACCTCCGTCATATCACTTATTACAGAGGTCAGGGAAGTTACACTTTTTAGTTACAGGTAGTTCTCAAGTAATCAGAATCACTGGCTTCATTAAGCAGAAGCTGGCAGATCAGGGGGACAGGGACACAGAGCTGTCCGGGGGGACAGAGACACAGAGCTGACCGGGGGGACAGGGACACAGAGCTGACCGGGGGGACAGGGACACAGAGCTGACCGGGGGGACAG
>JAODKM010000102.1:443543-465349 GCA_026780845.1 Petrocephalus sullivani | reverse complement strand
CGGACCAGGGACGGGTCGCGGAATAAGGCCGGGGACGGGTCGGGGAAAAAGGCCGGGGACGGACCAGGGACGGGTCGGGGGAAAAGGCCGGGGACGGATCGCGGAATAAGGCCGGGGACGGGCCAGGGACGGATCGCGGAATAAGGCCGGGGACGGGCCGCGGAATAAGGCCGGGGACGGGCCAGGGACGGTTCGCGGAATAAGGCCGGGGACGGTTCGCGGAATAAGGCCGGGGACGGGCCAGGGACGGATCGGGGGAAAAGGCCGGGGACGGGCCAGGGACGGATCGGGGGAAAAGGCCGGGGACGGGTCGCGGAATAAGGCCGGGGACGACAGCGAGGGAGACACGGGGGTGAATTAGCCGCGCTATACGCTGGCAAGCGGCGCATCGCGTCGCCGAAGCACAACAAATCCGGCCGGGGAGCAGAGAGCCACCGGCCGGCGCTGCGCGCCCCAAGCTGTCACTGACACTCGGGGCCGAGGAGGGACCGAGGCGGCGGGGCCGCAGGGGCCCTAACCCCCCTCCGCACACACACAATACCACGGCGATCTGACGGCAAATACGCCGAAGGCGACGGCGGTGCGGAAAAGGCGGCCGGGAAGCAGACGGGGCGGCCTGCCTCGCATTACAGCCCGGAATGGTTAAGGCTGCAGCCCCGAGGTTAGCCACATTAACCAGCTACCCCGACGGGTCCGGGTCCCCGGGGCCGAAGGCCTAGCAGCCGGCCGGCTAGCGTAGCTGGTGGCGGGAGCCGGGGCGGGCGGGCGGCGGATACTCACTCTCGTTTAAAACGTCCACCAGCTCGGCGCAGTTCTCACACATTGTTCATGAAGGAGGAGATGGAGGCGGAAGGTGTTTCTCAAACCATCGGAAACTGGCGGCTGGTTATGGGTTCTGGACGCTGCTTGTTTTGGAGGAGAGAGGGGGGGGGGAAAGGCCCCGAAGCGATGCTGGATGGAGGATGGGAGCGGAGACCCACGAGCGGGGAGGCGGACAAATCGCCAGGACCGATCCGTTTTCGAAAAAAGTCTCAGTGACGGCGACGGGGGTGCGAGGCAGCGGAGAAGGGAGCTCGGAGTCAGCCTCCGATCGGAGCGCTACCGGAGAGTGCAGATACGGCAGCCATATTGGAAAGGGAGGGGGTCGGGGCACTCGGGTATCAGTAAAACATCGTCACTTTCCGCTGTCCTCCTCGTCCCCGTCGGCTTTTTTCGGAAGTCTCGCGGTCACACCCTCCCCTTCCAGCCCAGGGGTCAGAAAGGGCCGGTGAATCGCGCCTGTCAGGTTCGCGTCGATGCTGCACTCTGATTGGCCGCCGGCGTTCTCCTCCTCGCGCACGGCAACAATTTTCTCATTGGTCCAAAAGAAAGATCTACCGATAATGGAATGCGCGATGATTTTCAAGTAGAGCGTGGACGCCGGACTGCGCGTGTGCGCGCGCAAGTGGCAAGAAGACGAATGAGCTTGTGCCGTGCAGAATATGACTCGCGATACAATGCACTACGGAAAACCCGAGAACAAAGTACAAATGAAAACAAAGACAAGTAATAATAATAAACAGCAAATTGTACAACTGACTTGCTAAGCCACACACAACTATGGATAAAATCGATAACGTGCTTCACTTAATTTCGCACCCTCTGTCAAGATACATTTATTAATGGATTTTCTGGCCAAAGGCAGGGCCGTATGAATGGCATCACTAGCAGCTTTAGTCAGTAGGGAACACAACTGACAGGTCTTCCTTGAGCAGTTGTTCCCCAGTATATCCATCTGCTTCAAGGGTAAATGGGTATCACGAGGATCATTTCCTAGCCCACCACTGTATCAGCAGAAACAAAAGTTCTACTTGAAGGTCCGTTGAGCAGATGACATGTGGCTGTGTATCAAATTGCATTCCTCGACGCAGCAACATAATAATAATCAGGCAGACAATCAGGGGTTAACATGAGTCCTCTTCACTGCAATATACAGAGATGAAAAACATTAGACACCTTTTCAATTAATGATGTAGAGAAGCTGGCTTTGTGCTGTTTTCAATTCAGAGTCATAACCTTACCCAGCCATAGGAGAGGGTTCAGGCCGCAACCCTAGACTGAGGAAGCAGCTATAGAAGATAGATGGATATCCTTATTATAAAGCCCACTATATGGGACAATAGGAGACAGAAAAGCGTAACGTTCATATTGTTGATCAGCCTGAGTTTCACACATATGAATTTAGTTTATACCAACATGTCACATGAAGATATTTGTGACCACTAACTGTGGGCAAAAAGCCACAATCAATTTAAACTAACCATGATATGAATGTAACTGAATAAAATGTACTATGGTTATAATTCCATTTGCCTAATGAGTAACAGGGCCCCAAAAATGGCATAGAAAAGCAATTATATTTAATGGAAAAAAGTGCTCATTAAAATAGTTTTTTGTCCAATGAGAAGAGGATTTCTTTATCACCTCCCCCTGTAGCATATGAAGATTTGTAGCCCGGGCTAAGTACCCATTTTAGTACCTGCTGTGGTCCCTGAAGTTTTAAAGGTCCATTAAATCAGTGTAATGGCAGACACCCATCCACAGAACACTATCTCCAAGAACACTCAGGAGAAAGATGAGCCCCCTCCAGCCACAAACGAAAAAAAAGCCTCTCCTGTATGTTTTGCTGGCAGTTTCCCCAGCTCTTCCAAGTTTCTGAGCAGCAGCCAGCTTCCTAGACAGAGGCGGTTTGGCTCTTGATTCCTGGGAAATTTGTGTTCATGCGTAAAAACTGTTCGTGTTGGGGCCTTGCTAAGTGCTGTCTTTGTCACATAGTGGGGAGCCTCTTGCTTGAACCTTGCTTATTCATTTGAAATACATTTATTTAGTCAATGTTTTTATCCAAAACAACATACAAGCCAGGATCAGAGCTGGATAGCTTCTCGGGAGCAGTTAGTATTAAAGGCCTTGTTCAGGGATCCACTGTTGATATTTCTTTGCCGGCCATGGGATTTTAACTGATGACCTTATGCTCAGTGACCAACAGGGCCACACATCACCCGCTATCCTTAAGTTTATCCAGAAAGGCATTTGGAACACTGATCATGCAAAAACCTGCCAGGGTTTCATTCTGTTATCATCCAGGTCAGTTGTAGATCTTGTACTTGTAGGTCAGTTGTAGACCTAGGAAAACATGTATAGGTACCCCCCGTAAAATTAACTACAAAATGTCCCTCTTCTGACTCTGTTCCGACGCAAAGGAAGTTAGCCAAACATATCTTCTACGAGTGAACAGTGAAGTTCAAATTAAAGCAGAGGCTGGGTGGGTATTATGGTGAATCAGAGATTTGCAGGAGAAATATCACAGCACAAGCCTTCATTTATTTAATGAGTCACATTAATTCTGGGCTACCTAACACAAAGTCGAACAATTCAAATGAAAATGGTGTAATTAAATGAAATGTGTTACGCTGCATATCTTAATTAAATGAATGAATTATGGTCATAAGCAGGATTTACACATAATTTACATTATTTAAACTTTATAATTTAAATTAATGTTAAAAGATCATGCTCATTAAGAATTTGGAAACTTCCAGTGTGAAGACTAAATTTTCAAATATAAATTTTTTTTTCCAAAGGCAAAGAGTAAAAAAACACTGACACCCCAACCCATCCACTCATCCAACTTACACCTGCTTGTCCTGTATAGGATTGCTAGAAATAATCATATTAAATTACTTCCAGTTCATTAATAAGACATTTTGTGAAATTCAGTCACATTTTTGAAAATTGTTCCATAAGAATATACATCTTTCTCTGAAAAACTGACAAAGAATTTGTATAGGAAGTTTAAGTCATTTTCTGTTTGTTATGGTCATACGTTATTAGAACTTCATACAAGACCAACTTTCTCGAAAATTCTTTTGCGAATGTGTCAATGAATAGAATTTAGGTCAAATGAAGTAGTTTTAAACCATATTTTTTTTAATTGTCAGGAGTTGTTCTCTGAAAATATTGAGAATAAGGATACATTGTATGGTAAGACTTGGCATTTCTCTGTGCCTCACAAATGTCTCTTAAAATGTAAAGATCATCTGTTACATTCCTGCTAATTTGTAACTGCTGGCTGAATATCTGGGTGCACAGTGAGCCCTCATGGCTGACTCTGAAAACTGCAGCCCAATCAGGGATTTTATTTACTCTGGTTATCAATTGAAGGGCACTTCCTACTTTGATGTTGATTCCTGCGATCTGATCTGTTTAAGGAGATTTCGGCCATTTCCCCCAAATGTACAGTTAGATGTTGTTGTGCAAGCAGTTTTAAAAGAAGAAAAACAGTTAATTAATTAGTTTAGTGCACTCCATGGATTTTATACAGTGTGAATGTAAAATTAATATTAAACTCTTTCCTACAGTTTTATAGTTATATGTTTCTATATTTTATATGTATAAAAGTTTTGGCAGTGAAACCCATTCCTACTCCTTGGCATTCCGATTCTTAAAATGCCCACCCCCACCTCTCGAAATGGGTATCGCCCTGTTGCGCTGAGCTTCCTTGTTATGAAGTGCTTTGAGAGGCTGGTCAAAGATTATGTCTCTTCCATCCTCTCTTGGACCATTGATCTGCCTCAGTCTGCCAAATCTCCCAAATAGATCCACTGAAACTGCCCCGTCCCGCACCCCACTCTCATGCATTTTGACAGTGTCAGGGGGAACTATGTGAGATTCCTGTTTGTGGTTTTTAATTCAGCTTTCAATACCGTAGTTCCCCTTACAGTGTTCCCCAAATCCAGGCACCTGGCTCTGAATGCACCCCTCTGCGACTGGCTTCTAGACTTCCTGACAAGCAGATGCCTTGTGGAGGCTCCTCCCACTCCGGCCCCTCATGCCCTCAGTGTAGGTGCCCCAAGGCTGTGTGGCTAAACACAGCTTAAGAAAAGTAATCAAATTCCCACATGACACTGTAGTGATCAGGCTGATCTCCAATAACTCTTAGAAGGCCTACAGCGGTGAGACGGACAGTCTGACACAATGGTGTTAGGCTAACTGCCTCTCACTCAACACCTGTAATACTAAGGAGATGGTGAAGGGTTTTAGATATAAGCAGTCCAGAGTATACAACCCTCTCAACATAAAAGGCATCCCAGTTGAGAGGATGAATACTTTTATATATCTGGTAGTCTGTAGCTCTGATGACCTCACCTGGTGGAATTGTGTACAGATATCTAAAGCTAGACATTGGCTGTACCATCTTAGGCAGCTGAGGAGGTTCAAGGTCAGTCTTCTGCTCTGGCTCGTTAGAGAGCATCCTCACCATGGGAATCAGAGCCTGGTTTGGTGACTGCTCAGCTCTTGCCCGTAAGGCTGACCTGTCCTCTCTGTACCCTACCCCTACACTGGGCCTGGTCCAGAAAGCGCTTCTGCTGTCCCTCACCGAGAAGGAAAAAGCTCAGGTAGAGCTTCCACCCGCACGCTATCAGACTGCCTAATGCCTACTTGAGAATTCTAATTTGTATGCCCACGTCATTTATGCACTTTGCACTTCATTTGATCAGTGCTGCACATCTCTGGCCATTATTTATTTGTTTTATTTTATTTTTTTACAGCATAACCTTCTATATTTATGACTTATTTAATATTTTGTTTATTTTAATGTCTTTATTTTTATTTTTCCTATTGCAATTTATTATGGTGGAGCTGAGCACCTTGCATTTCACTGCAGGTGGTAGTTTGATCACGTCTTGCATGTGACACCTAAAACCCTCCAATCCCTGAATCTCCCCCCAGCTCTGTGTATTCGCCACCTGTTATGCAGGTTTATACTGGGTGCTCTGGTTTCCTGTTTGGGTACAAACGTTCAGTTAGGCTAACTACATTGCCCTTAGCTTGTGTGTGTGTGTGTGTGTGTGTGTGTGTGTACAGGCGCCCTGTAATGAACTGTAATCCCGTCCAGGGTATTTACCTGCCTTGTGTCCCATGTTTTCTTATGGGTAGTCTGACTGTGACCCTGAAATGGAGAAGCACCTGAAAGGTAGTTGGATGATTGTTCTGATGTCATGTAATGCTGCACTACATATCCCTACATATATTTCACAGAGAATTTTATGAGCCTTCCAAATGCGACCATATGAGAGTAGAGTTTTAAAGATGATTTGTCTAAGCAATTATGTTCATTCATAGCAGATGAATTCTCAGAATCACAATTGTGTGTGTATAAGCAAACTACCACAATACAAAAGTGATGTTTCTGATTTGTGACTATAAGTCATTTTAATTGATGGCTTTTTATACTTGGTCAACGAAACTAAGAAATGCGATTTGCCATTTAACTGTAAACTTTGTGTACAAGAAATGTATAAAAAATAAATGAAGAAATTCGTGCATAGGTCTGTTCTCGTTCCTGCCCAATAAAATCAGTGATACGTCTCAGCCTATACAGCCAATCTAGGCCAGCGATGACTCAGCGATCATTTCTGCGGCTCCACCCATTGGAGAAATGACACAGCTTTCTGCTGTGATTGGCTCAAACGTCTCAAAAATTCGGAGATGCTGTGCACTAGATCTGCTTATTATTAGGGGTGGTGAACGCTGATTCAACGCCAATGCCATTCATATATATTTCCTGTTTTTTCCGGTGAATATTTACAAACTTAGCTGAAGCTGAACGATGCATATAATCTGAAATTTATGTGGTTCCATAAATTCTTCCATTCATTTTCTAAAACCGATTTATGGTATCGCCGGTATCGCCTTTTAAATGGATACGCTGCACAAAATTCAGCGAGTCACATATTGCATGTACTAATTACTATCTGACAGTTTTAATCGCTGAATGCTGAGTTTTTAATTAAGACACACTTGTGTATTCAGTATCCTGTATTATGTCATTCAAACAAAATTTACATATTAATCACAACGTTGCCGGCATATAATTGATTTACGAGAATAGCTCCAGAAATCTCACTTTATCATCTCATTAATTTAATTGATTAAAACATATGGGTGTAAACCTCAGCCTGGAGACAGCATATCAATTAAAATATTATTAATTGCGTACTGGTGCAAGATGACTTTTCGCCGTCACCGCATAATCATCGTTTTTAATGTAACCTTTATTTATGTGATAACACATCCAATAAAGTTCAGTTAATATAATTTACAGATTACCGAAGGCGTTTAGGTTTGACTGCATGGTTATGATCGACTGCCTTACGGCAATGAATGATGCAAGTGTTGCGTGTGCTTTCCAAAGCCTGTCCCACATAGCCTACATTAACGACATGCAGTTCACATTGGGAAAAATCTGAAAACACATGCTGACCTCATAAAAATGACATACTGCTGACAATTATGTGATGTAGTCAGGGAAAAAACAGCAGTATATGCAAAAACAAAAGCCTACCTTCGTTGGTAAAACAGAGACAGCGCGCTGGCTGATGCAGGACGAAAACCCCTAAAAAGCGCAGAAATATTGGATAAATAAGAGTTACAAATGTGCTGCCAAGGGTGCTGGAGTTGAGTGCTGAGTGCTGAGTTTTATCTCAGTACAACAATCTAAGCGTGAAAAAACATACACAGGAAATGTAACTGGTTTTTTTTTTTTTTTTAAGTTTTTTAAGCTATAAAAACTCAAATATTCGCAAGAGGTAATACTCGAACTGCTTGAATATGCTTTGTACCCTCGAGTCAGCAGACACTAATCAGAAAATTGAAAACATTTCCAAAATTACCACTGCTGAATTCCTCATGAAAGCTTTGTAACACACATTGTATACATCATTCAAGTTCATCGCACAAACACTACCCCGCGTCTGAAATACTTCATATTTTAACAAGCCCCCGAATTAGACCAGTGCAGGAATTATTCCAACCTTGCCACCCTGAACTGCTGGAGATGGGGCATATACACTTTGCATACTTACGAATATTACAGCCATTCATTAGCTTGATTACATAATTCTTCTGTTGTAATTTTATGTCTAGGTTTTAATAGCAAATCATACTCCAAATAATTGACCAGCATATAAATAATTCTCTGGCTAAAGCTCAAAAATCCAGTTCAATGTTTACCTGAACACATCACTTTAAGATGGAGTGATTTTTCCCGTGGTTAAAACCCAGTCATCAGAAGTGTTAGGGCTTCAGACATTATATTACAATATTGTCAAAACATCTGCAAAAGTGTTTGCAAGATATCAACTTGATATCAAGTTGTACGTAGAGCTCCATAGTGACTTTTCCCCCCCCCTTAGAGACCTCGTATTGCGTCTTGAATTCCTTCCTCCCAGTTGGGCCCAGCGTTTCTGTTCTTCTACAATAAATCTGGGAGGTAGACACTATGGCATTGCCAACTTTGTAATAACCTTGAATTAGTTCATTCATTAAGAGGCTCTGTATTTTGCAATACTAAATCAGTACCGGGGCATCCAAATAATCGAGTGGACAAAGCAGAGAAATGAAAAGTGCAAAATTTCACCGTAAATGTGAACCAGTTTTATTTCGCTCTGAGTAGTGTTCATGAAGCACTACAGCACGGTTAACGATGGAGATCAGTACAATTCAATTTCAAAAGCCATTAGAATTAAACACGTTATTATGCTGCCTATGCTAACCCATAAATATTTAGCCACTTTTTTGACTCCGAATTTTAATGAAGGCTCACGAAAGAGCAACAGTCCTCACTGAGGAAAACAAAACCCTGCTGTCGGCTGAGCGACAGCAAGCACACAGCAAACATTTTTGTAAAAATAACCGACTTTATGGTATTAAAAGATGCTTTACATTTGAGTGATATGCACAGAATTCAACCTGCCGAGTTAATCGGTATGAGTGCAGCACTGGAGGGAGAACCAGAAGCCCACTTTCATCATTTAAGAGGGAGGAAAAACACCTTCATTCCTAATCCCAAAAGCACCCCCACCCCATTCACAGAACACCACATCACCTCTGCAAGTCCACATTCCAAAGTTTGACGACAGTTTGAGACATACATTTCACCTAGCACAAAACCAATTTTTTTGTTATACAGTATTCAAACCAAAAGGGCCAAAGTGTGGGGGTGAGGGGCCGGGGTATTCGATCCTTACAACATCATGCAGCTATAACCTGGAGAATATGACTGAGCCTAATACAGAAATAAAGGAAAGCTACTACAGAAGTCTCCATATAAAATGTGCATCGTAAAAAAGGGCTGCTGGGAGACACAGAATCATTCATTGGCATCGTTTTGGTCGTCACACATCCGAGAGATGGACGCCCGCGGCTGACTCTCTCAGTCCAACAGCCACAACGGCTGCCCCTCCCTTCAAATGCAAGATATCCTGCTCAGTCACACATCTCCTCTGGAATTTCATGGGGGTTCAAGATGCCTGGTACAGACATCTGCAGCTTGCGCTTCTCCTCCTGGGCCTGCCGCAGTGATGTCTCGCGCTCCTCCAGGAACAGGTCTGTGGTGTCCTCTCCGGCAAACTCCTGCAGGGGAATAACACAGCTACTTCAGTTTAATGCAGCTTTTCACTAAAGGGGGAAGATAAGCACAAGGATTTAAATGGTAATCAGCAAACTTCTACAGTTTTACTGGAGAACTAAGTCTGTTGGACTGTTTTGCCACTAAGCATCTAACTTAAGAGTTATTTGGGAGGCATTATTTATGCGCCCAACCCATCCTGCACATCTCACATGCGACACAGAAAGTACCATTTGATTTCATATTTGCATTCGATTTAGATTTAAGCTGTAAGTGTACATTTTTTGCATCCATCTGGAGTCAAAATAGTTGAAATGCAACAATTAAAAAAAATCCTATTATACAAGTACTAAAAGCTCATTTTTAGAGTGTTACCTACTGACAGTTTTTAGTAAGCATCCCAAGACAATTAGTTATCATAAAATATTAGCAGTCATTCTATGATAGATTTGATGGTGCAATAGCACTTAGTTAAAGGACAGAACCTGGCGTATTTTGTTAAAAAATTATACATGTATGACCTTTAAGGAAAGTAAATCTGAGTGTTATATGCCAAATGGCAGCACATTTTGTGCATTTCTGTATACAATATTTGACCTCAAATAGTATATGACTGCATACAAAAAGGAAGGACGTGACTTACCTTTATCTGCACCAGGAAATCCCTCAGATGCTCTTTAAAGGCAGCAATATCTTGATTTAAGCTGAAGAGGCCAGTTACAAATACCTTCACCTGGGCACTGAAACATCAAATATGAACACAGATAAGACAGCCGTAAGGCAGCATCAGAACTACACTGCCTTGCTCTGTAAGGCTTGCGTACTTACTCCTGCAGGTGAGGAAAGGCCGTCTTTAACAGGTTGGCCACATACTCTTGAATGAACCCCAGGTTGCTGACTGGAGATGCAGGATTTAGCGCAACAAAGATTTTTCCTTCCTCTACCAAACTGAACATGTATGCAAGGATGGATGCATGCATTGTTAAACCTGCAAGGAAAAATATATAGATATAAAAGATATAGGACGGCATTCTTTCACAGACTGAACACTCTCTGTACAACACGTCCCCTGCTGCAACCCACAAAAACCCCATCCACCTTCTTACCTGCTGTGTGGGACGTGTCTGTGACAACAGAAAAGATGTGCTGTAAGATGTCACAAAAGTATGTCTGATAAAAACTCTGGGCAGCCGCCTCTTCCTGGGCAACATTCTGAAGCAGCGTGTACAGAATCTGCAGGCCTAGAATAAATGTGAGAAACACAGCAATTACCAGTGGCGGCTGTACGCAATTTCCTCCCGATTCCGATAAAACCACACACTATTACACTGGTCAGGTACTAATCAGTAAGCACGGTTTACTTTTCTGACGTTTATATGGACCCTTAACTCGCTGTTAACCACTTCCTTTAAACCATCACAGGAAGCTAACATACAGTTAATTAAACAAAGGCACTTGGGGGAGAAATGTTAAGAATACCCGTGTCTGCCACATTCCGCATGGTGTGCTTGAAGGCCCAGATGATGGAGTCCAGCACCAGTTTGAACTGGGCTGGAGGAATGTCCAAGAAAGCAGGGAAGCAGTGTGAATTCACAGCTTGCAAAAGGTAGAAGAAGTGTGTCCTGTGCTCCGGGTACTCCTCAAAGTCCTGGTAAGAGACGCAGTAACAGGTGAATAAACACAACCGGGCAGGGAGACGGCCCCAAATGTCTGCAGTTGACCGCATTACTTAAAATCACCTTGTTTATCATATTTAGGGTACATTCAAAAACTGCATCAAATATCTGGGGGATTTCTGCTGTGATGTGTCCACCCAGCTTGTTGACTATGACTGCCATAGTGCTGAGAACTTCAGGTTCTCTGGCCGCAGGAACATTCCTTTGATAGTCGATGAGCACAGCATCCAACAGCGGTGGTACAAAGTTCTCTCCTACCTGCAAACAGCACCACACTTTCATATTAACAGTTACACATGCACAAGACACTGTCGGTTACGATTCTGTCATGTTAAACGTAAGCTTTAAGTTTTTTTTTTTTTTTTTTTAAAGTATGCATAATCAACATCTGCTTCACAAGACAGCACTTACCATTTGCGGATCATTTGAGCGACTGACCCAGCCTGAAATTAGTTTCAGAGTTTCCCTTTTAACTGTTCTCATGCTTCGTATTAAAGGCTGTTTTGTCACCATCTCTCCTGTAAAGAAATCAATTAAAAATATGGATCATAACCCGAAAGTTCCGCAGAAATCCGTCACTTGCGATGAAACACACACCTCCAAGCGCGACACCTACCGTTGGTCTGGATGGCTGCGGAGATATTCTCACTTAGACACTTGTACACATTAAGCATGTCCAGGTAAATGCGGCCAAGCTGGATGACAAACTGGTGGCCCACGGCTTTGCAGGCCCGCACATTGGTCTTCAGGATGCTGCCCAGCTGCTTCACCGTCTCCGGGTCCTTCAGAATGTCCACATTCTGCCAACAACAACATTAAGAGTAATGCAGACTAATGACAGCTGAAACGTCAGTCTGATGGCTGTACATCTCGGTGGCATTCACACAGTGTAGCCAAGAATGTACATCACAATATCCTTGTGTGTCTGATAAGTCACATATCACAGATATCTCCAAGCACTTTTCCTGAATTGCCATCACATACGCCAAACAAGACAATCCATGACATTATACTATATAAAACACATATATACACAAACAGTTATACAAGAATATTTCAAAAGACTATCTGGAGACAATGCCTTTCCAAACAGTATGCTGTGAATTATATAAAAAAAAGTCATGTACTATAACACTAAAGAAAGCAACACCTGAGAAATGTGCATCATTTAGCCTGCTGCACCGACCCAGCACACTAAAGCTCTTCATCCAAAAGCAGGGCTAACAGGTCCAGTTGCATAATTTAAGTTGACAGGCTTTCCACAGGAATGACACACTTACCTTTGTTGCCTGCTGAATGATGCTGTCCCACACCTGGTTGGGAAGCAGCATGTACTTCTCAATGAGATGCTCTTGGACAGCCTGGTCTGATTGGGCACCAATCATGTAGCCTACAGCCTCATAGAAGGTATGGACCTGGACACACAGAGAGAAAGGAGCAGGGGAAAGAGAATCACATCACAGAAGAAAGTCAAGTCCCACCGCCGTCAAAAAGTCATTACGACAAAAAAGGGGAAGCAAACCCTTCCAAATGGGGTCGTTGTGGGACAGTTGTGGGACAGTTGTGGGTAGCCACCAGGCCAGAAACTGGCAGAAGTTCCTCTTTTACACAGAACTGTGCTTTCAGAAGGATGAAATAAAGGAAAAAATCCCAGTGAAGCAAAGTTTTAATGGGGAAATGTGGGCAATGAATGGTGCCTCCTGGGGTGCGGGCAATGAACAGCGCCTCCTGGGGTGCGGGCAATGAACGGCGCCTGGCGAGGTGCGGGCAATGAACAGCGCCTCCTGGGGTGCGGGCAATGAACAGCGCCTCCTGGGGTGCGGGCAATGAACAGCGCCTCCTGGGGTGTCGGGCTACGAACGGCGCCTGGTGGGGTGCGGGCAATGAACAGCGCCTGGTGGGGTGCGGGCAATGAACGACGCCTCCTGGGGTGTCGGGCTATGAACGGCGCTTGGTGGGGTGTCGGGCTATGAACGGCGCCTGGTGGGGTGCGGGAAATGAACGGCGCCTGGTGGGGTGCGGGCAATAAACGGCGCCTCCTGGGGTGCGGGCAATGAACGGCGCCTGGTGGGGAGTGGGCAACATACAAAATTTGGGGCAGCACAATTTTAATACCGACCCTATGGGTTGTCAGGAAAGCATTGCAGCATCATGGTGGTGGCCTAGTGGTATGAGGCTGGGGTGATGCACCAAGAGGTCGCTGGTTCAAATCCCACCTACCACCACCAGTAGGTCCCTGAGCAAGACCCTTAACCATAAGTGGCTCCAGGGAGGTAGTAATTCGGCAATGTAATTCACTCTGGATAAGGGTGCCAGCTAAATGCACCTCATTTTGCTTTTTGTCCGCCTCCAATTTAAATTTAAAAGAACAACATTTTTAACAGTACAATATATGGCCAAAGGCGTGTGGACACCAACTTGCCCAATATCCTATTCCAAAGCCTAGGGTACTAATGAAGTTGGCTGGCCTTTTGTTACTAAAGTAGCCTCTAATCTTCTGGTCCCCTGTACAACCACCCATTCTGCTGCCAAAGTCCCCCCCAAGGAGATTGTATAATTAAACGCACAGCTATGTAACTATGCCATTAATGGGCGTGGCTTAACTAGCCAATCGCACCAATTTCTAGGGGTGCCCATACCCTCTTCGCCATAGTGTCTTTGGGCCTTTCGGGGTGTGCATGCCGCACACTCTGTTCCGCACCATTGTTACTGCTAGCTTACTGTTATTTATGGCCTTTTAGTGTTTTGTTCCTTTCCCCCCTGGCCTGACGCCTGGAAAAATGGAGAACTGAGAATGAAACAAGTGTTGCTAAGAATTAAGTAGTCAAGCATTGAGGTGGAAGGGAAAAACCACCTAGTCAATAAAATCAGGCCATGCTTTTCATGTCTGGGGTCGGATTCTTGGAGGAAAGTCCTGCTATCCCGCTTTTTAGTTTTTTTGTGGTTAAAAAAAATTAAATATTTCTAGACAGCCTAAACTTGTCAAATTCAGTCAGTGTCCTATTATTTGGCATGTCACTTTTTGCTGAGTTTGCATTTTACCAGCTGACCTGCTTCCCACCTCAGTAGTAACCATGAGAAGTTAAATTAGAAGACAAAGGGAAAACATACATAAAATGACTGAAATTAATATGAGATTAAAACAGGTGAGATTGCTCAATTAGCCTTTAAACATCTCAATTTAATACTGAATACTAAAACGTGACTTAGCCAGGCATTTTATGACCTTAATTTTTTAAGGCAATTTAAAACTTTGGGAATCCGTGGGAACAAGGTTTAATATGACAAAGGTGATGTCGGAGACACACAGCAATGTGTTCTGAGTACTCACCTGCTGAGGTTGGAGGTCACAGATAATGGTGTTGATGTTGTTCAGGATTTCGTCAATAAAGGGCATAACCTCTCCCACCTGCACCTGTACAAAATGTCTCCTGCACTTCTGTGCAATCTTGATGAATGTGTCACACGCCATGTCCTGCACACCGTCATGGGTCTCTGCCAAATCAAACTCAACCCATCAGACCCAGAGGACCGCACAGGTAGGAACCCATTTCTTAATCTCCACTGTAATATTCTCTACCCCATATTCTCTTACACACGTTTAACCGAGCTCTCTCTCACATTCTCTCACTCACAAACTCTTTGAAACAGTACATCTAACATCAGTTTTCAGAATGAAGTTACTGAAACTGATCAGACTCACCATGCATGAACTCAAACAGCTTGTTGACCACAGTTTTTAGGAACTTCCAATGCGCCCGCAGAAAACGGGGATACTGCCCCACGATGTACATGATATTGGAGGCAATGATGGCCTTGTTGTCTTTGCCCCTCTTCTGCTCACACAACCCCAGTAAATCCTAGTCATTAAAAAAAAAAAAGACCATTACTTTATAGGTAAGGGAGGGGGGGCCACATGTAAACACCGAACTGCAAATTCAGCACACCTTTATGACCGTGACAAGGAATCGCTTTTCATCCTCTTCATGCATAGCCCCGCTGATGGAACCTATAGCCCAACAGAGGGTGTTCAGGTTCTTCCATGACCACTCAGTCCCATTGACCTGGTTGTGCAGCTTCTCAGTCATGATCCGTTCTGTGTCAACATAGTCCAAGTGTGTGAGATACACTGTGGGAGAAAGGGGGGGCGGGGGGGAGAGAATTGAAGCTGTACATTAGTAAAGCAATTCCACTGCAGCAATACAGGAACACTCGACCCTGCTGCTTAATTGTACTGAGATGCTCCAGGACTCACCAAGAGTCTCTCTCATGTTTTTGTATAGATTGATGGAATCCGTGTCCTTCATGAATTCTCTGACCACTTCGCCTTGGTCATTTTCCACCACTAGAACCTCCTCCGGTTTTGCCATTCGACTCACCATGAGCAGACGGACCTGCCAAGGTAAAGAAAAGCAAAGGGACATGGCAACGTTTAGTCTTGATTGCAGCCAATATAACATGACATTCTTGAAATAAAACTGATGATCAATAAGTATTGCAGATACTAACCTTAGAGAGCACAGGAAGGTACAACTGCCGACGTGGAGGTACTTCAAAATGCTGGCTGCCAGCCAGCAGTGGAGTAGCAGAGGTGGAGAATGGGCTCTCCCTGTACAGCTCGGCTGCTAGATGGTTCCAGTACTCCAAACAGATCTTAAAGATCTCCGTCTCCTCTACTTCCGACACCAACAGCATGTAATGCAGAGCCTGTGGGCCATAATTTCACATCATTTCATTTAAAAATATTATTATTTAAGCTAAGAAAGACAGCAGAAACTGCTACAACTAAACACAACAAAATGACGCATATGCATCATGATGGCGTGTTAAAGGCTAGAATCTCACCTCCATCAGAGTCTCCCTAAGATTAAGACGCTTCTCCGTCAGCTGGCCATGTTCCTTCAGGAAGGTGCACAGGAACAAGCTGAGATTCTGGAT
The DNA here is from genome assembly GCA_026780845.1 of Petrocephalus sullivani. NCBI lineage: Eukaryota > Metazoa > Chordata > Actinopteri > Osteoglossiformes > Mormyridae > Petrocephalus > Petrocephalus sullivani. Next base: position 449,287 of record JAODKM010000102.1, on the reverse strand, counting down.
GAAGTTCTGTTCATCATCCTTTCCACTGGAGTACGCCAAACGGATATTTGTGTTCAAAGGAAGCATCTGAGAATGGACATTTAACATTAGTGATCAATGTTAGTACAACCAATACGACCTTTCAAGTCAGGGAATACGTAAAATGCATGCATGACAAGATTCAATACAAAGATCACAAGAAAATTGATCAAGTCAAGGGAAAACAATCTTTGCACAAGACCAACTCATAACAACCAATAAATTTCTAATGCACAAGGTACATATGAATCAAAACAGAGCCAAATCAAATGCCTACAACTCAAAAAAGCAAGGACCAGTAAGGGACCTAACAGGAAACAGTCATGAGGGAGAGCCACAAATACCTGTTTGAGCTGCATCATGGTGAGAGTGAAGAGAGTGACGAACTGCTCTTCATACTGGCTGACGCTCACACCAGCGATCTCAGTCAGACACTTCAGAGTCACATTTCGGAACATTGGGACATTTAAAAACTGTGTAGATGAGGAAGAAATAAAACGGCATTAGACCTTTTCACCTCTTTAAATATTATACAAGCAGACTCAAACCAAAAGAATTATTACCTTATACACTAGGGTGCTGATGAGTTTAGTTTCAAAGATATAGCCAAGAGGAATCCAGTTCAGAAACCGCAGCAGCGTCTCCAGTGTTGCATGAACCAGTGGGGCATTCTGGGAATTTTCCTGAGGTAAGGGGGGAAAAAAACTGGTTAGAAGCCAGTATTTCCCTTCTGTTTTGGAGTGGGAGGCATGTAAAGTGAAGTTTCTAACTTACCATGACAAACTGGCAGAGCTGGAATATCTGCGAGAACTCATTGCACATGCTGTGAGAGAAAATTGTTGATATTTTAAGTCAAACAATGTACAATTTTGAGCAATTATTTTAACAGCAACGGAAATCATTGTAATGTCTTTGGTTATGGCCACCAACGCACTGACAGATAAAACTCAGTGTACCTGTCCTTAAGGTGCTTGGCCTTGACCTGGGTCATTTGACCACTTGAAAAGTCAAACACCTCCTCACTAAGGAGCTTCAGTATAATCATATTGTTCTGGCAGAGGCTCTCGCTGGTACGGCTGGCACCCACGATGTCACTGATGAAAGTCGGCCAATGCTTGGGCCACTCTTGCTTCAAGATCTACATTAAAGAGGGATTCATACGGATTTGATAAAGTTTTGTTACGGTACAGTTATTCATTTTAATTCTTGAGGGATTAATGAAAGAAAAGTCACTGCATCTTAAAATTACGGTTCTTAAATTGCTCACTCACCTGGACCAAGATCATGTTAAGCTTCCGAATATAAACCTTGTCTTTCTGAAAAGCAGATAAAACCTTGTAAAACCCACCACATTCTCTTCAGATATAATTGCAGTAATTTAAAGCAAAATGGCAGAGCTTAAATTACAAAAAACATACACCAGTACCTCAATATTCGCAGAATCCGATGAAGTTTTGATAATAAGGCCAACTACATACTTTTTAATTCCTAAAATAGAAAGATAAATAGGCTTACTAACATGTCTTCACATTTACCAAGTCAATTGTGTTTGGGGCACATACAAAAATTACATACAAATTCAAATACAAATACAAATATATGCGAGAGGAGGAAAAGAAATATGTACAATTTTCTACTCAAAAAGCTCCAGTAGCACAAAACTCCCAGAGAGGTATGAAGAGCACCACATAATTAAAAAGATGTATGCACAAGAAACTCATTTGGTAATTACATAAATATTGGTTAAAGTTATTCATTATTCTATTATGCGGGTTTTATGAGCCAGGCCAATTTCAAATTAACATTTAGAACAAACACATACAGAGTAATTTGAGGGAATCACACCCTATCTAAAATAAGTTTCCAAAGATATGCACAGACCTGGATAGGTGCACAGAACCACTCTGCCCAAGATTTTGCACCCACCATTTATTTTATGCATTACAATGTCTGCCCACATATGGAACAGCTTCATCAAGTGCTTCCTCATTAAATATAAAAAGTTAGCATTTCATAAATGCATACAAAGCTTGTGAAATATCAGTCCCATTAAGCTCCTCACAGCCAGAGCTAGAACATTTTCCAGATGTGGCAAGGCATGCACCTTGCTCATTTGTGTGTTAATCTTATGACATGGTGATTATTTTTAGATTTCGTCCAAAGTAACAAAGGAATGAAATTAAATTACACTACATATGAAGTAGTATTCTCCCTGCCAGTTAAAGCACAAATGTCTTTTCCACCTAGCCTTGAATGGCTTTCAGTTATTTGCATGGCTATTTGTCAAATACTGAATGATAACAGAACAACAGAGGGAGTCCTAAGCAATAGATTAAATCAGCATATTGTTATAAATTTAAACATTAATTGATTCTGACTGCCACCTGGCAGACAGAGAGCAGTGCTTTCCAAAGTACTGAATAGAATGCTGATCTTCCCCCATCAATCATTTGTAGACATTACTTGTTTTAGTATGAATTTCCAAGGGGGAACAATATTGCAACATAAGTACAAAAAAAAACTGAAGTACGATGTTGCACCAATACACCTATATTGCATATAAATTCTAAAATTTATCCATACATTCTTACAGTTATAAAAGACAAATCTGACCAGCATATTCAAAGCATCAAATCAAACACATTCTGCTATAGTAAAGACACAAACCGAGTAGAAAGCAAATCAGCACTCTTTTTGACGGGTTTAGAGACGCTTAGCAAACAGTTGGCAACAGACCCGTGGTCTCAAGATGTGAACATGTTACCACAGTAGAAGCCAGCCATGACAATACTAAAAGGCACAAAAACAAAGGATACCTTAGAAATCTAAAATCTTTCATCCTATTAATACATTCTAAAGCAAAAAAGGCTTCACTCCCCAATCTGCAAGACTATTTGTGCTGCCTTTCATTGAAAGAACATCAGCAATTAGAGTAATCAAGTAATCAACAAAAGAACACAACAAGATTAAATGTCAAAGCAGCAGTTCTTACCTTCACACTGATTTCTGGGAAGAATCTTCCACCTTGTTTTTATAACAGTTTCCAGAATCTGCAGTGCATAATACTGTAATACATAAGGAAAAGCCGAGATTAGATCATGGAATCTTAGAGAGAAGACCAGACCATGCAAAAATCTGTGCTTAATCAAGAAAAGAAATACAAGTTGCTTTTAATTCTACCTGCCAAAATTATAAATGTCAAATCATTAAGTACAACTCATGCAGCACTCACTACGCGGATCTGTGATCTAGAAAAAAAGAAATCCTGTAGAAGTCCTGCTGTTTGTCCCAGTATCACACCAGAAAGTGAAAGACAAGGATGGAAAAAACAATGTCCACATACTCATTGGTCTTTTTAAATACAACGACCTTAAGACACTTTGAGGTAGATTTAAAATACAAGAAAAAAAACAGTTGAGCTCTAGGACATCGATCTAGAACTAAACAGTCTGACTCCCATGAAAGGAGACAGCTCCACCAGACAATAGTGCCTGATACAACCCAACAAACATTGTGCTTATGTGCATCCAAACACTCACATGCACACAGACACACATTATGGGTGCAAACATAAGAAAAAATAAATAAAAATTATAATTATATGAAAAACCTGAAGCAGTTCATGAACCCCCCATTTTCACCTTAAACTGGTGTGTCTCTTAAGGAACAGCAAGACAGCTCACAGGTTAAAAGACATTTGAGTTCTATTTTAAATTAGACTAATGGTTTCTTAAACATTGTTAGTAGATGTTTTTTTTTTTTTTATTAAGACCACCAGTATTTCCATTGCAGGGATCATTGATTTTTAGAATAGAAGTGGAGGGAATTAGACATTGCAAGGTGTTAATGTGGCATGGTTAAAACGCATCTGTAGTAGTAAAAGTGGCACAGTGTCTCACTCATAAATGACACTGCTGTCATGTTTATTTTTTAGGGCATAAGCTTGAATTTAATAGTTTTCAATTTGGTTCCTCAAAAGGAAAAACGGTCAATAAAACCTTGCAGCATTCACACCACTGCTACCAAAATGCAAGGTTTTGGAAAAGCAAGAAGACCAAGATCCCAGGGGGCAGGTCAGAAATACAGATAAACAGAAACAGGGAGATGCATGACCCCTACAGGAGAAATACCTGCTGCCACACTTCTCTCTCTGTGTCATGGAGCATAGAGACTACAGTTTGAACCCTCACTCCTCGCAATGAAACAAATGCAATAGAAACTGATGAACAGAATTCAGTCAAAGGGAATCAAAAGGGTAGACCTTGTGGAGGCCTGCCGTCAAAGCCTAGCTGTGTCAAGATGCACAGGAAGAGACACCCCGTTTCATCCTATTACAAGCAATCAACATAATGGAACATTCAGATTAATATCAAATATTAACAGCTGGAATAAAAACTTGCAACAGAAAAAAATAAGCCAAAATGTTAAAGCACTTAAATATGGTGTTTTAATAGCTGAAGGAATTAGTTTCACAAAAACTGAAATATTTACCTGCAAATACTTTCCACTACAAACCTGATGTTTGCCAAGTTACAAAATTTGGTATTTACAAACTGTTGATGCACCAGTTCACACAATAGCAGTTATTGTCAGCAATAAGATCTATTTCAAAAGGCAAGCAAAAATGCCAACACTGAAACATTAAAATAAATTACATCTGAACAATGGCAGTTAAAAGCATAGTAAAATGGGAAAATGAGCATGTAAAGATGAACTCAGGTTAAATGATGAACTTTAAATTGAAATACACTGAATTTTAAATTTCAGGTTCAAACTGAGGACAGTAGTTTGCTACTGAGCGCTGTGTGTGAGGACAAGAACTGGGAGTTCAGCTGAGAGAAGAGGGCCCTGAGAGTACAGACTGAACACGGCAACCAAGAGCACCTTAGTGTAACCACCACCATAATCACGCCCACAAACAAACACACACACATACATACACAGAAATTACATAACAGTGGGAACAAACTAGCTTGGTTGGATTTTCTCCAACAAGTAAATTTGCATCTCAGAATTAATTTTAATCATGCTTTACAGATCAATATACAATATCCTTTAAAATACTGGAAAAGCACATCCACTGCATATCTGTCATGGCTTACTTTGGTATTCATATTCTGTGAGAACTCCAAAATGGTGTCAACTCTTGTCCAAGCATCAGGGTGCTCTTTCAAATGGGTCAACACCTCCTGTGCCATTCTTTGCTATAATAAATCAAATGGAAAAAAAAAAATATATATATATATTGAATGGTTAACACTTTTACAAACACATTAAGTTACACATAAGTATTTTTCTACTCTAAGCAGATACGATACTCGATTCTTAAAATGTTCATTAAAAGTAACATCTGATACCGATTGCAACAAATATTTAATCTCATATTACCCAATGCATTACCCAATGCAGTCTGAGGAGAAACTGAACATGTATTTGAAAAACAACTTCAACTTCAGTTTATACACACAAAATATTGCAACCTAACAGCTTGAGATTTACAAAAATAAAAAAAACTTGCTTGACCCGGATTTAAAGACTGTCGTTGGTAACAGATATGAAATATCCATGACAGTTATAGAGTGGTCTCTTTTGGCATGCCTCCAATAGCTCTAAGGGCGTTTTCACACCTATATTTTTACATATGTATGCATACACACACACAATATATATATATATATATATAGTGTGTGTGTGTGTATGCATACACATGTAAAAATATAGGTGTG
>JAODKM010000102.1:416326-436599 GCA_026780845.1 Petrocephalus sullivani | reverse complement strand
AAACAACTGCCATGTGATTGGGTGATTAGATAAGTGTATTAATGAGAAATTGAACAGGTGTTCCTAATAATCCTTTAGGTGAGCGTGTATATATATATATATATATATATATATATATATATGTATTTTGGTACACTTTTTGCGCGGCAGTTTGGCTAATTATAAAGACTTCATTAGGCAACAGCATTACACTTTTAAAAACCATATGAGAGTTACAATGTTAATTGGGGTTGTTTTATTGTTTTATTCATAATTCAGCTGTAAACATGGAGATACTCTGTAACCAGTGCCATTTCCCCCCTGTGTTTGCAGACGTTTGGGCTGGTTGTTATGTGCTTGCATTTCGGCTGTGTTTGAATTCAACAGCCTTTGTAAGCTGCGTCCTTTGAAGGTCCATGCAAAGCATCTTGGGATAGGTTGGGCGGCAAAGGATCCACCTTTTGGCAAAAGGAGGACGAGTTGTTATATCACATTAGAAGGAGCCTTCAGAATGGGGCGGCTCTGTCGCGCTGCTCCGATGCATTCACACTGCAGAATGCAGCCCCTGAAATGGGACACAGCCAGCGTGCGTATGGATTCAGGGTCCCTCAATGCTGTGCTCTTCAAAGCCGTCCATGCCTTCTGCACTGCTCGCATCACCCCCGGAGGCTTGGCTCGGGGTCTTCCCGTCACTCTGCGGCCCGCCGTCGTCACTCTGCGGCCCGCCGTCGTCACTCTGCGGCCCGCTTTTGTCACTCTGCGGCCCGCCGTCGTCACTCTGCGGCCCGCCTTCGTCACTCTTCGGCCTGCCATCGTCACTCTGTGGCCCGCCTTCGTCACTCTGTGGCCTGCCGTCGTCACTCTGCGGCCCGCCTTCGTCACTCTTTGGCCCGCCATCATCACTCTGTGGCCCGCCTTCGTCACTCTGTGGCCTGCCGTCGTCACTCTGTGGCCTGCCATCGTCACCCTGGGCCCTGCCTTCGTCACTCTGCGGCCCACCGTCGTCACTTTGCGGCCCGCCTTCGTCACTCTCGTCCTGCTCTAAATACCGCCCTTCGCTCTCATCCTCGTTCTCCTGCAGCTCTCTTTGATCTGCTTTGTTGCCCTCCGCTTCTGCACCGTTCTGGGCTTCATACACGTCTCCTTCTTCCTCTCCTTCACTCAGCTCTCCATCAAAGTCTTCTGGGTAAGCGTCTGGAAGGGACTCTGCACCTATGGAGGACCCGGCTGCCTCCTCGTCCCTCTTGCTGAAAAATACCACAGTACCACACAGTACTATGAATCTCCGTTACTCCACATCAACCAGTTCACCAGTGTATAGGCCCAGTGGGGGGTCCTCGTTAATAGTCGAGATAAACAATAATTCTGTTGTCTATTCTACATCTAAACAGATTTTTAGAGGTTTACATAAATTTTATTATAACTTTATAAATTTGATTGAAAAAATATCTGTAATAATCCTGATAATAATGTACTACTTTTCCCCCTGATATCAAATAAGAATTTAATAAGAACATGATTTTTTACATTGATACCCATCTTATAGTTTTCACAATTTTTACAAGATCAGTTTTATTTATTCCTGGTGTATTCCTCTCTCTTTATCTTGTCTTTTTCGTATCTTATTGGACTTGTTTACCGTCTGCGCTACACGTGTTTTGTGTTTGTGATCATTTGTGCTGTCATTTGAGCCTCACCACAATCATTTCATTTCATTTCATATATATATCTTTTCCTTATGGTGCACGTGACATAATAAGACTTTGACTTTGGTTTTGCCAGCCTGAACTATTTCTCAAACAGAAGGGGGTGGAGAGTCACCTCAGCTTATCAGTGCGGGAGGAGGAGCTGAGGGAGTTCTCTGAGAGTGGGCGCCTCAATGCCCCGCAGCTAATGATGTCTTGGGTCAGTCCGTACCCTCGAAGTGCCTCAGCAAAGCGTTTCTCTGCAGCCTGTTTTGCATTCTTCTAATGCAAAAAAAAATGCATGTGGTTTTTAATTAAAATCAGTTACTACTGAACATTGGATTTACTCCATCCATCTTCCAAGGACTATCAGTCAAATAGTGTAGGATAAATGGTTAGTGATGGATTATGAACCATATATAAAATGCAGTCATACACATGACAATATATGAGGAGGGGCCAATGCAAGATGAATTCAAATGATTAATGGGAGGCAGGTGCCTTCCTGGGAGCCAGGTGCAAGCTGTATCCCCCTTAGGATGGGATGAGCCAAGGGCTTAAAGGACCCAAAGGTGACTCGTGGGTGTTTTACTTACACAAAAATGTTCTGAGGGCAGAATGAAAAATGATTGGTTCAGAGCAGGGGTGTAGATTTAGGGTGGACGGAGGGGATGTGTCCCCACCAATATCCTCCGACCATTGAAATGTCCCCACCGATAATTTAATCCACTCAGTCATAGGTCCCCACCAATGTCCAGAGCAAATCTACGCCCTTGGTTCAGAGAGGTAGCCAATCAGATTGTAAAGGGGGCAGGTCCAAGCAGCTAGAGGAGGCAGGACCATTAAATCAGATTGGTTGGTTTGACATCTGATACAAAATCTGATCTCTCTGAACCAATCAATTGTCGTTCTGCCCTCAGAACACATTTGTGTAAGCGAAACCGCCATGAGCCTGAAGGTGTCCTCAGGTGAGCGCCAGGCCAGCCAGCTCACCAGCGCCACTTGCTCCAGCAGCAGAGGCCGTTCCTCAAGCCGCTCCTTCATTTCTCGCATCTCTGCCTGGTACTCATTCCTGCGATGGCGGTCCTGCTTCCTGTTGGAAGCAGTAACGCCCATCTCAGAGGATCATGTATGAAATATGGAGGGAAGATCTGCAAACCCTAACGGACATGGTTAATAATTCAAGCTGCCATTAGTAGTGTTATCCTTATATTTAGAAAACAGTGTAACATAATAGTTTATATGCTAACTAAGGAATACAACTCAATTAAAATGGGGTTTGTATATACATAAACAGTGAATATTATAAAAATTAAACTGACTAAAATACTATTAGACGTGTCAACCATATGATCAATGCTCTGAACACTTCTTATGTTTAAATTTCTGGTTGGAGAAAACGCTCTTTTTTTAATTTTCCAATAATAACACATTCAAGTGAGGTACTTGATTTTAGGGAATCAAAATTATATTCCAGTTGGGTAAGAGCTTCCAGTGAAAATACAGAAAGAAAAGGTCTATAATGTCTGTATGGTATGACATCATATAGCACTCCCACCTTGATACTAGTAATAGTCACAGAGCAGAAAGAATTGATGGCATGGGCACTATTTGGTAGTGATGGCCAAATGAAGCCTCATGAACCATTTGCTGTATTTTTGACCCCACTAGATGGTGCTCTTGGCTTGCTTTGAGGCATGCTTAGAGCCCTTTTTTGAACAGACAGCACCATCTAGTGGTTCATGAAGATTCATTTGGCCATCACTACTATTTGGTACCTGAACTGCTCCAGTTTGGTTGGGCAGATTTGGGACAGTGCCGTGTGCGGGTCGTTGGCCAGGGCACGTTTACTGATCACTTTCTGCAGCTTCCTCTCTCTCCGTCTCTGCTTCTCTCGTCGTCGCTCCTCCTCTTCCTCAGCCTTCTTCCTCTGCTCGAGTACCCTTCTATTCAGAGAAAAAAGACTGACACTCAGGGGGGGGGGAGAAATCCAAGGGGCACTGGCACGGGCAAGGGCATAGATTTGGGTATGGAAGGTAGGGAGGTGTCCCAACTGATATCGTGGAAGCCGCAAATGGGGCGGGGGTCCTTATCAGTGTTGAGGCCAAACCTATGCCCTTGTGCTATGTGAACACTCGGCACGGTATGTAACTTCAACAAAGGGAGAGACTTCCTTGGGGATTCGCACACATGGGAATCTTTCTTCCGCAAGAAATATGACTCTGTTATACTATGATACCCTACTCTGGCACTAGCACACGGGAGCGACTGGGGGCCCCGTGAGCAGTTACCTCACGGCCTCTTGGCGCTTTTTCGCAGCATCTGTGATTTTGGCAGGCAGGAGATCCTGGCTGCTTGAAAAGGAGGAACGGAGGCTGGACCCTACAGTCTGTGCCTGGGCATTATATGGTCTGTGTGTCACTCTGGGGCCCGTCGGTTCTGCCTCGATGGCAGCCAGGATCTGGTCTCGGCGAGATGGGATCTGAGCAGTCCTCAGATGAAAGGGCTCGCAGACTGTCGTGAGTTTCACATCCCGCTTGTCCTGAAGCCGTTTCCTGAACCTCCGGTAGCTGGCATCGAAATCTGGCACCTTGCTGTTGATTTTTGGCCGGAAGTTGGCCTCCGCCTGGTTGGTCCTCTCAGTCTTTTTCTCCATGTTCCTCCGCCTGTTGCTCAACCGTTGAGCCAGCATGCTGCGTGGCGGAGAAGAGCCACGAAGCAGCTCCTGGGCCCGCATATGCATCCTGATGGTGCGATACAGCTTCTCCTCCTTAAGGCGTTCGCTAACTGTGGAGTCGTACACCTTCCGAGGAACTGGCCTGGCCCTGAAAGCTTTTGTCTCCTCCTTGGGTAGCTGGACCTTCTGCTCCTTGTTCCGGGACTCCCTCTCCATGAAGCTGAAGGGCTTCTGGGAGGTGGTCCTCCGCTGGTGGGAGAGGTCGCATGGCTCCTTCTTACGCTCGCAGATTTCCTTGTACAGCGGGAGGTAGACATGAGCGGGGACGGGACTGGTGTGAAACTTCTTCTGGCATTCGGTCAGCTCTTCCAGTTGCTTCCTCAATATGGTGTTCTCCAGCTCCACCGCCGAGCGGGACCTCACTATCTTCTGCTTCTTCTCAGCCTGGCGTAGCATCATCTGGAAGGGTTTGGGGACAGTTGTTTGAGGCCTCTGTCCAGGATGCTGCTCCTTCCCTATGCGTTTCTTTTTGCCCGCAGTTTTGTCCGAGAGGCCTCCAAGATCCGGATCCATGGGGTGGCTCTTCAGCGAGGAGCAGGATGGAGATCGGGCGCGGGGGGTCAGCTTCCCGACGATGAAGTTTTGCCACATGTTCTTGATCGTTCCCTTTGTAGAGTGGACGACACCCTTCTCGGGCCCGACCTTTGCATCGCTGTCCCTCAGACTATCTTCTGAAGAGTCCGACATTCCAGAGCTGCCGTAGCGGCGGAGATCCTGGGCGGTCGCGGCACTACGCCGGTTCGCCGGCTTTGTCCACTGCAACCTGAAAAAATTATTTATTTTTCTCAGCGCTGTAACAAACAAATCATCATGTTTCGCAAGGGGCACCGGAAAAACTTAAGGACTCAGGTAGGCGATGCAAAGGGAACAGACTGACATGAGGATGGCGGAGAGACCAAACCTGTGAGGCCCGCATGTCTTTATCTCGTCCGCAGGAGGCACGCCCTTGATGTCCAGCCTCTGCCGGTACATCCCCTCCAGCTCTGCCATGGCTTTCAGGTGGGCCTGCTTCAGCTCCTCCAGCTTCCTGTAATACTCCTCATTGGACAGGCAGAACTGCCGCAAGTCAAAATGATCCCGGGAAATCCCGCAGCCCTTTAATGTCACAGGACAGTGTGTGCGGTCTTCCAGCCCTCCACCTCTGTCATCTGATTCAGAGTCATACACCAACTGCTAGTAAAGAATGACAAAGATGATGCAAGTATTATATTTGTTTTCATGTGTTTCTGTTCTTGGGAGGACCATGCTGATATATTCCAGCACAGTTTCTCATCCCGATCTTTCACTAGTGTAATATTCAACTGTATAGAGGAGTAAAAATTAAATCTCACTTTAGATAAAAGTATCAGCTAAGAAGCTGCAGGTAACGCAGCTGCAATATGGGTTAAACCTGGATTGTTCCGTACAAACGTGACACATGATGCAGTCACCTGATTGGTTGGCGAGGCTTTTTAGTCCCGCCCCGGCTCAGGTCAGAGGGCGGTTTGCAGGCTCTTCCTGCATTTGCATGTGGTTCTCACCACGTACAGTGTTTTAATGCCACAAACCAAAGACACTCATCTGGGGAGCTACCATTTCCTGCAAAGCTCTTGCTGGGATAAGCTTATCCTGTCTGGATCCAGGGTTGCTTCCCACCTAGGAGAGCTTTCATTCTGAGTCACTTCGGCAATGAGGAAAAAGTGGCTTTCAGGTCAGGTTTTATATGAGTCTGGGGAAGCCAACTCTGCAGGGTTAGGCTTCACAGATAAGCCCATTAACACAGAGTCTGCTGCTTAAGAGACCATATGGCAGTCAGCTAGAGCAGGACCTCGAAGGCTTAAGTCAGGGGAATATGCCCTGGGACACGGACGGGCGGATGGGCGGGCGGGCGGGCGGATGGGGGTGCATAAAATTCATGCCTCAACACACTTTGTTGAGCTAATTAAGCATCAAATAAACATATAGATATTTTAATAAGTAACCCATCCATGTTCTAACTGCATATCTTGATCTGGGTCACAGGGTTAATAATAAGAATATAACAACAACAAAAATATATAAGTGCAAAAAATTAAGTGCAGCTGTTTAGAACATATTTGGTTCTTACAGAAGCAGCACAAGCCGATAGAGACAGAGAGCCGATATGACACCTTGGGGGCAGAGTGCGGCTCAGTGGGTTAAGCTCCGTGCCTGTGATCGGAAGCCTCGGCTTATTGACCCGGTCTGTTGGTATCAATGTGTAGCTACATACAGAATGTAGGGGTTTAGTTGAATGTGCAATAGACAGTTAATGCATTCTATTAATATACAAAGAAAAAAAAATACGTTAGTCCTTATGTAATACTAAGCATGTCTAATCTGGTAGTCCATGATCAGCATAAATGTGACTTCAGTTTAAGGGGAAAGAAATATAATCAAACTTTGTTAAACTATGCTGAGTCTAATCCATTTTGTATGAATACTGGATTGAATGGCATTCTTTGTATAACACCTGCTAAAGTTATAATGTTTTGAATGTTTCATATCATCTTCTCAGCATCCAGTGTCACCATAGAGCTCTTTTCATCAAAATAGGAATTTGGTTACACAGGGTAACAGGGTTATTATCATATTAATCATCCATTCCATCAGTTTTCCTAGTGCTGATGGGAAAGTTGTGGCACACCTGCAGCTTATGCCAAGGATCACAGGGCACAAGGCAGTGGAAACCCTGAGCAGGATGCCACGCCATTACAGAGAGACAGCAAATTACCCAAACCAGGAGGGCACCCACGGGAATACATTTATATTGCCTGACAATAATAGCAAAATGTATTTCTGCAAAATGTATTATAGTATTTTTGAGCGAATAAAAATCATTAAGTTATTAAGTTCAAGACATAATATATTAAGATCAGTATCTTCACAGTAAAGGTACAGCATGAAGATCGTTCTTTAAACAAAAATAGGTGTGGTGGTATGCTTGGTAAAAGATGCCCTTTAGTGAAACGATGGTATATTTGTCACAAAATTGTGCAGCATAATAACAACAAAACGTTTATAACCATTGCTTTTTTTTAACTTCACACAAAAACAGACAACTATGGATAGATTTAACAAGATATATCTAACCTTTTTTCTATATAGTGAAATACATTATTTTAACCTGTGAGGGTGGGTCCCGTTACCTCTCTGCCGCAGCGTCGGGTGTCCATGTGCCCCGTCCCGGCAGGAAGCCCCCTGCCTCTCTCAGAAAGCGCCAGCCGTGCCTTAGACCATCCGCCGCGTCTCCCTACAGACGGACCTGCTGCTGCCCGCCAGCACCCCGCGGTCCCATCGTAACGGGAGGCGTCGTTGCCCCGGCAACTGGAGTCCTGCTACGGTATGACTGCAGGGCCAAAAAGCCTACAGCGTTTTATAAAATTGGTTCTCTACGACGGTAGGCCAATGTTTATGTTCTTATATATATAAAAAACAAAGGAAATACTAAATGCGAAATGCTAAATAGCAGCATATTTCCTGCTCCCCCATGGTGCCGTTCAGCTTTGATTCTTCAGCAGTTTTGCGACCAGTACCACAGTTGGCATTCATTGTATTGTTGTTTATGCACAAAGGTTTATTTAGCAGGGATTAGTTTGGATTACTTAACAGTAAAGACAAGACAGATTTAAGCAAGCAAAGGATAAGACAGAAACCAGTTCTCCTGCCCTGATTCTGTCCATAGCATTTTAAAATGTCTAACCTGCACGCCAATGTTTATATTATACATATAGGGATGGCCTTCTTTAAAAAAAACGTGCTTTATCTCGTTTACTTGCACTGTAGCTGCTTTTTCAGGATTTATATGGCATGCCTGAATGAAGTCACAGAAAATTACAAAGAAAACAGACAAATAAGGCTCATTTGAAAAACAAATTTATTATTAAATAAAGGTAACAACAAGCCTGCACAGAGGACACCTGTTTAACAAGCCAATTCCCATGATGCCGAGCAGTGATCTGGCATACGATGGGTAGTCACACTTTTCTTCGTGATGTCACCTTCCCTGCTCATCGGGTATTCACCTGCCACGTGAGAGGGAAAACCAGGCGTTTGCAAAGCAAAGTGGTGTCCGTGCGGTATGCATCATGTTAAAGGATGGGATAGACTGGTTAGCAATGCCTGAAAACCAGCATCACAGACACCCATTCCAAGTAATACAGAAAGAAGATAAGTGACTGATAAAACATTACCATTTATTCAGTTTCATTTAAACAAAACAGGTTAAATGATTGAAGAACACCATTTGCGGCACTAGCTGTGTAAAAGCACACAGACACACGAGTGGTTACTTGTCGCTAAGGGCAGAGACTGAAGGCTCCTTACCACATCGTCGATCTTGAGGATGCTGCGGACCGTTTCTGTGGCGAGTGTCAGGGCGCTGATGGACACCAGCAGGGGCTGAACCACCAACTCCTCAAGAATGTTGGAAATACCACCCTGTGAGAAGAAACAGCGTAACTCATGTGCGCATCCTATTAACGAGTACTGACACGCAGCGGGCCAACAGTAACCTGCACAGGGAGCTCAGGCCTCTAGTGCATAACCTATGTGCGCATCCTATTAACGAGGACTGACACGCAGCGGGCCAACAGTAACATGCTCAGGGAGCTCAGGCCTCTAGTGCATAACCCATGTGTGCATCCTACCAACGAGGACTGACACGCAGCGGGCCAACAGTAACCTGCACAGGGAGCTCAGGCCTCTAGTGCATAACCCATGTGTGCATCCTATTAACGAGGACTGACACGCAGCGGGCCAACAGTAACCTGCTAAGGAAACTCAGACCCCAGGCCTCTAGTGCATAATCCATGCATGCATAGCATTAATGAGGACTGACACGCAGCGGGCCAACAGTAACCTGCTCAGGGAGCTCAGGCCTCTAGTGCATAATCCATGCATGCATAGCATTAACGAGGACTGACACGCAGCGGGCCAACAGTAACCTGCTCAGGAAACCCAGACCCCAGGCCTCCTGCACATAACCCACATGTGCATGTCATCAATGAGGACTGAAACACCGTGGGCCAACAGTAACCTGCACGGGAAAGCCAGGCCCCAAAGCACCCCCACCTTGCGAACATTGATCCCGGCCGTCTTCTCGCCCTGGGCATGGCGGTTGCGCAGCTCCGTCACAGTAGAGATGGGGTTGAGGCCGGCGTTCTCGGCCAGCGTGGACGGCACCACCTCCAGGGCGTCGGCGTACGCCCGGACACAGTAGGCCTCCATGCCGCCCAGGCTCCTCGCGTACTCTGCCAGGCGCAGAGCCAGCTCAATCTCAGGGGCCCCACCTCCTGCGATCAGAGCCCTGCAGGGTAACGGGAAAGTGGGACGTCAAGATTCATGCAAACATCAGAATGAGAAACTGTACGAAAAGGCGCCCGTCTGAAGGTGGGTTCCTGTGACGCACCTCTTCTTCACCAGGCAGCGGATGACGCAGAGGGCGTCGTGGATGGAGCGCTCAGCCTCCTCGATGACCAGCTTGTTGGACCCACGTACCACGATGCTGACGGTTTTCCCAGGGCTGGTGCAACCGGTGATCTGCAGGCAGGCAGAGACCTCTCAGTGAGACTGGAAAGGTGGCTCAGGGAGAACCGCATGTGGACGGAGGGGGACGGCCCGTGCAGGAATCCCCATCAATACAGCCAACTTTTGTTCCCCTTCTATATCATTTACATTTTAAATAAATGATCTCCGTTCCCTTAATATTTGAAATGTACCTCAAAGCATTGCAGGGGAACCATATGCATCTTGTTGCAATTTGCCACAATGAGAATAAATTCATTCTATTCTACTGACTATTAAACTGAGAAGATAATTACCTGACAGGCAACCTTGAAATGAAAGTGAAACATAGCAAAAAGTTCCAGTTCCTTTAGTGTTTATTTTTAAACAGATGTACAGATTTCGTCACTGGATTCAGTAGGTTACCTTGACCAGCTTCCCAGATCCATCCAGATTAACCTCCTCTGCCAGCTCCGCGGTGCCCAGCATCTCGGGGGTAAACTGGTCGATATGGGCGACGGGCTTGGTTCCTATAGTCTGCACGCAAATACACAACCGGATGATGCCTTAGACTCACTTTCAACATTGTCGAGTCTGACAAACGGAAAACACACTACGCATATGCCAACATGCTCACCTACCTTACAAATGAACTCAATATCTTCCCGCTCAATATCCTTGATAACCATGATCTTCATCTTGTTTAGGAAGTGCAGAGCCAGGTCACTGAGAGCATCTCTGCAGACAGAAAAAACAGCAGCAGGTCACCAGCAATAAACAGGTAACCAAAAATATTCACTTATAACCCGCAGTGAAGAACATAGCAATTTCAAATGATTAAATCAGAACTCAACATGAATTTGCGTTTTGCAAAATCCCACATATGAAAGGCAGGTATGCTACCTAAGTATAGACTTCTGAATCAGGAGCACATTACAACCAGCCTTCTTGATCTGCTTGATCAGGTTGAGGATGTAGGCCCTTTCTTCACGCAGGACCCTGTCCATCTGCGCGTAGTCAGACACCACAATCTGGTTGTCCATCTACAGGAGGAAGCAAAGTGCAACGTTGGCTTGGCCCTCAAGAGATGGCAAGGTTCAGGATGACCCGAGTCGCGGTAAGACTCACGTCCGTCTTCGGAGGTGAGAGGCAGAACTGAATGAGTCCGATCTTGGCTTTCTCCATGCGGGACACGCCGGAGTTCACCACCCTCTGAGTGAGCACCAGACCGTCGATGAGCTCACAGTCATCAATGGTCCCCCTGCAGAAAAAAAACAGCTGCTTAGCATTTAAAGCAAGAAAAGGCCCTAGATGCCTGCACCCTGAATGGAATTTGCAAGGCCTCCTTAGAACTTAAGGTGTCCTCCCATAGTCCAAAAACAGAGCCACCCCAATATTGCGTAACTTGTCCATGATCTGTGTATGCTGACGTGCCGTGGTACAGCCTGGCATCCTACTCAGGGTACACCGCAGCCTTATGTTCTATGCTGAAGACCCCCCCCAGCAGATAAATAACATAAGCGGTTATAAGACCAACATATGAATGGAAAAGTCTCCAATTTACTCTGATATCTGCGATCTAGGTGCTGCTGCGACCGCTCCCATGGCATGCCTACCCAAGCTTCTTGACGATCTTGATGTCCCGGAGGTCGACGCTGGTGGCCGAGGACGGATCAATGACCCGCATGACGGCATCCACGCTCATGGGGGCCAGCAGGCTGGAGTACTGGGACACCACCTTGGAGCAGAGGGAGGTGGTGGCACTGTTGAGCAGCGTCTCCCGGTCGCTGAGCTGCACGGGCTGACTCATGCCCGTCAGCACTTCCACACCTTTGTCCACCGCCTTCTGGAAGGACTCCGAGATGGTCGTGGGGTGGATGCCTGCCAGAGGCACCACATCAAATGAAAACCACGCAGAGTTTGAAAAGCAGCAAGGCTACGAAATCACCTGCCCATATTGCTGAAATGAAAGCTTGATTCTGGGTGCGGACCCATGGGGTGGGGGGTTAAGATGATCCCTCTGCTACCGTTTTCCAGGATTAAATAATGTAGAAAATAAAAACTCACCTTTCTGGAGCAGCTTGGAACAGGCATCAAGAAGGGCTCCAGCGATCACCACCACAGATGTTGTGCCGTCCCCAGCCTCGATGTCCTGGGCCTTAGACAGCTCCACCAGCTGTGGGTCACACAGTTTTAACCAGGCTGTCAGACAGAGACCATGTGGAGTCTAACTGTGAAACATCCTACAGCCAGGGCTCCAGCTTAGGTGTTAGACTCCAACTGGTTTGTTTCAATACCAGTAATCAGCTCCTGCCGTGCATAATAAGTCAGTCCGTGAGCATGACAGGAGGAGAGAGCTAGCAATACTGCAGACTCCCTGTGATAGCACACGCACCATTTTAGCAGCTGGGTGCAGAACCTGCATCTGCTTAAGGATGGTAGCTCCGTCATTGGTGATGGTGACATCGCCCTTACCGTCCTGGATCTGTAGTTAAATAAGACAAGAAATACCCTTTTCAGACATTGTGATAAGCACACCCACAGAAGCCAAGGTGAGCACCACTCTCCCTACCATCTTGTCCATCCCCTTGGGGCCCAGGCTGGTTCTGATGGCATCAGCAACGGCTGTCAAAACAAAAACACCACATCAGTTTCAAAAACAAACCCTCACACACCTTCTCAGTGTTACACACTGATATTAACACTATTAGGCCGATCACTGCGCAGCTAAAAAGGCCATCATTGCGAAGCGGGACGGATCTTACTCAGTTCCTATAAATTTCCAACCTACCGCCAAAGAGAAGGAAATGCTTAGTCCCCAGTAGGACAAATTAAGCAGGTTTGGGTTTTGTTTTCGTTTTTAAATGAATGTTAGACCTTACATGCGCGACGTGATTTCTGCAAACTCATCGTGGCAAAGAGCTGTCAGAACCGAGCACGTCGTTACGATTACGCAAATCACCAAACTATTCGGCTCTTAAATACACCATAAGAAAGGAAAAAGGGTGACACTGAAAATGATAGAAAGAAAAAACAGATTCCAAACAGTTCTTGACCGCAGACTAAGCATGGACCGTTATCTAATTCATTACTGCCTAAGCTGCCAACGCCCAAACATTCCGCTTAGAAAAAGAGATGAAAATAACCACGAGAAACGAAAAGGCGAAATGCACGGTTACCTTTGGCCGCAGATATGTTGCTGAAGCGGATCTGGGCAGGTTTGTCCCGATCCACATACGCGCCTCCTTTGTTTTTTCCACTGGAAGCCTTCGCAACACCGACCTCAGGCATGGCGACTTATTTCTATATTCAGGTATTATAACGGTTAGTGAAAGGAGAGCCGATGTATCGATGTATCCCCGACCCACAAAACTGATTTTCAGTCTCGGATGGATGTAGATTCTACTTGCCCCCTTATTCTTGCTCAGTTTAAGCGGCTCCGGCACAGAACCTTCCAGAGCCCCGAGGTGCGACGGAGCATGAAAAGACCCAACGCCCGCCGACTGGCGACTGAATATGACGCGTTTTGCTGTCTAAAGAAAATGCCCGTTAAATGTGTTCATTCTCCGTGATATATGCTTTTTTTTACAACCATTTAAATGCGTTTTTAAATTAACAGAGCGTTAAAATACGTATATGTATATTATGTCACGTATGTTAAACATAATGTGTTTTGCTTTGTGAAGTTTTATTGTAATTATAATTCGGCATTCCTTGTGGGATATTCGTAGCGGTAGTGATAGTGATAAAGATAGTGTAATATACAGTATGACTAGGGCAATCATAGCTATATTTGTTAATATAAAAAGGTACGAAGAAAAGAAAAAATAGTTAAAAATGGATTTTGAGAATCGAGAGACATGGTTATATGGAGATATGGTTACGGTTATGTACGTACTCACGCAAACGTACTAAAGCATAATTTGACACATTGTCAGAGCTCCAGTCTACCGTACATTAAACTAGAAGTAAATATAAAACTACACACTTTTTACAGCAGGATGACCATATTTTGCAAAAAGGGACCTCGGGAGCAGGACGCAAAGAGAGACGCTAAAGCAACGCAAATATGCATGTACACTGATATAAACTGAAATAAAGCGAAATCCTGGACACTTCAGCGATTTTTAGGTCCCGAAAAGAGGTCCGAGAAAACGAGGGCACATGGACACATCAGTTATAGATTTTCATAAACCATTGGGAACTAAACATAAAATAATATGTAAGTCATTTTAACATGAAAAGAACGTGATCATAAAGTCGCACACAATAAATACGTAATTGTATGTGAATGTCCTTTAGTGGACATTTGTAAAGCACTTATGTAAGTCGCTCTGGCTAAGGGCGTCTGCCAAATGCTGTACATGTAAATTTGTTATACCCACTGTCTGTAAATTATTAAGATATCCTTTAAGTCAATGAGATACATATTTTTAAAAAAGGTACAATGGTTAACCACCTGATTGGAGGGGAAAATTGTGCAAATTGGTCCGGGAATTTGTGTGTAGAGTTTGCATAGTCTCCCTATGTTTTCTTGTGGTTAGTTTAGCCCCCTAAATTCTACATTCATACGGATAGTCTTGTAAAATTGCCCCGTGTGTGCAAGTGCAACCTCTGCCTCATGCCCTGTGTTTCCTGAAATAAGAAGTGTGGAAAACTTCTCAAATGATTGCTCAAGTTAATAAGCCATTTGGAAGCCTGGAGCTACCAGCAGAAGGAAGCCCATTCTGGGACCAACTACACCGCTTCGACACAAGGGGGCACCCGAGCCCAGTCACGGAACGAGAAAGCGCCGTCTGCGCATGCTCGAGCGGTCATGTGACCGGGGTCATGTGACCGGAGCCCGACGTCCGCGCGTGGCAGAATGGCGGAGGTGGACAGCCTGAAGTCGCTCAGCGGGTTGCTGAATGGGATAGCTCAGAAGGCATATTATAATAAGCAGGACATTACGGAGGAGCTGCTGAAGAGCGAGCTTTATGCGGACCTGTCGCAGGAGGAGTTTCGTGCTTTGCATGAGAAGATGAAGGGTCTCTTAAAGGTAGCCGAAGCGCGCGCGAGCTCTCGGCCCCAGTCTTCATTGCTAATATTCGTGCACGATGTTAATCCGGAACTTCGGCCCTATTAGAGCTTTTGCAGAGCTTCAAAGCGCTTTGTGATGGTGCTCCATTTGTCCTAACCTTTGTTGTGCAGTGGCGGTCAGCTGTGGCTTAAATAGTATGCCTGTTTCAGTCTAATTCTAAGTGTATCAAAACGCCAACTGTCATGTTTAATCACTGTCATGTTCCTAAATTAGGAATACTATCTTTTTTAATATGCCGCTTCCTGATCTACTGGGAAGTCAATGCAGATGCCTTAATTAAGTGACAGTACAGCCTTTGGCACGTTTCAGTTTAAAGGTCAGTCAGTTTCACTCCCGATTGCTGTAAATGATTAACATAAGTAGACATATAGTTACCAGTGTTTTAATACAAGTGTGTGTAATAATGTGACTTATGTCTTACACTTTTGCGATAAATTAATAATGAGAATTGGTGGCTTCTTGATGATTTCCTTTAGGTACATTTATAAGTAAGCATATTGTTAAACGGTACATTTGGAAGTAGATTTATTTTTTCAGTAGTTGCATTGTGCAGGTTGCCTGGTTTATTCCTCACGGTGCCGATTCTGTGCTCCCGTTTCCCTTCTCCTCAGTCCATCGCCACCGCCGATATGGATCAGACCCAGCTGGAGGCCTTCCTGACAGCCCAGACCAGGAAGCACGGTGGTGGGGCAGTCAGTGCCGAGCAGGCAGCTGCCCTCTCCAAGTTCTGGAAGAACCAGCGGAGCCGGATACGGGAGAGCCTCCTGGCGCAGAGCCGGTGGGAGCCCGGGCTTCGGGGCCTGAGCTGGAGGGTGGACTTGCAGACCTCCACCAGCAGAGGGCAGCCCGTCGGCAGCCCCGTCGCCTTGGTGGAGCTCGAGCTTGGCAGGGCTGGGGAGGTACGATAACCATTCCGTCGTAAAAGACCCATCAAATTATATGTCGGAATGAGAAGAGGTGTTGGTGTGGCCAGCAGGTTAGCGCATCTGTGGCCGGTGTGGAGTGATGGGAACACTGTGCTGTGACGACGGTGCTCTTATTCAGATGAGATGTAAATCAGAGATCCTGAAATTCTGAGGTCATGGATCCCTGGGCATCTTTTGAAACCGAAGTGCCCTGGTTAAAACTGCCCACTGCTGCCCTATCAAATCTGGCCTCCTAACCATCCCCCATATCTAACTGGTGAATTCTCTCCTGCCTCTTTACCACCTTAGCTACTGTGTGCTGAGCGTACTGGTGCAGACTGGCCGCCGTCGCATCATCCAGGTGGGGGCTGCACAGTGGTGCTGGTTGAAGTGGCTCCCCGTTGGTTCAATATAGTGCTTTTGATGCCTTGAAAAGTGGTATATAAATGTTGACCGATGTATTACTATTGAGAGGAAATTTTGTGCATGTACGCAAACCTATCACACAATCAGTGACCGGCTACAGGTGGTTTCTGTAAGCGGTTTGTTAGATACAGACGTATGCCACCAGATGGCATATGTTAGCCGTTCTGTCTCTGACATAGCTGCCGGAAAAAACATTACAAAGCAAAATGAATGATTAATTCGTTAATCTGTTTAATTCACACTTAATAACTGTCCGTTGCTAGTTAACTGTACACACGGTGTTGCTAAGTGACACAAACACCACAGATTAATTGCACTGCTGAACGATGTCTGCTGTCGGGAGTCCAGTGCACAGTATGTTTTCTGGTAGTTAAATAATGAAATGGGCTGGGGGGGTGATCTTGTTGCCTTAGTCATATTTGTTCAGCTGCCACTCGGCATTAATGGACGCAGTCCTGGATGCTGGGATTGGCCAGTGGAGGCCCCCCTGATGGAGGCGGGGCTTCGGGGGGGGGAGCATGTCGCATGTTTGCCTGCAGCTTGCGGTTGTCTTTATTCCGGACCCCGCCCTGCTGCCGTGTGCTGACTGTGCACTGGGGGGCTGTGAGAGGCACAGCGTCACCTCTCTCCCGTCGCGGCTGTGCGCCCCGTCCCACTCGTCCTCTCTGAATAATATCGCAAAGCTGCTTTCCTTACAAGAAAGTTCCATAAAGGATCGAGATGCCTCTGCCTAGATGAAAGAGAGGGTTGTTGTCTAATTTAAAATTAAAAGGACCCCCCCCCATTGTCCTTTGAAAAGTCTTTGCAGGAATTGTTCTGCATTTTTGATGTGGTCTTCCCTGCAAGGTGAAACAGAAGGAACATTCTGTGATAATCTTCCGTCTAGACTGTTGTCCTCTCTGCCCCCCCTCCACCCATGTTTGTGAAATTGGGGTGGATTTAACTCCATGTCATTAAAGTTTCACTATGGAGGACAATAGACGGCGTGATCTGTATTGTGGCTTCTCCCGCACCTTATCTGCCTGTCACCCGGAAGCCCAAAGGAGTCTGCCGTCGGCTGATGCCTCTTTTGTACCGTGTGCCTAGAAAATCCCTTTGGTGCTTTGTCTCCCCCCCCCCCCCGTCTTCCTTTCCTCTGTGCTGACTCTGCTGTCGCCCTTCCCGTTCTTGTGACAGAGGTGGCTCCTCACGCGCGCTGTAAATCCTGACCCCTCCCCCTTCTGAGAGGTGGGTGATGTGCTTGCTGTCAGTAGGTTGCTGGTTCAAATCCTGGGGGGTTGTTCGTGTGATTTAATCCCCAAGCAGGCTCCTTAAAAATGTGTGTCACTTTGGGTAAAAAATGTAGCTAACAAATAATATGTAATGTAATGTAAATCTAATGCTGTTGTCAGCCACATGATATCGACACGGATGCCGCTCGGTGTCGTCTCCATTCCCCTTTCACATGTGTAATGGTACTTCCTCTGATTGTACCTTTGATCTTAGAAATTCGGCCCCGTTACACGCACGTGTTGGTCAGCCCTCCCTCGCGGATCTTAGCGCTGTGGCTCCCGGCCGCGGCGAGTGTGTGTGACACGGCGTGTAACGGCTCACGGCCATGAAGCGACGCACGTGACCCACAGTGACCCACAGTGACCCGGCCGGATCAGGGCTGTCTCAGGGTCCCGTTCCTCTCTAGCTTAGCTGGCAGAAATGGCTGGGCAGCCTCGTTTATTATCATAACATGGTTGTTATTCCTGTCTCTCTGCCGTCCTGATGTTGAGTGGAATGCGCTGGGGCGTGCTTAATGTACCTGTTCGACCGGGTAGACGCAAAATTTAAGCTCGCAAAGCATCCAAAATGAAATGTGTGTTTTGGTTCCGTGTAAAGCGCCTGGAAATAGGGGTCGTTTCCTGTGGCTGGGGAAGCACGCTTGGGGTTTGGCCACACGGGTCAGGGCGAGCTAAGCGCTGGAGAGCAGGCGGCCTGATGGTGTGAGCTGAGAATGACAGTGAGCAGGAGGGGGGGTGGGGCGCGGAGGAGAGCCAGCTTTCCGTGAGCAGTGATTTCTAGGCCGGGTGTGCTTGATGTTGGCTGAGTGAAGCTTGGCTTGGGAGAGGTCAGCATTGCCGTCTGCCCTTGGGAGGTACAGCACTGCCTTAAATGTCAGCTGGTGTCTGTGCACCATCTCCCCCTGCTGTCACACCTTGGGGCTCCTGACTCTGCACCCCATTCCTGCTCTTATCAGGAACGTGTCACATTGGCAGCAGTTTCGGACTCGTACTCCCTTGGGGGTGGAAATGCTGACTGTTCCTGCGGCTCTAATTTGGATGGTATCATTACGCCCTCGTTCAGACATCATCCAGAGCGAAGGGTTGAAGCAGATGTGATCTGAACATCTGAATATCCTTTGTTTATACGTCTGTGTCATTTCTAAAGCCGTCTGAGTTGTCTTCTCTAGCTGTAGCTGGGACTGCATTTCCTGTTTTTGTTTGGGACCTAGTTGAAGCCCCACCCTTAGATCTGCAAGCAAATAAAATTATTGTGGCAGCGAATTTTCCGGAAAATGCTGCCTTCCTTTGAACACGATGCCCCGGGGGAATGGATCTTTATCAGTTCCAGAGGACCGAGTAGTGTGCCGTGGGATAGTGGTGGGAGACTGCAGTCTGGTGCGGCCCGGGTCCTGCGAATTAAAATAACCATCGCAAAAAGATTAGTAATCGATGGTTGTTGGCTGGTTTGTTAAGTGCAGAGGCGTGCGTGTCTGTCAGTCATAATTAGGCCGGTTGTAGGTCAGTTTGGTTTCTTAACCAGGCCTAGTGGTTCCTCGTGACGAGCTTGTCTGCACGCCACCGCGATGGGGGCCAGCTACTGCTCAGCCACTCTGCTTCTTGGCTCTCGATGCTGTTGCATGATTAGTCTGTGTTTTTTTAATTTTTATTTATTTGCCTTGAGCAGCTCATTAGGTGTGGCGTGTCCTTTGCATGTAAACCAGCGACCACGCGTGACGTGGGCGTTCCAAATGCCGCAGCGTGTTTGCGCCTCGGACGACATGGAGCACTAGCGTCAAGTCAAGGGGTTTTTATTATTATTATTATTTATTTATTTATTTATTTATTTTACTGTCACGGTCACTAAAACATTGTTGAAGTTGGATGGATGTATGGATGTGTTATGACTAGGCTGCAGTTTGCTTAAGCCCCTTCGTTAAATGCATGACGCTACTAAAAGCCATTGTAACTTCACTGTAAAGGCTGGAGTGAGGTATAGGGCGAGCTTCACTTAAACATCCCTCTCTGTGTCTCACTCATCATCTGTTTAATGGCAAATAACTAAAAAAGGGAATGGAGGCTGAGTTCTGCTAATCCTCCACCCCTCCTGTCCTCTTCATTTCCCATAATTCTCGTCCATGCCCACTTCCTGTCCTGTGTCGGCCATGGCGGGTAGGCGTACACTTTGTGAATGCTATCAGGCTATCAGTGTAACCCATTTCGCTTTACCACATCTATACTTCTTTAAATTAACCGACACACGGGCACGCCCTAGGAAATCTGCTACTGTTCCTGTTTACAAAATGCCACATCAGCAAGGTCGCCCCCTATTTTTGGGTCTCAGGTTGTTATCAACGCATGTATTGTGTGCCGATCACCTCCACCACCTACACCGCAGATGGAGCCTGTCGCCACGGCTACAGAGCCCAGGCAGGTGTGGGATGCAGACATGTCGCCGTGACGACCGGTCAGCAGAGAGCACGTTTGGGAAGGGGCACGAGCACGTGGGACCAAAAAAAGACTGTCGACTAGTGCTGATAAGCTGCCTGTTTACGTCAACACCTACCAACCCCTATCACCATAATCCCAACGTGTCAGTTACACCTGCATCGCCAGGTACTTGGAAAGCTAAACACGTGGACAAAATTGTTGGTACCCTTCTGTTAAAGAAAGAAAAACCCACAATGGTCAATGAAATAACTTGAAACT
>JAODKM010000102.1:377396-392141 GCA_026780845.1 Petrocephalus sullivani | reverse complement strand
GCCGAAATGTCCCGTCTTGGGGGGGGGTCTCGTCTGGGCCTTGTGCTGGCCCCTTCAGGAGGGGCCTTTTTTTTGCCTGTGGATGGGGAATGTTCAGGCCCCATTCAAAAATTCCCCCCCCCCCCCCCCCCGAATAATCACTTCTTAGAACCCGATATGGGTATGAATGCTGAAGATGACAGAGGACAAAGCCATAGTGTTTTTGGAAGTTTCCATCCATTGTCAGCACTTGGAAGTTCCCACCTGGCTCTAACCGGGTAATCGCCCACAGGGAATCTCGCTCATAGATTAGAGCTGCAATTAGACTCTGGCTGACTCTGGTGACTTTGACCGTAAGAAGAGTGGCAGTGTGTCTGAATGGGAGAGACTGACTTCTTTTAATAAGTTAGCTATCCAGCCAATGGCGTAGCTTTGTATGTGTATGCAATTACTGCCCTGCTGTATTAAAAATAATATACACTATTCTCCTTTTCAAAAATGTGAATTAATGTCTTTTTGTTGTATTTGACATTATTAAATTGCCACAGAATCTGATCCTGTTGTATTTACTCTGAAAAGTTTCCTGCCTGCCCCTCAGATGTCACGTCGGTGTACTTTTGGCTGGTTAGGTGATAACCAGCAAAGGCCAGCTGCAAGGTAGTTGCACATTAACTTCTGGAATTCTAAAAGAAACCCCCAAAAATGTTTTCTCGTGACCTCTAGACGCGAAGGCATGTTCGTGTGCTGAAGGTTTGACCTTGGCCTCAGACTGGAGCAGCACTCCATCTTTGCTAGAATGCTGCTCTGATACTTGTTACAACACAGAGGTGTCGTTTTTGATTTGTTCGTCATTGTTGGCTCCGGAACGCTATGCTGCATTTGTTAACCCTTTCGTTAAGATGCACTTACGGGTGTGCAGCTCCATGATGACCTGATGGTTTGCAGGGGGGATGTTCGGAAAGGAGGAAGGCGATCTCACACTGTTCCGCTTTGTCGTGACTGTTGAGTCTGGCTGACTAGTGTAGATGGTGAGGGGAGTGTCCCTCCCCGTGTGTGTGACAGACCTGGAATGCAGTCTGCTCAGTGACATCCTGGGGTGTTGCCAAATATATTTTTTTTATACACATTTTTTGTCCGTGATTAGAACAAGTGACTAAAAGGAGCGGCTGACAAGCTGAATTTAATGTGAGGTTTTGTCGGGCGTAGTACTGAACACTCGGCCCCGTCAAATCCCTCTGGCTGTGGGTGGCACTACCCTGGATCGGAGCCTCACTTATATTGAAGAAATGTGATGGAGGGCGGGGCAGGCGGGGGGCGGGGCAGGCACAAATGTGGCGAATGGAAGCCACTTTTGGTACTTAATGAGTCGCCTAGTAGATGAGGACGCTGCTGACTGATCCTTGCCTCTAGTCAGAGTTAGTGGTCAGAGTTTCTCCCGGTGCAGCTACAAGCAGGCAAACATTGTTTGGAGAAGCTGGGAATTTCTCCCGGCATCAACAGATTGATCTTTGTTTATTCAGTAAGTGAAAATGAATAAAGCTTGGAGGTCGAGCAGTTTTTCCTCAGAAGGACAGGTCTAGACAAGGAGGTCTTTGGCTGATTCTTTACTACAAGCCTTCCTCCCTCTATACAAATTCTCTACTCCGTTCTGGTGTTTTCTCAGTCGACCGTGCTGAATTTCATGGTGCATGCCTAACTAGGAACTTATTTTTGTTTCTAGCAATGGAGAGGGGCAGTACCAGGAAGGCTGGATTGTACCTGAACCACTGGAAAATGAGACTAAGCCCTGCGTGGTTTTAGCAGTGTAGTGTGCTTATAAGCAATGGTGTCTCTTTTGACCCAAATGTCGGAGACACTAGGCGGCATCAACCTGATCGAACTGCAGACTTAATGCAGTAGATAAAGTCTTGATGTGGCTGGATTTTTATTCATTATAATTAAGAGCCGCCTTTTCTGCGAGAATCTAAGCGGTTAAGGACCCATGTTCACCAAAGCTAATCCAGTCTGACGTATTATTGTCCTAAAAACAAGGGCCTTAAGCATCTTGCTGTTTGGTCACTATGCATTCTGGGCTGTAATGACACTGAGACTGGCAGTAGTATCCAGGGTAACGGACACCTCGACACCCCCTATGTGTAACCACTGATCTCTCTCTTTCATACATGGGAAAGCAGCAGGACCCATTGTGCTCTTATCAGGAATGAGGGTTTTCCACTGGGATCTGCTGAGTCATGCTTTTTCCAGCTTTCATGAGGAAATGGAGCCTAATTTGAGACCTTCTGTTAAAGGTTGCTTTGGGACCCCTGTATATTAGAGATGGAGGAACCGGGTATCTGCATGATCCTTGCTCCTCTAGTATTCTGTGCTGAATGCAGCATCCTGTCTCACTCTCCAGGAAATGTTTTTTTTTTCCCTTTTACATATATATATATCATTTTTTAGCAGAGTCCACAGCCTGTATGATCCAGTTAAAATGTGTGAGGTTTAAAGTTTCTGTCTCTTTGCAGGACCCCCCCGGCTGACCTCGGAGAGGTCTGCTCTACCCCTCTGCAGCTGATGAGAATGGGGTAAGATTCTGCTGTCTCCGTTTCCGAGGGACGCGGTGTTGGAGTACAGCATTTCCCTGGGTTTCCCTGACAACCGACTGATACCAGTGCCTTAACTGGTCCTCTCCTGGCAGCTGGTCTTTTCTATTTTAGTAAATGGCTTGGGGGGGGGGCTGTTTTTTTCCCGGACGGCTTTGATCCCATTTTAGCGTGTTACAGACCTCCCCCGTGCCAGGAATTTCCTTTTTATGCACTTGCAGTCCTGACTGTCTTAACCCCCACTAATGTACTTTCTGCAGAGCTCGTATGTACCCCAGGAAGCCGGAACGTCCTGGCAAACGACTGCTTCTTCATGACACAGACTTTCCATTTAAACCTTAACATGGCTTTTGTTTCACTTAAAAGAACAGTCTCGGTATATGTCAGTGAGACTTATTTCTTTCTTTGAAAGCACTGCTTTCTGAGAGGTGTTCGCCTCATTCCAGCGATTAGCAATAAAAGCAAGAGAAGTAGGCTTTGGGGCAATAAGAGGCGTAAAGGCCAGTAGAGACCTGCTGTCCTGACGGTAGACTACATTCTCCTTGGTTACTTTCTGCATTCCTCTCCGCCCAGCAGGTGATAAGTGGCACTATGCACACGACACGGAAGAGACTGAAGTTGGTGGGGCTGATGATGACCATGAATGTCTTCATCTTCATCATGGTGGAGGTCCTACGGAACAGCGGCCAGAGCAAAGGCAGCGGACTCAAGGTGGTCATGCCCACCAAGCCTTTCTGGAAGAAGCTGGTGGCCACGAGGGGCTTCTGGAATCGCGAGCAGCAGAAGATTGACTATCTGCATAACCCTATACTGATGAGGAGCAACGGCTCCAGAGCTGAGCTTCTGCAGTGGCTTAACGAGACGGATTTCTCGGAATCGTGCGCCCCGGACTATGGCGTGGCCACAAAGGTGGCCGATTATAACGCCCTGCCGGAGCGTTTCAGGGACTTCCTGCTGTATATGAGATGCAGATCGTACCCCATGGTGTTGGACCAGCCTGACATGTGCAAGGATGGGCCTTTCCTACTGCTGGCCATTAAATCCTTGGCGCCACACTTTGACCGTCGCCAGGCTATCCGGGAATCGTGGGGACGAGCTGGCCGGTTTGCCAACCGCTCAGTAGCCACTGTGTTCCTCCTGGGCGGCGCCACGGGGGTGGACCACTTCCCCGACCTGTCGAAGATGCTGCAGTACGAGAGCTCCATCCACCGCGACATCCTACAGTGGAACTACAGAGACACTTTCTTCAATCTCACCGTCAAGGAGGTGCTCTTCCTGGACTGGTTCCGCCTGCGCTGCCCCACGGCCAATTTCGTCTTCAAGGGGGACGATGATGTCTTTGTCAACACGCACCGCATCATGGAGTTCCTTAAGGACCTGTCCCCGGACAAGGCGAAAGACCTCTTTGTTGGGGATGTGATTACCAACGCTGGGCCGCACAGGGACAAGAAGCTTAAATACTTCATCCCGGAGAGCATTTTTGTGGGCCAGTACCCCCCTTATGCAGGGGGAGGAGGGTTCCTGTACTCGGGAGACTTGGCATTACGCGTGTACAATGTATCTCAGCAGGTGTCCCTCTACCCCATTGATGATGTCTACACTGGCATGTGTCTCAGGAAGCTGGGCCTGAGTCCTGAGAAGCACAAAGGCTTCCGGACCTTTGACATCAAGGAGAAGTACAGGGAGAACGCCTGTGCTTATAAGAGCCTGATACTGGTGCACAGCAGGACTCCCCAGGAGATGATTAAAATATGGACGTGGCTCAACGACCCCAATCTGAGCTGCCAGTGAGCGTCGGTGGGAATCTGCAAACCTTTGCCCGGACATCAGATCTGTTATTGCTCTGAAAGAATGGTGAGCTGCTCCTGTTCCAAAGACCAATAGTTTATGCAGAGTATATTTTTTAAGAAGCAATCCGACAGTTCATGACAGAGGTTAATTATTTTGTCAGGATGTTTTGTGGGGGGGGGGAAACTCAATCTCCGTGAGTGGGGGGGGAAACACCCCCAAACTCCTAGAATAGCCGGGTCCAGTTATACTTCGAATTATACTTGGAACTGGCCGTGAAAGTAGCAGGTTTTGTTTTCAGTGTGTCGTAAATATTCTTCAGAGTAAGACGAGAAGTTTGACATCAGTCGTGGTGGATAATGTCTTGGCAGCTGAACTTCCCAATGTTATGATTGTAATGACAAAAGCTATTTAAACTGTTTGCATTCAAAATGTGATCTGATACTACTGTCTCTTTAGAATACCAGTTGTAGGTTTTTTTAAAAGTATTATATATATTGTTTTCTTCAAAAAATAATGCTGAATATTTTTAATTATTCCTATATACTTGATGATGGGTTTTCAGATTGTTAGCTTGTAGTAATTTAGAGAAGTGATTCCCCTTTGGAAATTAAGCCATTTGATCATAGATCCAGTTTTTGACCGTTATGATCCTGAGGACCGTGTTCATTCCAGGAATTTGTGTTGGCTGTGTTGTTTATTTAAAAGTGCACTTTAAGTACACGTTTGTGAGCCTCTGCTTACTGATTGGTTGCTTTTTGTCATGCTGTGAAGAATTTGCCTAGCTTAGTTTGGGCTTAGTTTGGGCTTTGTATTACATGAGGTGATGCAATGTAAACCTGCCAGACTAGACCATTCAGACAAAGAAAAGTCAGATGTAATGGTTGTGTGTCTTTCTTTAATGGTAAAGATGGCAGTAGATTGGAAAGTACACTCTGGATTATTTTGGAACATGAATTGCCATTTCTACCAGCTAGGAATTTCATATTCATTTTGCTTAAATTTATCACGTTCCACCCCCTCCCCATCCCACAAACCATGTTTTTTTATGTGAGTTAAAACACCGTTAATAAAATCTATGAAAAAATGTCTCTTTCCTGCAATATAAGTGCTGTCTGCTCTCTGCCTTCCATACGGTCGGTATTTTAATAAACTTGTTTTTCAGCACTTGTGTTAGAGTGCTGTTAGGGCTGCCTGCAGTACACTCCACCCTCAACAGCATAATATTACCTCTGTGTGGGACAAACTGGGGCATTTTCAGGGGAAAAAAACAAACGTAAGTGTGCTGTGTGTTGTGACTATTGACCGTCTCCCAAGTGCTTATCATGGTCAGGGCTGAGGACGTGGGCCTGGACTATGTCCAGGGATGCCACTAGCTGCATTCAAGGGGTCCTTATCTGTTAAAGGATGATCGCAATGTGTTAATTGTCACTGGGAATATTGTGTTATTAATACTAATCTGCAACTGTGCCGAAGCCAAACGATATCGGCACCAGCAGGCAACGTGATCCGTGGAGTGAACTAAGAATAAGTTCCCCAAGCCTCCTTCCAAAGTCCTCGCACTCACTCTGCACTTCTACATTTCGGTATCTTATCTTCGGTTTCATGAGCACTCCATACGTGAGCGCAAAGACCTCACATGACCCGTGGGGGAACATGTATGTCTTTTTTATTTTGTTTGTCCTGGCAACCGCTTGAACATTTGGTTAAATAAAGATCTGTGTGGCTTTGATAGGGGCCAAATCATTATGGCCAGACAAGTGGGTCAGTGTAGCGACGGCGTGGTTAGAGAGTTTCGTCCGGGTTCTTTGGTTCCCCCCCAAAAACACCCTGAGGCTGATTGGACCTACCAAATTGCCTGTAGGTGTGTGTGTGTGAACGGTGTGCGAGTGTGACCTGTCGTGGGCAGGATAGGTATATGATAAATGGGTACAGAAAGCAGACTAAGGCAGAGCACCTCTGAAGCTACAAGGCTTTTGGGGAGGGCTGATGGTCAGCTGTGGTATCTGCTGAAAGTGGTCAGAGATGTGGAGATAGCTCACACTGCCAACGGGCTAGGGACATTTGTTATATTGCTGCAATTTCGAATGTGTTCATTGGCCTGTTTGCTGTGTTCTATGAATATCGCTCAGCCTTTCATGGACTATTACTGGTGACTCAGTGTAAGTTGCACATAGCTCAGATCTTAATGTTCATTGTTCATATTATTTAATAAAGGAGTAGACTGTAGACTGCAGAAAGTAACAGTCCCCCTACGTCAGTCATTCCTGAATGGTGCCATGAGGCTTTGCTGAGTCACATGGGAGGTATATAGAGTGCATTGCCTTCATAGCATTTCCGTACTGTCAATGGGTTTCCCGCAACTAAGTTACAAAATGAAAACCAAATTAAATCTAAACTGATTTCATGTATTAACACTCCTGAGAATTTAAATCTGATTGCAATACTGACAATACTGAATAGTTCTCTTTATTAAAAAATAGCTTAAATCCTGGTTTTTAATACTTAATTTCTAAACTAATTTCTCTTAAATAACACGAGTTCACTGTCAATGTAAACTGTACTGAGCTTAATGGTAGGGCCTGCCTTCTCCCCCTCACATGTAGCTTCAGAGGGGTGTGTACCTCGGGGGGATTGAGATCTCTGGGAGGGGGTGGGTTCAAATCCCTTCTCTGGCAGAGTAGTTGTATCACTGTTATCCCCAGCAGCTTTTGGGACA
This sequence comes from Petrocephalus sullivani, assembly GCA_026780845.1. Lineage (NCBI taxonomy): Eukaryota > Metazoa > Chordata > Actinopteri > Osteoglossiformes > Mormyridae > Petrocephalus > Petrocephalus sullivani. Next base: position 385,070 of record JAODKM010000102.1, on the reverse strand, counting down.
ATGGTTGATTCTTCTCTCTGACCCCAAAAGTTCCTCACTTGTCTTTTGCTTTGGATGAAACCATCTAAATTATGTGATTGAACTCATATTTGCCTTTTCAACATATTATTGCATTCCCTTCTAAGTAGAAACATAAACGCCCCCAAGCATAACACGCAAAGCTTCTGGTTTTATGTTCCTATTCCTTCAGCCCTCGATGTTAAACTCCCTCGTTTCTAGCCCTGTGCTCGTTTATTGTAGTTTATTCTCCGTGTTTTGCTTTGTCTTTTAGTTGTGTTAATCCTGCGTGTTTTTTTTTTAATTCCTCATTTCTTCCCCTTTTACTTTCTGATCCCTTGGGCTCCTCTATTTTGTGGCTTTATTCGATGTGTTCTGTCGGATTAATAAAGCCCCAATTTGCATTGGAGCCGCACCGTGGATCCTGCACCATACCCTGCCATAACGAGACATTAAAAGAGGACTGCATCGCCCTATAATATAAGCAAAAAATAATTTCCATGTATGTGTAAAATTTCAGCAATAATCCATTTCAAAGACTTATATTTTGGCACTTTTTTGATAAAAATGTACATATTTTCTAATATTAATTATGCCTTCCATGACTCTGTAGCAGTCACATCACACATTTTTGTATGGTTTTTGCATAAAACTTCCTTTTCCACATCTTTGGGGTGACATCTCCATTTGCATGCACTGCATAATAAATGCTCTGGCATTAAGCATTAAATCCTGACACGTTTACAATGTATTCTTCAAATGGTGTGGTTTACAAAACCAAAACTACATGAGGATTTCAGCACAGTGTTATGCCCGTGTTTGCGTTTTCTGCAGCTTCCAAACACTTCGTAAGTGTCAAATGGAGTAAACGCTGTACGCCGCTGAGTACCCACAATAGGTCAAGATAGTTTTAACAAATACAATGTGTACATGTTATGTACAGGTACACGTCACTAAATTTTTATTCGCAAATTGCGTTGCAGTGTGTTTTTCATTGTTTCTTAGTCCTTTGAGGAGTATAAAGGAGCATGATTTTTTTTTTGGTCCGTCACCTTTTGATACATATTTTTCCTTGCTATGCCGTGTCTTGCGAATTAGGCTAAAACGTCAGAATCCCTTTTATGAGAGAGAGAGAGAGAGAGAGAGAGAGAGCGTACAGTATTGTATAGAAGAGCAAAGCAAGTTTAGTCGTTTTGCACATTTCATACCATTAAGCAATTCAAAGTGCTTTATATAAAAAGAATAAACTACAACAAAATGCAAATCAGAAAGACAAAAAGATTATGAAGGTAAAAAGGGTATTATATCAGAATTTAAATTCAATTATCAATTAGCAGCACAGTACATAAATCAAGCAAATGCACAGAAAAGTTTTTAATTTCGATTTGGGAATGTACTTTATTATTATTGTAGGTCTATTTAATTATGATAATGTGTTACTGTCCGTAATGTATCAATTAACCTTTCAGTTTGTATGTACACGAAAAGCCTACATTGGCTCCACGGAGGGGTCGCTATTACCTTGGAACGGATACGGGAGGGGTGGGGGGTGGACTGCTGTTTATTCAAATAGTGTTCCGTAGCGACACCTGCAGGAAGAAGGCGGAAGCGTCCGAGCGGCAGATGTGTTCGATGCTGATTGGTTAATTGCGCTGACGGCACGTGACTTCACCTGAGCATTAGGAGAAATGGTCTGTTAGGGCCAAGGGTCTCCGTTTAGGGAAAACGACGAAACAGTTGGGAATGTTTCAGTTCTTAAGCGGTACTCAAAATAGCAAAAGTAAAGGATGAAGTTTAAAACTCGACAAGAGCATTTCCTATTCACGCATATATGCACACTTGTTTCAATATACGGCATATTGCCAATTAAATGCGCGGAGCTGGTGAGTGAGGACTCCTTTGGTCTGTGTCTGTCCCACATGGTCTGTGCTTAAGCGAGAATTCATTGTTTAAGACGCTTTCAGCCGCCAGAGACCCACACCGCCCTTGTTTCACCCCTTCTAGGTAAATGGGGGCACGGCGCACAGATTCACAGGTGAGATCTAACCATTGCATTTGTACATTTGCAGAAGGAAACACGCAATAATTGGGGACCAAGGATCGCGCGTCCGATTCAGTGGCTTTGATTGTGTAGCCTGCAGATTCTGTTACAGGGACAATTGCAAGCACAGACAATTTGTGGTTTTAATCACATTTTTTTTTATAATTGTAACTGTAAGGTACCCCCTTTTTTCAGCTGACGCGAAAAAGGGTTTTATTTGTTTGCTGTATGCAGTACTCCTCTGAGGCTTACGGGGGCGCTCCTGCCGCTTTCATCCAGCGCGCCGGGACGGCGACTAGTGCGCCAAAGTACCCCGCAACTGGTGCTTGACGGGAGTTGTAGTTTTTCCATTATTCGGCCGAAAAACTAGACTAATCATTTTGTCTTGCTTATGGTTAAAACGTTAATTTGCTTTAGTCTGAGGTTTCTTGTTTAAAGAGCTTGGAGGTTCATTAATTTGGCTGTAGCCTGAGTACCAGTACCATCGTTGGAGTGCACAGTTTGCCAACTGTTATCTGATTTTGCATCTATTTTCTCTTGAACTTTGGCACTGTTCATCTGTGACTGCAGACAAATTTTAAATCGGCATAATTGTGTAACCTCTTCCAAAGATTTATTCCAGCAGCCCGTACTTTCTCTGACATTAAAACTTCATGCCAAAACACTAAACGTTGCTTAATTATTTTGTTGTGTAGTAGTGTTGGGCTGTCCTTTCTTTTTTAATAGACATACAACAAAAAATCTTTGTTTATAATGTCGTATTTTTCTGCCCCAAATCATCCTAACAGCTTTTATTTTAACCAGTTATTTAATTTTCCGTATCTTTGATTTAATATTTTTAGGGCATACTTTTGGTAAAGAGGGTAATGCGTTCTTTGCTCTCCGGAGTTGCCATCATGTTCTGCGTGGGGATAGCGGTGAATTCTTCTCCCCGGATTACATGTGCTCCAGTCCTCCGCTCTGGTGTAACTGGACCATACAAGTGAAACCTGGGATGCAGATCCATCTGCACATGGAGGACTTTACCCCTGCTGATGCCTGTCACCTTAAAAATGACCAAATTCATCTGGATGAGTCCCCAAGCTCTGGACAGCACCGGGTTCTGCAGAGGTGCTGGGTGAAAACCACGTACAAGTCCCAGTCCAGCATCCTGCATGTTGTTCTGCTCATTGGAGGGAACCCCAGACCTCCTTATAGAGGGTTCCGTGGTTGGTACCATGCTGCTTGGCCAGAACATACCAAAGAACCAACCCACAATGAAGGAGAACGTCTGGAAGGTGTTGAGAAGTCCCCGTGGATGGAGGGTGGAGATGATGTACTGGTGATGCAGCCGGTTTCGTTGGAATTCGGCATTCCGGGATGGCCGACATCAAACCCACCTACGACAGTCACGCAGCCTGAAACTGATGATGAAATTGTTGAAAGTACATTGGGTTCAGTGTGGAATTCTGAAGGCATGTGGAACCCCCTCAGATCCACCACTGATGGCTTTGCTGTCTCTGTGAGTACCCCAAAGGGCATCTCTCTTGAAGAAAGACCGGATAATCATAACAGAATTGAAGACCTCAGCCACAAGCGTGCAGCACCTGTCATGGAGACTGCTAATCAGGGTGTGTTGCTGTCGGAACATGGTGCCACCAGCAGAGGGCGCCCTTTCCAGAGCACCCCTCCTGAAGTGTGGCATAACACGACCCATGACTTTGAAAGTCCTGAAATGGAAACAGTGAATGCAAGGACAGTGAAGGGCAGCTGGGATGAGCACACAGCCAGACAGCCTCCTGTGCTCCATAGCACCGTAGTCTCTCTCTTTACTGCCAGCGACAGCCAAACGCGAGGAGAATGGGATGAATCTAGCCGCATGACACCTGGTGAGAAGTATTTGAATGTTGTGGACCTCCTTCTGCACAGCAGACCCAAAGGTATCCCGGAAACTGGTGTAATGTTTTCAGCAATGTGTTCCTGCCAGAGTCATTTGCAGAGGTGTACATTTCAGGTTTGGAAAGTAAAAACTGGGCTAAGATTTTGTTTCTACCAGCTAGTTGAGCACTCTGTGACTCTCTATACTCAACTGGTTGGTTGAAACAAAATCTTGGACTGGAGTTTCACTTTCTGGACCTGAAATTGACATCTCTGCAAATGGTCAGCGATGGTCATTTGCAACTCGAGGCTCTATAGGCCCCAATTAAGTTGGCGCACCCCCCCCCCGCACAACACACACATGCCAAATGCCATACAACTTAACCAAGTTTAAAAGTCTAACCACTAGAAACTGGAAATAAATGGCGAAAAGAAGTCTTGAGATCAGGCACGTGGTGGACATTGCACATCAAAACATGGCACATCACCACAGAAACGGGACATTGACTTTTGAAAAATTCCCCCACTTTTGCAATATTTCTAACACACTTATACATAACCATGAAGGATGTGGGTTGAGATCCACTCTGCAGCACGTTATCACGTTAAAGCTGTTTATAGCATCGGCATTCAGTCCTTCCCGTGGGTGTTTGGCTTTCTCTCTGGGTGCTCCAGCCCTCCAGCACTCACAGGATCGGTGCCTATGCAAGACTCGCTTATGGTCTTTCCTCTGCTCCCCATACAGAGCTAGCCCCCCCTCTCGAACGTTCTGCAAATTCGAGTCGGCTGCCACACTTGCCTGGAGGTGAGGGAACAAACAGTCTGAAGGTTATTCCATGTGTTTGTGATCTCGAGCATCATTACATGGATGTGGTCTACGTCCTTCAGAAGCCCTGCATGATGTCTAAACAATCCGTAGCTGTATGAACTTTCTTGCCCCTGTCAGACTCCTTATTTGAAGTGGCTGTAGAAGTTTATACAAGTCCACGTAAAGCTCGGAACTTGGACCACGTATTGACGTCTCTCCAGAAATCAGTGGAAGCCATTGTAAGTTACTGTTATAATGGTCTTTCTTCTTTTGGCCTAGAGTGGGATACCTTGTGTAATATGAATTTTCTGTGTTTGGGGCGGGGGGGGGGGGGTTGTCCAGGTTCAAGGAGAGTTGGATTTTAATCTTCAGCTGAAAGCCATATCCTCTGAAAGAGCAAAGAGGTATGTTCCTTCCTTTTAACAGTCATGGTTGGGGGTGACTTAAGTTGGGTGAGCTAACAAGCTGTCATGTCTGTAGGCTCCATGCTGGTGTGCTCTTCATCATGTGGCTCCAGTTTATGGGAGGGTCTGAGAGCACGCGTGTGTATGACTCGCTGAGCCAAGCTCTCCGACGACTGCTGAGGAAGGAGGTCCGACCCGATGCCAGCAGACGCTTCAATGCGACCATCGCCTCTGTCAGCACAGAAGGTGTGGATTTCAAGGCTCGTGGGGCATCATCACAAGAGCCACTGATCCTCCAGTTCTCTTTAGCCTGTGGTATAATTTGGCCTGCATTGGGGAAGCACTATAGTGCCCTCTGCTGGTGGAGTGGGACCCTCTGGTGTACCGTATAATGTGGAGTACTCTTGCATTGCATGTTTCAGCCCTGCCTGCTGATATCTTGCTAGCTTTCTGTGCCAGATGTGAACGAATGCAGGACGCAGTTGGTGTTGTGCGACATCCACGCCGACTGCATCAACCTCTTCGGCTCCTATGCTTGCCGCTGTCGTCCGGGGTTCGAGGATGAGTCTCCCCTTGGATCTGGGGGGACGATCTGCTTGGATCCCACAGGTACTGCAAGTGAGGCTGTACTCCGGATGTGAGCGGGTAGGGGATGCTTGTTCCAGCCCTGTGTTTCTCCCCCAGCCTCCAGCAGGCCGGCCCCAGCCGCTGCGCTGGGCACTCTCTACGCCATGTGCTTCTTGCTTGGCCTCTCCCTGGTGCTTCTGCTCGCCGTTGCTGTGGTGCTTTACCGGCGGCACCACAGGGGTGCGTTTCTGATGCCGTGCGGACGCTACGGCGTTGGGGACGACGATGCTAACCACCTGCCGCCGCCGCCGCCGCCCATATGCCGGCCAAGAGATGGCTGGGGAAGCGTCAAAGACAGCTGTCCCTCCACGGGTCTGCCGCTGATTAGGTTCAGCTCACTGCTGCCCCCTGGAGCTGGGAGTGGGGAGCTGCATGCGGTGGCAAAACTGTGACCTGAATGCTTTGTGATTTTGGTCTTTGTAGTTCTTCTAACTTGTACAACACCAGTTAAGATTTTATTTTAATGCCATATAAATGTAACATTTCATGCAGGATTGGGTCACACAGCATTCAATCTGTTAAATGTGAAAAACATTTACCAACTTTTTTTTTTATATCTTATTTTTTATTTCCACTAGCTGGAAATGTTGCGTTGTGTTTAGCAGCAATGGCCCTAATGTACTGAAAGTGATGTCTGTCTGCATTTTCCAGAGTAAGACCTTCACTTCCCCCAGTTTAGGGAGAAGGTGTGTGTGTGCAGGTATGACCAAGAAATCAATGACCACATTCACTTTGCAAGAAACCCCCTCCCATGAATAAATCTGGCATAAGAAATGCTTCACTGGTTTGTTTCAGTTCAATTCAGTTTTTTATACAGTGGTTTTCACCACCGGGTTGCCCCAGGGTGCTTTACATGGGTGTGATGCGTTGCAACATCACTGAGAAAATGCAAAACTGGGCAAATAAACTAGAGAGCTGGAGGACAAGAGAGCAGAGGAACCAAAACATCTTAAGTAGGGAGAAGGAAAAACCACTGGAGTCAGCTGTCTGAATTGTACCCCTTGATATGAATTTGGGTTTTAGCCCTACTGTAGGAGGTGCTGTGGTCCACTTGTGTTTTTCAGATTAAAATCTTTTTAGATGTTGGCATCACTGGCTGTAAATGACCATTTAAAAACATGGAGAAATTGATTTAAATTATAAGCTGCTGTCTCTTCATCCTTTCATTTTTAATGCAATATGGGGGTTGGTATGTTTTCCTATATAATGCGTCCGTTCAAGTGCAAACGTTTTAGGAAAGTGGCTGTAATGCGATATGGGTCTTATACTGTAGGTCACATGCAGATTTCTCAGAATTTTTGTTTGTAGGTTTGCTGATAAGTTCTGTAAATTTTGGCTCGGCTGCTCCGGTATAGTTCTGATTGACTGCTTTCAGAAGGGAGGTGGTTGCCTCACACCTGTGTGTGATGGTGTCTGTGTGCCTGCCCTATGAGAGTCTGACATCCTGTCCAGGATGTACCCCTTCTTAGGGTAAATTACACCACCCAATGATTCGGTATTTGGAAGGTGCTACAAGTTGGCAGATTGCAAAGAACCTCAATGTGTCTCATGTTTATTTTAATATATGTCAATTTATTACTTCAAATCAAAATGTAATTATAGTGCAAATTTAAAACGAGGAGTGTTGACCGAGGTGCTGTTCAAATTCAGACGTGACTAAGAGGGATGAAAACAAAATGACAGCATCTGAAAATGAAACTCCGTTTTGTCACACTGTTTCTCTTCTTTAGAGCTGAATTAGTTTTGCTGGAATATCTGGGGACATCGCTGTCTTCCTGCAGTGTAATTGTAGCACATGCAGTTCGCATAGCCCATGAGTATAACGCCTGTGCTCCTGTCAGAAGACTGTTCATAATTGTGCAGAACCTTCCCTAACCTGCTGTGAAAATGCCTACATGTTGGACGATACCCAGTCTAGCTCTGCTGAGACATGCACGCAC
>JAODKM010000102.1:319584-329642 GCA_026780845.1 Petrocephalus sullivani | reverse complement strand
TGCTGTGCACTACAACAGAAAGAACACTCTGTGCTGTGCACTACAACAGAGAGAACACTGTGTGCTGTGCACTACAACAGAAAGAACACTCTGTGCTGTGCACTACAACAGAGAGAACACTGTGTGCTGTGCACTACAAGAGAGAGAACACTCTGTGCTGTGCACTACAACAGAGAGAACACTGTGTGCTGTGCACTACAACAGGGAGAGAACACTCTGTGCTGTGCACTACGAGAGAGAGAACACTGTGTGTTACACGGCCACCCAATGCAGGACATTACTGCAAGGATTTGCACTTTCCATTTCCACAACAAACAAGCCTGATTAATTCTCCATATATATATAACAGATTAAAGCAATTGTGTAGCCAAATTTCCAGCAAAAAACCCTTCTTGAACCAAAATATATTCCTTCAACTGGGCAAGATAAAAGATTTAATTTTACTTACTAATACATTACTTGTTCAAAAGAATGTTGAAACTTAATTGTCTCCTAGTAAGCAAATATTGAAACTCAGAATTAATATTGTTTGCCTATTTGATATTTCATAGTAGTATGCAAACACCTAACCATACTTTGCTCTTAAGGCTAGGAAAAGAATAAGAAGGATATTGCCTAGAACATATTTTCTGAAGTATTCCGGTCATGTTCTTCATGTGAGAGTGTTGAATCTCGGATGCTTATTTATAATTTGAGTAGTACTGCTGGCAGCAAGCCTGTGACAGGCCGACGTTGCCTAAAGTGTGTCTGGAGTGTAAAGTGTGCTGTTCTCAGACCACTTTAATAAGACATGCCTGGTAATCCCGGGTAATTAGGGTGGCCGAATGAGGTGACCCACTCGAGGGAAGGGTGCCAGGGGAGCAGGCATGGACACTAGCGAGGGAGGGGAGGCTCCCCAGGGCCCAGTGGGCCAAGCCACCCGCCTGGGCCCTTACTGGATTTGCTGGTGCTTCCGATGGAGAAGCGGAGCCTTGTGCGTATCCATCCTTAGCCGCTAGAGTGACAAGACTGTACTTCTAACTTAAACGCTGTTGCCAGACGCTCACAGCGGTAACCTGTGCCATGATACACCCCATGGACTGCCCTCTGTTGTCCCTTCAGAATCCACAGTCTTGACCTTCCTATAAGGTAGTGATGCCTCCCTTCCCCAGGTCTTGTGTTTAGGCTTCTGATAGCATCCCTGTCAACAGCAGACGCATGCAGATCATGGTGAATTGTCAGCTATAGGCCGAGCGTGCATTAGAGTGCATTGTGGGAAAAAAGGGTCACATTCATAACACGGTCATATAAAAGGATGGGGGGGGGGGGGTATATACACTGCCCCTGGGTAGAACAGACGGGCGTCCTTTATCTGTTATTCTCAGCTGGTCAGCGCGTTCCCCCCCCAGACCCCCGACGAGCCATGTCTTCGTGTACGCCCTCCCTGTCCTCTCCCTGCCACCGACTCCAGCCACCCGCTGGCGTCTTATTTATGCTTCTGTGCGACTGAACCATTCACAGGCACTGTGTCATGGTAATGACCTGAGTCCCTGCTCACTGGGCTTCGCCTTTTCCTGTGATTATTACTGCTGGCCAACAGGGGGCGATGTTAGGCTACTTGAAAGATTTTCTGCGGCCAGCTGATCTCTTGGCCCTTGATTGTAGGATTGTCGGTTTAACCCATACTTTTTGATGACAGTGATAAGAGTTAAATCCAATTAATCTTTCATTAATACTTTTACTGTTACATATGTGATAGCTTTTTTATGAGCCGGAGTGTATAGCAGGTTTGTAATTAGCATAATTTTTGCAGATTTTTTTTTAGGAAGTGCCTACGTGTACATTTTATATTTCAATTAAAAGCAGAAATTAGTCCATACTCAGATATTTGTGTGCCTTAACAAGATTATCCAGCAGAATCCTGGCTCCCAGGGAAACACCGTCATCCCGTGTTCTCTGGTTTTACTGGGCTTAAAAGCTGAGCTATGAAATGTTCATGTTCACTAATGCAACGCTAGATAAGACCTCAAAGCCAAATGTAATTAGTAATATGTTGACATTATCCATGGCTCTGTACTGGTTTCAGAAAATGACCCCTCATTAAGAAATATGTGTTTCATTTTACCGTTTGTATGAGTTATTACTGATCTGGACATTAACCTCCTCACTCATTCAGATTAAGCGTGTCCTCAGGTTGATCCAAATTCCTTTTCAATCAGGTTTATTAAAGGCACGGTGTCACGTGACTGATAAAATGCATTAGCCTATTACAGTTTTTTTTCTGAATGCTTAAAAAATAAAAAAAGTGATTTGTGAAGCACTGTGTCCTGAGCCATTAACATGCGTAGCCGACGCGTTTCCAAAGTGTGCCAAACTGCACACTCTCCGCGTCACGCTCAGTTTGTACTTTCATGACACACTTCTAGCAAGACTGTACACACTGGTCTCTGCATTCCTACACTATTTTGCCAAATATCTATCCACACTGACACACGTGAAAACAATTTTAAATAATGAGCTGACTTACAAATCAAGCCATCAGCACTATAAATATGCTACAGGTAAGCGTTTGGTTTGGACCACGATGGAGGCCAACATTAGACGGAGAGTAAGAGGCGTGAAAACTAGATGAGAAAGAGGGGAAGTAAGAAGGAGAGGACAAGGAAGAAGAGAAAGAGGAACGGCAGGTAACCAATGAAATCAGAGCCACTGTGGGTGACCATGTTCTGGTCAGACCAAGTGAGGCAGCAGGTAAGCTACATCCTGTCATTGGCACTGAACCTGGAAGGGTGTGGTGCTACACCGTACTGACTGATCCCTGTCTGTTCCTGCTGTGCTACATTGTTTTGTCATGTCAGTTTTAGAGGATCGTGGAGCTACAAGATAATGCAGGGCACCATGCACTAATATATGTGGACTGGGCAGGGTTCAACCTTGCAGAAACAAGGGCCTGTTGCAGAAATATCATCAGACACCGCGACGTTATCAACGTCCCGGGAAAACGTGCTGGCAAACATAATGTGTGCGGTGGCTGTCAGTCAAAACAGCGACCAGTCCTAGGCCAGGAGAACACTGCAAACATCACCTTTCTGGACACACCCTCCACAACAGACTTGTTCTTACTGGCCAAGGTAGGTTATCATCTGGGACAGTGTTAGTTTCCACCAGACCGCTGTGGTCTGCAATTGGATCACTGGTCACCCACTTTTCATGGCCCACAGTGTCCCCCCCATACTCTCGGTTCTGGAATCCCATTGTGGAATTCTCTACATGGTGCTGGATGGGTTATGACCCCCAGCGCCACCAATGCTTACCCCTTCTACAGGGAACTGAGGAGCGTTGTGGAGACATCTACCGGGGCTCACGCCAGGCCTGGATACGGCACTCCAGGCGATACCTTCCACGCGGCCTAGCGCAGGACAGCATCACGCGTGATGTGAATGAAGTCTAAGCAATCAGGGAAAACATTTATTTTATTAAAGCAGTTTGGATTCAGCTCTGTTTTTTTTCTGAAAGCTGGGCAAATTTAAGAACTGGAAACAGAAAAAAGTCATTTTATCAGTTTTAATCCATGGATTCAAAGACTCAAGGATTCAAAAGCTTTGTCATTTGTAGAGGTACAATGAAATGCTTGCATGCATACCTACAGACTTTACCTCCATCCACCCACCCATCCATCTGTTTTCCTGGGTCATAACGATAATAAATATAAAAGCATGAGCATGCATGATGTAAATAATCTCAAAAAGTTTGGTACAGTTTGGAATGGAAGTTGTGAGAGATTAATAAAGACCTGGATCCCAGTCTTCAGTGGTCACCTCCTCATGATCATCATGGTTGGTCCTTCACGTCCTGCTCCCCATGTAGTTACTGAAGCCCTGGTGGAATATTGGGGGGCTTCGCTGGTTACGTTAATGTCTTGCTCTTCAAACACTGTTGTGGGCGCCTCGTTATTCAGTGAGATCGACTCCCTTCAGGCTTCCACTTCGTCTCACTTTCTCCTCCTCGCTGGAGCGTGTATGTCGCTCGGTTCTGGGCAGGTGACCCAGCTCCTGCTGGCCAGGCTCAGGGATGGGCCTGGGAGCTACAGCGGGGTCAAGATCATCCGCTTGGAGACCTTGCAGAGGGACGTCCGGGCCTCCTGCTCTTTGCCCCGTGGCTTAGAGCATGACTGTGAAGGTGCCCGAATGCAGACAGATGCAGGCGAATAAAGAACACGGGAGAAAGCATCAGCTGGTTAGAGGCCGCGCATAAAATTAGCCGGCAAGTGCTTCTGCAGGCAAGGAATTTACTTTGGGGTAAAACTATCAAGGACAATCAAGACAATCAACATAATAAATGATGCACAGAAATAGAGTAATGGGCCTTTCGCAGATAGCGTGCAAAGTGCCATAATGTCACAGCAGGTTGGTTTGATGGGCTGGGGGGTGAGATGTTGAGCTCAATCCATTTTTGCTAAACATTTTTAAGCAGTTAATGATTGTCAGTGTGTTTTCTGGTTTCTGGCTTGTTTTTTGAACCTTGATGAAAAAAGTGCGCCCATCAGAGCAGTTGGTGAAGGTACGACGAGAGGGATCCAGCTACTGGCCCGACTCTCAGCCATCATCAAATTTGCTTAGCCATCTCGCTGTGAAGAAGCGTGTTCTGGTCGATAGGCAGGGGCCTAATCTCCACAGCCAGCCTGGGATTGTTTAAGGACACTAAGGTTCTGGTTGACTGAGGGGACTTCAGAGGTGCCTTTACTGGTAGGCAGTTAAAGAAGCTTAGTTTTGGCTCTTCTAGGTAATCTAGTGAAAGACGGGAGTAAGATCTGTACAGAAGCCGACCCTGTAGACCCACATAGCTCATCCAGAAACACCACATGATAGAGACAGAGTTGCACTGAATGACTGACGGAAGTAAACCTAATATTATGGCAGGACTGGGAAAATCACACTCCCATCTACGTAAGCGTGGAAAGCGCGCTAAACAATTAAAACCCTCACAAACATAACAGGGCAATTATATGAAGGCAGCTACTCAGCAGTGATCGAATGACGTAATCGAGGACGAAGCTCCTCTTAATTTTAATTTGACTTATTCCTCATCGGAAGCAGTGAGGCTCAGATTATTATCAGATGTTTGAACAGTAGTGGAAGGATTCAGAAATGCAGAAGGATTTTAGGGCGAAAAGCCTTCAGGCAAACGTCAGCCAGCAGCCCGTGGAAACCTAAGAGGCCATATTAAGGGAAACAAATGTATGTTTGGGCCTGAATAGCCTGTCTGTGTCTAATAAGGCAAACCCTGATGGCTGTGTAGCTCCGTGTCCTTCACACCATCGCAGTAGAATAGTGATATTTATTCCCCCCATAGGGAAATTGTCATTTTGCTTGTCTTGCTCTCCATAAGACACATACACAGGTGAGAGCGAGCTTGGGGGCCACAGTATAGGGTGAGCCAGCATGCAGTGTCCCTGGAGATGGGGGTTAAGGGCTTTACTTGGGGGCCAGGGGCCCGACTGCACCATCAATCGATCTAGGATTTGAAACCCAACCCTCTGAGCTATATATATATAAATATAAATATATATATATATATACTCAGTGGGCCATTAATTAGGCACACTGGCTTGTTTACACCAAGAGAGTCAGTCTTGTGGCTGCAGCACACAGACAGGGTCACTTACCGTTTGTCTGAGCTCTAGAGCGGCTAACATGTCTGATCTAAGTGACTTTGAATGTGGTGCAACTGTTGATGCCAGACGCGGTGGTTCCAGCATCATTGAAAGGGCCAGCTTCCTGGGATGTTCACACTCTGCAGTGTCTGGAGTTTGCAGAGAATGGTGTGATGAACGACGGATATGCAGACAGTGGCTTTCCCGTGGCTGAACACCTAGCGTGAGAGAGAGAGTAATAATAATAATAAGAATAATACATTTTATTTATATAGCGCTTTTACATTAACTCAAAGACGCTTAATAATAATACATTATTAGTCAGAGGGGAACGACCAGGACTCGCTGGGGTTAACAGGACGGCCAGTTCAGCAGTGGTGTACTTCATGAAGCAGATGCCTATGAGCATGTTTCTTTCAGATATGCAGGAACACACATGCTTACACAGTTTGCCATGCTTATGTTATCCACAATGGCCACCTGTAAGAGCCTCTGTTAGGGCTCGTCTAACAAAAGTGTTAATTATGTTGTGCAATTACCTAGTAAGAATCCCCTGAGGTCAAAGGTTATGTGATCTGGAATTTCGAGTAAATAAACAAACAAACAAATAAGCGTGCCGCTTGGACTTTCTGTTTCCACACCTTGGCAACTTCCTTGTAGGGGTCAAACCCTAGACTTTGAATTTTCCTCTCCAGACATAATGGCAGCCTTTCAGTCACTCCCACTCTCCTCTATTGTTATTCGCTTATATATGTTTTTATGTTGCTGGTTTGTGTTTCCGTTTCCCCGTTTTTTTTCTGCCCTTGCTAATCTCGTTCCACGTCTAAAGGAAGATTACGAAAAACGGTGTCGGCCCAGAAATAAGGGGAGGCAAATAAGCCCTTTGGTGTTTGTCCTGTGACAGCCAGGGATTACTTCATGGTAAATTTGGTTTTAAAGGCAAGGCCCCTGGTGTACAACCGGTTGACTTCTCTATTTGGCCTGGAGGTTTTTCATCTAAAAATTGAAGATAAAGGCACAGAGAGGTTTGAAAGGCGGTCCGTGTGAGCGCACCTGAGTCCTGCGTTGTCTTCCCCTCCCTGCGTTCCGGGGCCATTGAGCGGCTGTGAAATCTCACGCCCGGCTATAATTACGTCATTAAGGATGACATTTATAGACCCTGGTTTGTGCTGCTGCTTAATCGATCTCCAGCACAATTCCCACTGTTTGTTTTATTGTTGCGTTTTTTTTTTCTTTTGCGCGGTGATTAAAAGCCCCACACTCCTCGGGGTATTCATGGTAAGCACCGCCATCCGACACAGTCCGGGCCACCTTCGTCTGCTCCCTATCTAAAGCTTACTTCTTTCTGTTTCATGTTTCGCTTTTCGTCTTGGACGTGGCATTAATGCCCCCCCGATAAGTAGGCTGTTTTGTTTTGGCCCTTTCCTCCTACCCAGGGTTCCATAATTGCTGCACTCACGCGCTCGCCCGCTCGCCCGCTCCCCCGCTGTTGCTGACGGAAACCGCGTTATGCGTCCCCCCCCCCCTGCTCTGGTATCTCTCACAAAAAGGGTACAGTCACCTGAGAGTAGTCAGATAGCATCATAATTTAAACCCTGCAGCGAGTATACTAAACGGATTCTCTCTGGCTAGAGAGAGCATGTTTCCACAAGGTCCCGGGAATATTTGCCTCTCCTCTTCAAGACATGAAAAGCTGGTCATGTGAGGTTGGTTGTGCCAGTCCAGGCTCGGTGTAATCCAGTTTGGAGCTAAACATTTACTCTTAAACCTTTTTTCACCTGCCCTCCTTTGATTAAGCTAACTTTTGTCCCCCCACGCCCCCCCACACACACCTTCCCTGGTTCTCCCCATTGAGGATGGTTCTGCCAAATTCGCAGGACGAATAGGCTTCCTGAAGGGTATCTGGTGTTGCAGAGCCTGTGTGTATCAGTCAGGAGTTTTACCGGCTGCCTCAGAATCAGACACGTTATATTTGCTGTTGTTGGAGCGTTTCTGTCCTGTTTTCTGCACACATGTGGGCCTTTCCATCTTACAGTGTCGTAGCGTTCAGCCCCGACAATGGGCTATAGTATAACACAATAGATGGTACATTATTGATACACTCTACTCTCCCCTGCAGTCACACAATGGCGACCCTCAGGTCCTTCTTCCGAGCCGTCCCGCCCACCAGCAATGTGCGCAAAGCCCAACGCCCCAAATTAACCATTCTTATGTGCTGCATTGCGACCAACAACTGAAAGCAGAAAAAACACGACATGGTAACATGGAAAATAAGTACAAAACCCAAGCAACTAGACAAAGTCAACTGTTCACCTACTAGAATGCCTCTCACCACCAGGAAACTGCCGCCCTATGGCGACAGGGTCACTGCAATATTTTATTATAAAAGTATACCCAAAAGATAATTGTAATAGTCACCGTCAGTAGAATATGGCACATGACCTGCTTACATCACAGAGAAACTTATGTTTTCCAGTTTGCAGGGGGTGTCCATATTTCCTGTTACCCGTGTTCATTCCTGCACCTACTGTTTGTTTTCTAAAGCTAATCGATGGGCTCTGAATCGTTTCCGGAATATTCCTGTTTTGTTTCCAAAGGAGAGGATTCCCTCTAACCTTTCTGAGTGTCTAATCCGTGTTTTCGGATTAATCCCGAATGCTCGGCAAAGGTAAAGTGTATTGTGGTTAATAGATACATGTTCAGTGGGAATTATAAGAGCCTTAAAACTGCGGCTTGTGGTCTTACGTTTCGAAGAAGGGTGCAGTACACGTGAGGCCTGATATGACCTCATATTCTCCCCGCATATATTTCATGCTAATCTGATTAGACATCGCACTGTTTTAAAATAATTTGTGGCGTGCACAGGTTACAATGATAATATGATGAAACCGGTTTCATCTATCTATCTATCTATCTATCTATTACTAGAAGGGAGCAATATTTTTAATTATTCGTAATACACTTCAGCTAATCAGCTCAATAAATCTTATGGTTTTGTTGATTGCTTTGGAGCATTTCTCAAATGACAGTTAGCATTTGAGAAACAGCAAGTGTAATCCCCACTACATGATTCCAGTTCTGCACAGCAGAGCAAAACCTCTCATTGCTCCAAATGTTTTAGCTCATATATGCAAATGGTTTTGTACAATTGTCATCATTTGGCACAATCTTCAGTTACGTTAGTCACTGGGCCAAAATAGATTATGTAGTTTCCCACTGTAATAATTTTACACCCAAAACCGTGTATGTATACAAGCTTGTTCTTGCTTCCCGCAGTATATGGTTTTGCTGTCATTTTGTTGTTCATGCATTACCATTTTGCTGTTTTTGTGTTACGCCGTGCTGTGTGATTATTTAATTTGCTTTAGTTTCACTGTGTCTTGAGATCTGAAGAAGTTGTATGTGCCAGTAATGTACTGTACTATGGAGCCTCGCAATGTTGAAACTGGTGTCGTTGGTATGAATAAGCAGCAGTTTGCTAAGGAGAAATGATCAGTCAGTGACAATGAGGAAGTGGGACTATCACTCAGAATAGTGGAGCTCGGGATCATACTTACACTGACACACTGACAGTATATCCAAGCATTTTGGCTCTCATGGCGAAATTCTCATTGTTTCACTCTCATTTTGGTGACACAGACTAATTCATCGGTGGATTATTTGTTTTTGAGACATGAGTTAATTGTTTTGAGTAAGCTACATGTTTTTTCAGCCAAACCATAGTGTTGTGCTATATGCATGGACCGTTTAGAGAAATGCTCTATAATCTTGAGAACACTAAATACGTTTCACGACAATGTGCCAGAGCGATCGAGAAAAACCTAAATGTGTTATAGCAGTATAATCTGTTATAAATGTTCCCACAGTAACGTGACTGAGAACACTCCCACTTCTGAGAAATGATCCCAAGCAATTGGTTTATTAAGATTCATTGAGCTGATTAGCTAAAATGACATTATGGTCTTGTTTTGCAAATGTTCATTGTCATTTGAGAAATGCTCCAAAGCAACAGAGAAAAAGTATAACTTAGCCTGCAAAAATTTACAATGGAACCCCATCAGTCTTCTGTAGACTGGGGACATTTTTTAACACTTCAGTGTTTTATCACTAATAAAGAATATTACATATTAGTAACATATGCGCATATATGTATATATGTATATATATATATATATAGAAACTCAAATACACACACATATATATTATATATACAGTATATATATACATATATACACAGCATATATATATATATATATATATATATATACAGATACACAATACTCTATGACATTTGAATTTGCATTTGTCCAGCAGCTGAACTGATTTTCCTGTCCTGTTGTGTTTCTGCCCCCCTCTCTTCCCTCCTCCCCCCTCCCCTTCCCCTCACCCCCTCCCCGCCCGCCCCCCCTCCCCCCTTCTCTCCCCC
>JAODKM010000102.1:297044-317842 GCA_026780845.1 Petrocephalus sullivani | reverse complement strand
GAATGGAGGTTGGGGGGGTTTGGGGGGTGGGGTGGGGTGGGACTTGATAAACCTGCCGATCCCAAATAGAGAATGCGGGAGACAATGGCGGAGGGGTGCGTCGGCAGGCTGGGATTACGGACACTATCGAGCTAGCCGCAGATACACGGCGCGATAAAGCCAGCGGGGGCTTTCGCAAACAGAGCACCGGCTGGCAGGAAAACTTTTGGGCGGTGTGATAATGGGTGTCGCGCGCCCGCGCGCGTGTGTGTGTGTGTGTGTGGGTTGGTGTCCCACTCTATTCTTTAAAGGACTATCTATTAGGTGATCGGCGATGAGGCTTTGCTTCGTGATTATCTGCCCGTATTTTTCACCATCGCAAATCACCGCAATTACATGGGCAGCAGAAAGGAGAGGGTTGATAGGCGGCGATAAGCCGTCGGACGGATTAGGTTAGTGTTGCTTTATATCGCACCTCCTTATCGGAGGGAGCCATCCTTGACATTCCGCGCCATTCCCGGCTCGTCCCAGCGATTCCTGATTATCCCTCCGGAGCTCTGGTCATGAGTTGGCTCCCTCTCTCTGTACCCCAGGCACCTTGCTGCTACCTGCCAGCTGGACCCCAGCCCACCACGCGGCCAATCCTGCGCTTCAGCAGTTCTCTCGGGGGGGGGGGGGGTTTGCACTGCTCCAGTTGTGGTCACATGAACTTGTATGTTTCACAGACTGTTGTCTTAGTTCACTCGGGCCTGCATGCTGATGGCTCTGGATGGTTTGGTGAAGTGAACTCATTTTCAGTGGCAGAGTCAATAAAAAATGGCTGCCTGGATCTACTTTTGGGTCACTTCATATGAAAAGAAAATATTAAGAAGGAACTTGCTTGTCTCCTGTAACATGATTCCCCTGAGCGACCCAGAAGCGGCACCACGCGATATTCAGAAATTATAATACTAGGTTACCGGCGCCATTGGCTTTTTCTTGCAGTTATATAGATGTTTCGTGGCCCTTCTTTGGTGGCGTGCCGCGCTCCTGCCAGCTCGAGAATCACCAGGCTGTCGGACACGGAGCTGCTATCTGGGCCCGACGGGCAGGAAGTCGTGACCTACCTGTACCAGAGCCGAGCCACTTCAGTGGCAAGGGGCTCGACGGTGCCCCCCGATGGAGGCCAAGACCAGCCAAAGCCCCTAAAGAGCTGCCAGCTTTGAGAGGGAAGCCAGCAGTTCCGCTGACTAAGATGCATTTGCACTAAGGGACGTAGCCAGAGTGTCTGGCCTTGGTTCCCTGCAGGCCAAGCCAGCTTGTACGAAGAGGTGAGCCATGTCAGGGCAACCTGGAGTGTTTCTGCCTTTTCTTTTACCCACTCAGCTTTAGTGCAGGACATCATCCCTGGACGCAACTCAAATCTGGGAGATCTGGACTGTTCCATGGCAAGATCTCCAGCGCTTTTACCAGACCTTCTTCTTCATTGATAAGCAAGACTTTTCCTCCAGCGTCATCAAATCCAAGCGTCTTCAGATGTTGTTGAGTTCCTGTCAACAGGACCCTGAGACTGACTCTTTGGCTATGACGTGATATCAGTTCGAACCCCCCGACCATGGAGGAAGAGACACCACATGACCCAAGTTATAATCAGCTGGTTTAAAAATGGCTCACCCCATAGTTTTGTTGCCCTTTGAAACTACAGACATAAAGGTCGTCACGAGTATCTCCAGATACTTTCACTCCTCCCCTCCCCGCTTTAAGGAACCTCAGCCGAAGAGCAATTATCTGCAAGGCATGAGCCCCAGGATTTGAGTTGCAACAGCGACTCCGCGAGATCTAGATCGATCTGTGTCGTTTTTTATTTTTCCAAGTTGCAGAGCGTAGCGCTGTAGCGCTCAGCCAGACGGCACCCCGGCGCCCCACCCCCCCACGCTCCGATTCCGCGCGGAGCTCGGAGCCGCTGTTTACCGGGGCCGTGTGACAGATCTATTCTTGGGCCCGGATTACAGCCGATGTGAAGGGCTGATAGAGCAGCGATGCTGGAGAGGACGCTGTCTATTAAAACCGTCGCAACTCATACAAATGCAGATAGCTAAGGATCTGTCACTTATCGGGCTCTGTAATGAGCAGCTTTGTCCCCATCCATAATCACCTTATTCCGTGCTGAAGTATTATGACAAGAAATCGACACTAATTATAAATATACGCAGCATTCTTTGGACAAGGATGAGTTTTGCTTACAGTATGTATAACAGAAATTTAAAGAATGTTACATTTTATCCTTTCAAGAAATGCAATACAGGACCAACAATACAATATTTTATTTCATCCCCCAAGCGGTAAAAGAATTACATATGAAACCTTTTGTGTTTTATAAGAACGAATTATGACTTTCAGCCAGGGACGCGGAAAGAGACGAGGTTTTTGTGGAGAGAAAAAATATTAAAAGCAACTACAGCTTGCAACAAAGAATAGAAAGAATTATTCTGTTTGTGTCATAAAACCAAACTGATAAAATCCAGCGTACAGGGTAACATCAGTGAAGTGGACCTTAACCATGTGATCTTTATGTAAATCTAGAAACTACCCAGACTAATCAAACTTTACTTCTTTTGGCTGGGAATAAGGGGTAGTGAGTTTTAATGAGATTTCAGTGTTGAGATTACATCTGTCAGAATCATGTTTATTTTGTCTTGGAAATGCTTTTCTTACTAAATCCTTACCAGCAGCAGTTACACCACAGCCCTACGGGTTATAAACGGAGTAGGTCTTCATTTTTAAATGTAATTAACCCAACATGGCCCCCAGTTGCTTTCTGCTTTGAGGAAACTGACAAGCTTTTTCACTCCCCAAGAGAAACATGGAGGCTTCAGAGCTGAAAAACACCAGAGCTGTAACTGTACTGGACTGGAACTGTACTGTACTGGACTGTACTGGACTGGACTGGACCTGGACTACTGAACTGGACCTGGACTAGACTGGACCTGTACTGGACTGGACTGGACTGGACCTGGACTGGACTAGACCTGTACTGGACTGGACCTGGACTGGTCCTCGCCAGCTCTGGAGTGATGTGGGAATCGTGATGTTTTTAATTCACTATGATCTGTTATACAATAGCCTTAGTTACAACCTGAAAGACCAGGTTAAAAATAGTTTAAAAACATAGAATTCCAGGGAAGATAAAGGCCGACATTTGTAATCAGAAGCTGCAGAAGATGCTGCTTCTAAAGGCATGCGTGGCTGCAGACTGTCACTCAGGCTACCCGGGGGCAAGCTGACCTCCTTCTTTAAAGTACACTTGTTTTCAGGAAACATTCAGCTTTATTCTTGTTATTTCTATAGTATCTTTAAATCCGTTCTCTCATTTGAATTCTTCGTGATCTACAGCCATACTTCTGAGTTATTCTCACCGCTATGTAAAAACTGAAAGGTCACAGAGGTCATGGCTCTATGAATTAGACAGAGAAATTCCTCTTTTCATGTTCTTTGTTGACTCATGCAGATGCAGATTGTTGAAGTGTTATTGGTCGTTCAGGAGAACTTGCGAGAATAAATTTTATCCAAATCCCCTAAATGCCTAATTAGCCCTAACCATGCCTTCAGAGCAAACATTTTTACGAAGGAAAAAATTAACAGAGCATTTATGGATTATCTGCACCGTTCCTCTCCGGCATCTGCTCTGGAATGACCTGCATCGCTAACTGGCAGTGCCCACACCTGCATCTTCTGCAGGAAACTGTCAGGCTGTTGGTGACTCCTGTGCATGCCAGGCCGACGTTCTGATTGGAGATCTACTGATGTATAGATCTCCTCAAAATGAATGCTAACTGTAATCTTTAGGAGTCACATAATTACTTAATTATGCCTGTCACCTCTGATATGTATGTTGATAGCCCATATTTTCCACATTCCACTTTCTATTAGTGAATCATTAGTGAAAAAGGTTTATTTTTCCCATATGCAGCACTGTGTTTTTGTTAGTTGAATTGCCCATGGAAAATCTGCTATAAAGTGCCGAGCGATAACTCGCTGGCTAAAATGTGCGCCGCATCACATCACTGAATCTTTCTTCATCTTCGGAATTGTAGGGGTCCTTCCGTTACGTCGCTAACAGCTGGATCCTTTCCTCCGCCTCCTTTGGCAAATCCGGCTCCGCCATTGGGCGAACGGGCTGTCTCTTTTGAAGGACCAGCAAATTAAATAACTGCTACTGGGATCACTCCCGCCTCCCACATCATTTGCAATTGCGAATTGCACCAGTTAATTATATTAGAGGAATTACCCAAACTCACCGTCTATCGTCATGCATCAGATGGGAGGTGTCATATTACGGCAGCTGTGAAGGTGAACATTGAAACGTGGGCAGGTTGGCAGTGGTGGGGGGTCTGCCTTGGGGGCTGAGTGCTTGTTTGGAAAGGACTTTCCCGTCCTGTAAAAGTATTTCCTTGTTCTTTCTGCTTGAGTCAGAGGAGAATGCTGCGCGGGCCTGGACTGTGCTAGGGTCTCTCCAGCAACCGTCCAAAAGTTGTTTGTGCACTACGTGATGTTCCTTCTGAACTTTAGTGCTGCTCCGTCGAAACTCTGTGGCTGTTCCAACTCGTAGCCAAGGTCTGCGGTTTTAAGGTATTTAACATGCTGTTAATGTGATGTAGTGTGTCAGGGCCCTCGGGTCATGTGACCAGCTGGAATTTGCTGTCCGTTGTTTCTGCCTGATGCTAGTCATGCTTTCTGTGTCTGTTTTCTTTTTTTTGTTTTGTTCTTCGGGAAAAAAAATGTCATTTTATTCATTTACATTTACAGCATTTGGCAGTCACCCAGTCAGAGCGACTTACAGAAGTGCTTGTAAGTCTTTAATCAGTGAATACCTTCTGATACTAGTTTAACAGAACCCAGGCTAACAATACTATCTCTCTAAAAACTCTATTGGGAAATATGTATTTTTTAATGAGCACAAGACTGGAAGTGGGGTTAGGGTTAGGGTTAGGGTTAGGGGTAGCTCTGTACCCCCCTGGCCCTATCATGCGACCCTGAGGAGAACAAATTGCTACTCAAACTCCTGTATCCCTTCTGTTATCAGACTGCTAAATACCCAGTAACTTGGTACGCTCTGATTTTTCATTTATTTATTTTTATTTTGTTTTATCTGCTTATCGTTATCCCCGATCATGTCGATACACCTTCATACGTCCGTACGAGCACAGGAGTATTCCCGTTTGCCTGCTTCTCACCCTACGTTGCGCTGTTTCACTTAGCTCAGAATGTTGTGTTGTTGGTAGGAATGCAGTCATTATTTGCAGTGTTACGGCTGGACTGCCAAACTGAACTGCCCATTGTGGCATAAATAAAGTTTTATGAATCTGAATTATACCTCTGGGCCCAGGGTTCGAGTCTCTGCCCAGATTCCATGTGTGTGGAGTTTGTATCTTCTCCCCGTGTTATCGTGGGGTTTTCTCGCGGTACTCCGGTTTCTCCCTCACAGTCCAAACACATGCTGAGGTTAATTGGAGTTACCAAATTGCCCATAGGTGAGAGGGTGCCCTGTGATGGCTCCAGACCCCCTGTGACCCGGAAGGATAAGTGGTTTCAGAAAATGGATGGATGGACAATACTGGAAGTGTTAAACCAAGTACTTCTCAAAGAGGTAGGTCTTCAGTTGTTGTTTGAAGATACCCAATGACTCTGCTGTTTGGACATCTTGGGGGAGCTCATTCCACCACATAGGTGCCGCAAGAGAGAAAAGCCTAAATGCATGTCTTCCAAGCACCTTGAGAGATGATTGGACCAGTCAAGTCATGCTGGAGGACTGGAGAAAGCGTGGTGCAGTGCAGGGTGTGCCATCTTCCATCCATTGCCTAACCGTCTATTGTGAACCAGGTGACAGGAGTCCTTCAGCCTACAGAGCAGGGTTCCCCAACTCCAGTTCTGGAGGGCCAGAATCCAACACAATTTTCAGATGTCCCTGCTCAGCTAATTACCAGGTTAAGTAGGTGTGTCTGAGCAGGGAGATCTGCAAGCCGATGCAAGCTGACCCTCCAGGACCGGAACTGGGGAACTCTGCTATGGAGGGTATGCATCCATGTCACTTTCCTGGCAAAACGTGCCGTAACACGGCTGATTTTAGTCTGGGAAGCTATGAAACATGACTATCTCCATAAATTAGAGACAGTTGGACAGGGATTCGTACAACCAGTTAAGACCAGTTAACCATGGACATTAATATATGGTTATAAATCGGGTTTCCTGAAAACACGTTTTGTAGAAACTTTTAAAGTTATCTGGCTAATTGTCTAAACTTTTTGTCGAGCAGCCCCTATGTTGGCTAGTTAACACCATCTAACCACCCCACTACTTTGTTTTTAGAACACAAGACATTTTTTGTTTTTTAATAAATGCTGACAAAAACTTTGCAGGGATACATTTCCTCTTCTTTCTTAAATTTTCAACAGCCTGTAAAATGATAGCTCCGATTTCTTGTTAAGTCGACACGTACAATCAATCACACAATAATCCTCTTCCATTTTAGACAGAGGTGGGTAATCCAGGTCCTGAAAGAAAAAATGCAGACCAGGATTTTGTTTCAGCCAACCAGTTCAGTATTAAGAGTCTCAGTCACAGTGTGCTCAAGTAGCTGGATCGGATCCTGGTCTGGATCGTTACTCTTTGGACCTGGATTACCCACCTCTGATTTTATATGTTTTTTCACGGCATCCAAGCTGAATGCAAATGTTGCCACTCAGCGGGTGTGACTGCAGTGACTTCTGCCTTCTCTGGTGTCATGTACATATCACCTATACCAGGCTGCAAAGGGCACAAGACTGGTATACACACTGGATGAGGTAACAGCTATGACCCGCGAGCACAAAATTTAAATACTTCCCACCATTTTTTTCCAGATATGTAACTCCTGAAGTTACTGCAAAGTACATGCAGACTCCAAACCTTCTGACGTTCTCTGTAAATAAAGCTGCATGCGGCCAATAGCTACTGAATGAATACCTTCTATCTTAGGTAATGAAATATCTAAAAAGGAGCAGCTCTGCTCTCTGTCTGCATTTTGAAAGGAGTCGAAACGTCCTTGAATTAGGCGTCTCCAGCGCAGCACATTCGGAAGAAACGACGGCCTCCGAGACCGACCCGTTTAAAGGCCTCGGGAAGTGAAGCGGCATTTACATTTTAACTGGCGTGCGACTTTCAAAGGCTCTAAGGGACTTTTTCCCTTTTCAGACGGCCTTCCGCTCATTGGAGAAGTGGCGGCTTTCATGCCGTCCGGAAAGTTCTTCAGCCCTAAACCACCGCACATCTTCGGCGAGCGGACGGCCGCCTTCTCAAGGGTGACCGCAGTGGTGAATGTTGTGCAGTTTATCTCTTTTGCACAGCGATCACACAGATCCCTTATTACAGAACCCTGGCTCTGTTTTCCACACATTACTTTAAAATTTTTTCATCATATAAATGATTTTTTTTTTACAGGGAAACTGATCTTCCTGGGATGGCGCGATGGCCATTGTCTAGATCAGGGGGCTCCACACTTTTCTGGCTTGCGAGCTACTTTTAAAATGACCAGGTCAAAATGATCTACCTGCACTGAAAATGCTATATATATTTTTTTTTTTACCCATATACACTGAGTATACTTTATATATACAGTATATGTTGGCGAATCTTATGCATCACTGCATAAACCCTTACAGCACAAAACAATTTAATATATTTTTGGTTCCTTACTCCCCCACTCATTGTATATAGATATAAATTGGAATAGTTGGGTCACTTTGCTTTTAGAGTTTTGCATTAGCTCGCAATACATTCGCCTTTTCTGCTGGGTGACACGTTAGAAGAGAAAGCATCTAAGTTGTTTTATGGTAAGCTAATATAACAAAGTTTTAAGCAACAGCAGACTGGCCGCCCGTTATGTCAATCAAGTGGCGAATGCCAAAGGGAGGAAAGATGATTGGCTAAAACATTTTATTTTTTAATGTTGCTCAATCTACCCGCAGTACTGCGTCGATCTACTGGCAGATCGCGATCGACGTATCGGGCACCCCTCGTCTAGATAAATATGTATTTGGTTTCATATTTCTGAGTCTGTTTTGCACGTGGAGCACCATAGCCTGCATACAGAGCTCTCTGCGGGTCGAACCCGGAGCCGAATTTTAAATGGGTGAAGAAGCTGCAGGTGAAGCCACAGGTCATTTTCTTGTCCCATGGAAGCCTCAGTGGAAGGCTGTCTTTTGGTGAGTCTCACTTTTTTGCATGCTGATGTGGAATTGTAGTTTCCGTAGCTGTGATCATGCATGGGCCCTGAACATCAAACTTTTGCAGTCCACTAACAACAGCCCCATTGCCAGATATCTGCTCCTCATGCTCGGATCTGCCAGAGCAGGACCACACCAGCACCATAGCCCAGGTTCTTCTCCACGTCGGCCCGAGTTCATCATAAGAAAACAAGCCTCCTCCCCATAGACAGTGTTCAAGAGCCCTCTGAAAGAGACACAGCCGCAGTAACTGACCTGTAATTCTCTTGCCCCAATCGGCGTCATAATCTATTATGACATCCAGACAGACATTTTATCACATGCCCCCCCTTCTCCCCCACCTAGGGCAAATTGTTAATTAACAAGCAGTCGTTAAAAAATAAATTAAAAAGTAAACATCTCCCGCCTGAACGGGGCGGTTTGTCTCCTGGCCTGGCCGCGCGTATCGGCGCGCTGGGAGGCGGCTGGCAGCTCCTATGGCCTCCACGGCTCTCCGGAGAAGAGGGAACGTCTCCCCCAGACCTCCTCAACCATTAGCAGATCAGAACAGCAATTTCACAGAGCTCTGGCCAGGGTAATTAAAGCAGCCAGCTCTGCGGAGGAGCAGGGAGGCGCTCCAGCGGGGACGGGGGTGGGGGGGCTTCAGGTGAGCTTCCTGGTGTTCACTGGAACGTTATGATTAGTTTAATTGGGCTCTGTTTGATTTCCACCGACTGGCCCTTTCCATTTTCCCCTCAGCGGAGATGCTGCGGCTGGTCTGACCCTCTCCGGTGGGAGAACAAGGGAACACCGTGAACCTTTGAACCTTCACCCCGTTCCTCTGCCATTTCATTCCTTTGTTGTTTGCAAAGGGGGGTTCCTGGGGGGGCCTAATTCTGCAGCTTCGTTTTCAGAAAGAGCCGACCAGACAATTTCCACATTTTTCACAGGCCGGCGTGAAGATTTACGCCCCTCGCGTTAAAAATAGTACCACATCGCGGTTACGTAACTCCGGCGCGCTTAAACTTTCGCCTTCCCGTTAAGTGACCCTCTGCACTTAATGTGGATGGATTTTTTTTTTTTCCTTTTTAAATCTCCGCTCGGTGAGGTTTTAATTCAGCCACTCCGTGCTCATGTGTGCGTGTTTATTAAATCTCTGGAGATTTTTAAATCCTAATGGTTAGGCAGGATGTCAAATAATAACGATGGGGGGGAAGAGAAAAAAAAGAAGCAAATGTAGTATCAATTTGTGTAACTCGCATGCTTAAAATGCAGATTTAAATAGGCCAATTAGAGCGAGGGGCCCCGCTAACTTGCTGCGTCAGTTGGGGGCACGAAGAAGCGAGCTGGAGACCCCATTATCTTCCTCCCCCTTCAGAGGCGAGGGGCAGTTTCTCTGCCTTTAAACACCACATTTTAAAATGGTAATATGGCATGGCAGTCAGCCCCTCTGGCCTGCCGCTCTCTGCATTCTGAATGCTGTAACAGCCTTCTGGCATTTCCTTTCTCCCTAGAGTTGTGGCGTTCTCTCTTCCCCCCCCCCCCCCCAACCCACCACCCTCTTTTTCTCCATCACTCTCTTGCTTCTCTTTCTTGTCAGGGAATCGACCTTAATAAAACCCAGCAGTTAGCCTGGAGTCGGGGCCCCGACCGTGGGGGTGTCTCGCACCGCCTTGGCAGTTGATGTCCATGAATTGGCTTGAGCTGAGATCAAAGTGGGGGGGGGGGGGCTCGAAATTGGGAATCTGTCGGGGAGATGGTGCCGTCCGAGGAGTGGGGGGGGGGCTGATCAAGCCATCAGAGCAGGGTATGCTGGTCATGCCATCAGGCCCCCCCCACACCATGGCGATGCGTTTGACAGCGCTGTCACCCTGCTCTGCTCCTTTCTCTCTCCTGTGCCTGGGGGAGCATACCCCCACGAAAATGACCTGGATTTGGCCTGGGGGGGGCTTCAGGTTAGACACTCTGCTCAACTATCTGACTATCAGCATGCAAATAGTAGAAAAGGAAAGAGGTCATTACTCATCATATTATGGTCTGTAATTTCAATATTTGTCTATTTCTTTACAGTTGCCCATGTGTGTCTCTCTCTTAGCTGAGTGATCTGTGGTGATCTGAGTATTTGGACACCAGTATGTACGGGACAGATGTGCTGGTCCCAAGCTGCCTAGGAAAATAGAGGTAGCTTTGGTTATGGTGCACATTGGCCCCTGCATTGTGTTCATGTCCCCTCCAGATTTGCGCTCATTTCTCACAGAGACCTTGTATTGCTGATAGGTGAGTTGAACCACTGCCTAAAGTCTTCTTCAACACATCCCCCAGACTTTCAATGGGGTTAGGGTTAAGACTCTGTGGTCACCAATTCACCTGAAGGAGGCACTCCTGAGTCTCTTGGTACCTGAAGGAGGGGCTTCCATGTCTCCCTGTACCTGATGGAGGGCCCCCCATGTCCCTCTGTACTAGAAGGAGGTATTCCTGAGTCTCCCTGTACCTGAAGGAGGTGCTCTTAAGTCTCCTGGTACGTAAAGGAGGCGCTCCCATCACCCCGTGTTTCTAAAGGAGGGGCTCCCATGACCCTCTGTACCTGAAGAAGGTGTTCCTGAGTCTCCCTGTATCTGAAGGAGAAACTCCCATGCTTCTCTGTACCTGAAGGAGGGCCCCCATGTCCCTCTGTACCCGAAGGAGGTGCTCCAGAGTCTCCCTGTACCTGAAGGAGGGCCCCCATGTCCCTCTGTACCTGAAGGAGGTGCTCCAGAGTCTCCCTGTACCTGAAGGAGGGCCCCCCATGTCCCTCTGTACCTGAAGGAGGTGCTCCAGAGTCTCCCTGTACCTGAAGGAGGGGCCCCCATGTCTCTCTGTACCTGAAGGAGTCACTCCCGAGTCTCCTGGCACCTGACGAAGGTGCTCCCATGTCTCTGTGTATCTAAAGGTGGAACTCCCCTGTTTCTCTGTACCTGAAGAAGGGACTCCCATGTCCCTCTGTACCTGAAGGAGGTGTTCCAGAGTCTTCCTGTATCTGAAGGAGGCACTCCTGAATCTCTTGGTACCTGATGGAGGTCCCCCCATATCCCTCTGTACCTGAAGGAGGTGCTCCTGAGTCTCCCTGTACCTGAAGGAGGTGCTTCTGAGTCTCCTGGTACCTGACCCTGTGTATCTAAAGGATGTGTTCCTATGTTTCTCTGTACCTGAAGGAGGGGCCCCCATGTCTCCCTGTACATGAAGAAGGCACTCCTGAGTCTCTTGGTACCTGAAGGAGGTGTTCCCGGAGTCTCCCTGTACCTGAAGAAGGGGCCCCCATGTCTCCCTGTCCCTTAAGGAGGGCCCCCCATGTCTCTATGTATCTGAGGGAGAAACTCCTGAGTTTCTTGGTACCTGACAGAGGTGTTCCCGGAATCTCCCTGTACCTGAAGGAGGACCCCAGGTCTCTCTGTACCTGAAGGAGGACCCCAGGTCTCTCTGTACCTGAAGGAGGGGCTCCCATGTCTCCCTGAACCTGAAGGAGGTGGTCCTGAGTTTCCCTGTACCTGAAGGAGGTGGGCCTGAGTTTCCCTGTACCTGAAGGAGGTGGTCCTGAGTTTCCCTGTACCTGAAGGAGGTGCCCCCACATCTCCTCGCTTATGTGTCGCCCCACACTTTTTGTCTGAGCTCTCCAAATGTCAGCATGCCCTTCCTCGTGGTAAATGTCATCTCCAGGAAGGACGCGTCTCGCCACCAGCCTCCCTCCCCAGTCTCATAATAACAAACTATTTTTCCCTCCCCTTTAAAAAAAATCTCCTTCTCCTTCCAGAAAAATGGTTTCTGGACTATTTGACCGGATTTCTCAGTGCTGAGGGCGGGTGATGCGGCCTCGGAGTCATTTTATTTTATTTTATTATTTTTTTTCCCTATCATTTTCATTATCACTTGCCTCTGAGTTTCCAGTATCATCAGTACGCACATGCAGAATCATAATTATGCCATGTACGAGTTCTTTGATAACATGTACAGTTTTCTTCTTAATTCTTTATCAAATGCATTGATCGTGCCGTGTGTGCATTGATCCAGGTCCACCATCTGGCGGCCGGCGATAAGCACTGAGGCATCTCCGCATTCACTCTGTCATTCATCGCGCTCACAATTTGGCTGCAGGCTAGCGGTCGCCAGGATTAGCCGCCCGTTCAGCTACTTACTTGCATTTTAAGTTGACACCTCCGTGGCGGCTGGGGCCACATTACAGGCTGAAACACATACGCGGGACTTAGCGACGTGACACTGCCGTGCGCGCTTTACTCCACCGGCTACTCGACAATCTGTAATTGGATTTGGGGGGAAGAACAGCCAAAGAATTCCTCGCCAATTGCGGGGGACGCGGGGTGAAGTTTTCTCATTATAGGAAAGAAAGCGGGGTGGGGGGGGGCGGGGGGGGAGATCACAGGTGATTATTATCCCCCCCCCCCCATTTTAAAGGAGGAAGGAAAATAATGGAGGGGGGAAAAGAGGGAGGGATAGGGGGAAATAGGAGCTTCTTCTGGGACAGCGTTTAAATACAGCACCCCCACAAAATAGGAATTGAAACCTTATGCAAAAAAAATTATTAAATGATCTTGCTGCGTTTTACTGCAAGTGCTTGGAATTAGCCTGTCCCAGCTGGATAAAATGCTTGGAATTAGCCTGTCCTACCTGGATAAAATTTTGGTTCAAACTATCTTGGGGGGGGGGGGGGTTGTGGTTCTTTGAATGTAGAGTACCCCCACCCGATTTTTTGGTACAGCCTACTGAACCCATAGGCCTGTCAACATCACCACGATTCTGACCGCTGGGGGGTCCGGGCAGCCCGTGTGCAAAGGGCAGGACGCGGCCATGGTGCATCTTGGCCGGCGCCCCCCCAGTGCCAAATGACAAATCTATCTCCGTGCGCATGACTGCTGTCTGCAGCGCTGGCACTGGGCCCCCCCCTCCAAACCCAATGCCGGGGCTGCACGCTTGGCCAGCACCGTGTCCTCTCACCCCCCTGCCTGCACCCTAGGCCCAGGAATACAGGAATAGAGCTAGTTGACGTAACGTTCACCTTTTTTCCCCCCTCCCCAACTTTGTTGAGATTTTAGAGAACCCCCCCTCCCCACACATTTTCCGTGTCTTTGGTTCTGTCCATGATCAAAGCCCCTGTGGCTAGGGGCATAGCAAGGAATTCTGGGCCCCCTGACAAAATGTCACCTTGGGCTCCCTGACTGGGGCCCCCTCCAGTACCCTCCCCCCCTTGCCTGTGGCAGTATGGATCTGTCCAACACCACCTCTCTCCGAGAGACTGAAGTGTTGACTCACTGGAGAGGTATCCACTTGAAGGCCCATTTCGCTATTAACTCGAGTCTGGCAGACCGGAACGAACGCTCACAATAAGGACCGGCATATTCAAAGCCGACGACCGAAGCGGTCAAACCCCGAACGTTTACGCTCGGTGTCGAAGGACACAAAGGGGAGCCTGAGTGTCTGAGGAGGACCGACCAATGAGGCGACGTCACTTCAGCATGATGCAGGTTTTACCCATCAACACCATCAGCAGCATGGCCCCTGAAACCTGAGTCACGCATATTATAAGAAATACGGCTCTTAGATATGCAAATGAGAGCCTGTACTGCTGTTCAACATTAGCAATATTTGAACTATGTTTTAAAAAAGAATATATACAAATATGTCATGGGTAGAAGAAATCTGAGTTTATGCTTTTTATATAAAAAGCATGTAATAATATTATTTATATACAGTTTTGGATTTAACATTACAAACATTGACCAAGTTAAACCGACAGCCAAGGAGACACTGGATTTGTACCTTGCCCATTATGTCTTCTTAAGCTTTTTTTAAACATTATTTTATTTGTAACAATGGAGGTGCTTCCATAGAGGCCTTGAGTGACTGTACACCTGCCATGTTTCGGCAAACATGCTAAAGCCCACCCTTGCCAAGCGGGAGTGCGTGACGGGACATTTGGGAACGTAGAGCGGTAAATGAGCGCCAGGCACTCCACCAATCATGGGAGCTTCTCCGCCCACAGGGATGTATACAGGCCACTGGAATACCCATTCCCTTGTCACTCACAGATTCAAAACACATCATTGGCTAATGATAAGGCTGGCCCCTCTGCATGAATTATGGTCCCTCTTATGCCTCGCACCTTAAATAATCCTGTAATCGCCTTTGCCAGGCCATGTGGTGTGGTACCAATTTTGGCAGACAGGTTTCCTGTAGAAGCACAGTGCTGGGTATATCCCAAACTTGGACCAGGCACATGAAGCAGTGATTCTCAGGTTATTAACCAATCAAAAAACCATTAAACAGACTCTAACGCTAAACGTAATCCCCATCAACTCCTGGTGTTTTGGTAATGTCGTAAAAAAGGGGGATTTATTATGAAAATGACGGGTGAATCCGGTGGGAGAAGGGCGGGGCGGGGCCCGAGGGTCGAGATCCCTCCACGTCTCGGCGAATGAGAGCAGACCACCTGTGGGAAAAGGGAGAGCGGCCGGCGAGGTGACGGCAGGAGAGAGGGCGTCTGCCATTGTTTACGCGGCCTCCGTTCCCGCGCTGCTGGAGGTGACCGCCCGCTGTGCCATCGCAGTGTGAAAAGAGGCGAACCCGGGCAGGAAGGGAATCGCTGCTAACTGGATTAGATTTAAACCAGTATTCGCCTAGTCCCGGTCTCCGTCCGAAAGCCGCTAAAAACGCAAACAATTGAGGTCCGTTGGATCATGTCGGCCTGAATAAGCAAACCGGACAATGACTAGCCAAAAGATCATGCTTAAAATGGTTTTAATGTTTCATGTGAAATCCTATTTACCCTTACAAGAGCAGATCCTGCTCCTAGACCGTGCGCAGGCCTCATCTGCCCCGGATCTTTGAAGGTCTTTGCATTTTCCCTGTCATTGTAAATTCCGTGGCCGGTGAATAGGGTACATTGCGATAATCCTTGCCTCTGGATAGGCTGAGAGTTTGCGTTCCCTTTAAACGGCTAATAACGGTGTGTTGTTTCCTGTCAGATGATGAAAGGCACAAGCTGGATAATTCCACCATCACACGCGTGAACATTACCGAACGTCGATCGCAATTACAATTCATCAGAATGAGCCCCCCTAACGACGTGACAAAGACATCATGATATAAATTGACAGTTTTATAATAAATACTGAAGCATTGGGGGTGCAAAACACAGTACTCGTGATCCTCAGCTTACGATGGGGTTACATTCTGATGAACCCATCGTAAGTGGAAAATATCATAAGTAAAATATAAATATGATAAGTAAATAAATAACTACTGTTACTGATTAATGAATACTTACTGATTAACAACTACTGTTACTTATATGAAGCCCATAATCATAAAGCCTAATAACTGTTCCTATAATTCATTGTAACACATTCATAAAGTATTATAAACATGGATATAAATATTTATAAAAAGGCATAACACATCATAGCCATGTGTATTATGCATTATGAATGCTCTATGAAGCCCCCATCTATCAGGCACTACAGATACCTTTATAATGCAGTACATAGCATCCCTAATGCTTATACCCGCCATTATAATGCATTATGAAGGTATCAATAGTGCGTTATAGGTGAGAGTTTCATACAATTTTTACACACGGTTATAACCAGGGGTTGACATAAGTGGTACGCAAGTGGGCATTTGCCCTATAAAGGGTAAGATGCGCGGTATGAGACACTGTGTGAGACACTGTGTGAGATTTTTACACTTGTGATCACTACCTAGACCTGAAGCTGCCGTATCAGCAGAAATCGTTCGGAATACCAAACTCCTCAATGGCGGAATCGCACCATGTCACGCCATCGTAAGCGAAACCGCTGTGAGGGGCACCTATTGTTTAAGTACATCGTGCCTTAAAAAGCAGCCAATTAGCTGTTGCCTTTTTCCTGCGTTGTACTTCACACAGTTTCCCAGAATCTTCTTGTGCTGGTAAGTGACTTTCCACATCTCATTTGAACTAAGAAGAGAAGAATGCAGTGCCCCCCCCCCCTCGCCCCCCCATGGGAGCGTTCCAGGTCTCCCCGGGCTGCTTAATCATCCTGGCAGTGACATGGCCAGCTCCAACTGCCCTGATTCACCTCGCCTAATCCTCGGCGTCATTTTCTCCCAAAAGTAATGTCCATCTCCGCCATCCCGGGCAAGCACAAAAAGCCACCCCCCCCCCCCCCCCCCCCCCGGGCCGCCCGGCCCTTTTTTTTTGTTTCCCCCGACCCCCGAAAAAGAAAGGGGGGGGGGGCGGGGGGGGTGTTCGAGAAACAATCGGATGAAGTTGAAATTCAAGGGGATGTCTGAGCCTTCCTTCCCCGGATGGGATGACAGGAAAACTCCGGACCCACCCCCCCCAACACCCAGCCCTGTCCTTGTCTTCTTCACCTTCCTTTCTCCTCTCGCGGGCCTTTAGGACGTGTGAGGAGGGGGTCCTGAAAGCATGAAGGCCTGCATGATGAGGCCCGTTGCTTTCCTCCTCTGACTGGGACAAATCAAATTAAAACTGACAACAGCGAGACTTTCCCAGGTCAGGCTCACCTGCAGATCAAAGACACGCGAGGGGTCGCCGTTAGGAATATCATTTAATCAGCCGGCAAACGAGGACCTCCGCTGCACCGGCTGCTTTATTCAAGCTTAAAAGGTTTTTTTTGTCTTTTACCTGCATGAACACGGACCTGTACATGTTCTCCCTGGGTTCTCCCTGGGTTCTCCCTGGGTTCTTCTCCGTTCTTGTTTTGAAGTAGCTTAATTTCTCACATTTGCATTTTTGAGAATACTCCCTTATCTTCTTATTCTGAACGTATTTTTAATGTAAAAATAAGCTAATATATATATATATTTTTCTAACCACAAAGCACTTCTGAAGTTTATTGTAGATCAAAAAAAAATGGAGGATTAGAAGATTACATGAAATGAGAAGGGAAAAGGGAAAATGTACTTTTGTAGAGACACCGGTGCGTGAAACAAACGTATTAATCGACATCGGTGGTCGGGGATTGCGTGGCGACTCGCTCCCCTGTGGCTACATTGGGGGGGTGCCAGTCACACGGACTCACCCCCCCCCCCCCTTTTACAAGAGACACGTTGCCCCCCAAGTCAACGAGAGCACTCCGGTAGAGGGACAGGGCCCTGAGTCATTCGGGCTCTGGAGGGCGGGGGCCGCTTTGTTTAGCTTGTGCTAACTCTCCCCACATATCCTGGCCTGTGAGCGGGCCTCACCCAGGGACACCTCCAGCCGGGGGCCCCTGAGGGCTGCATTACAGCAGTGCCTTGGGCCTAATGTTTATAAACAGGCTGCCATTAGCCGGATGCTACTCCCTCTCGTTCATTAGCATTTCAGACCATTGTGTTTCCCGACAATGACTACAAACAAACGATTTACATGGAAATAGGTGAAATGTACCTAATTAGTTTCCCGGCTTGTTTTGTTAGTGGCTAATGCTTAAGCTAAATTGCCGGGATTCTTCAGCCCCGAAAAGGCCCCCGCGCTGCAGAATACAAAGATTAAGACGGGTCGAGGGGGAACTGAGGAAAGGTAGGGGGACAGAGAAATGAGAGTGAGGAAGAGGAGCATCTTCTGAAAGCGGGCTGCTAGAGGAGCGGGATGGGCCTAAGCCGGGACACTATACACACCAGGACTCATAATGATAAATTTGCTATTTGCACCAGTATAGGCACACTGCAAGTTGTCATTGCTCTCTATAGCTTTGGGGTCACAGCACAGAGTCAGCGTCCCTGGGGGTTAGGAGCCTTGCTCAAGGGTCCCATGGACATGACTGTTCTGCCAATGCCAGGGCTCAAATCAGAGGCCTTCAGATCACAGCCATAGAGTCTCAACCACTCGCTGAGCCACGCTGCCCATAAGTAAGAATCCAAGAGGAAATAAGTAATACATATTTAGTATGTTCAATAGATAATTTTAATTAAGAGCAGAGTGCTTGCTGTTCTTAGATGCTGCAGTCAAATCGGATTTCTGTCTTTTCTTTTGGAGGTATTGCTATCTGGATAAGAAGCGATGGATGATGTTTACAGTATCTTCTTATGTCATTGAAGGATGGAGTCTGTATTGTTATTGTTCATTTTTTTTCACTAATTTTTTTAAGCATAGGTAGGTCACCGGTTCCCTGAAAATTACCCAGGAGAGGAAGAGGAGGTAGGAGGTGCCCATGAAATCCAGTTAGATTTGGATTCGGTATTTAACCCCATGTCTGGAGGCTCCTTTTAAATATCTAAAGAGAACTTTAAAATATTCACATTACTACACATTATTGGCTTGATTTTATTTAGATGCAATTGAATTTTGAACATTTTATGTTTAGGTATAGGAATTATACAAGAGACACATTTTTATTTACATGCATTTTATCCCAAAAACTGTCACCTTCAGACCAGGCTGTATGAGATATTTGCTATACAGTTCTGTCAGCTATGAAAAACATAAAGCTCACACACTGTAAATCGTGACGGTTTGTTTTTGTAAATTATCATGTGACCATCATGGACCATCCCGTGACTGCCGTGCAGATACACGCTTCCTAATGAAATGGGGCCGTCAGATTGGCTGGAGGCCCTGCCTTCGGTACGTGCAGATTCCCCGCGTCGCCCCGCCTTCCTCGCCGCGAAGCCGGCCCTATCTCCACCATCAGATTGAGACGGAGCCAAAATGGCATTTTTGTCAATTACCGAGATGGAAACTGTTCAATACGCCTATCTCCCCAGAGCAGGGCGGCAGCGGCCTGGCCGGTGGGGGGGGGCACCTGGCTGGGTAATAGCGGGGGGCTGGAAATGTCGGGGCGGGAAGGCGCCGGGGTCCATTTGTGCCCCGGCCACCGCTGAAGACGATGAGAAGGTCAAAGGAGGTGAGAGTGGCCATGGGCCGGGCCCGGAAGGCCGAGAGGCACGGCACTGCCCCATCTCCCAAAAAAAGCCTGTGCACCTTTCAAAAGGCCGGCAGCAGAGACAAACACACGGCTAAAGCACAAACGCAGACTGGCTGCAAGCGCTGACCTTGGTGGGGTCAGTCGGTTACCACGCTGTATCTTTGAGCGGAAGGTTGCTAGTTTGAATCCCGTCGTCGGCCCAGTCATTTCACTGTTTGGCTCTTGAGTGAGGCCTGTAATCCCCAATTTTCTCCAAGGGCCGTATAACCTGGATAATAGTATCTGCTAAAGAAATTAATCGTAAATCATCTTCAGATTTGACACTTTATCTCCACTGCTACTGTGTCTCACTGACATTTTTATTTTTTATTCGTTATTAATTGCTGCTGTCCATATTGTCTCATATTTATTATATTTATATATTATAATCTGAATGAGGCCCACTATTTGGGATATTAATGTGCTTTGTACTAATAAGGACCAACTTAAAAACCTTAGGATATGAAACAGCCCATGAAGAATTTGTATGAGTTGTGTGTTTTGTTGTCATTTAGCTTTTTGTACTTTTTGTTTTAAAGCATCATAACGTGGGTTTTTTATGCTGAGGATAACTATGATTCTGATGGTTAATTTCATTCCATGCTTACACATCAAGGATATTTCTTCCTTCGTCCTGCATGGGGTCATGCCATTGATTTTTTAGGATTTCAGATTTCCCAGTGGGGTACTTACAGTGTAGCGTGTAAACATACATGACAAAGCACACAGCATGGGGGTGCCAGGCAGGCTGACACGCTTGCTTCCCGTGTGTGCATTGACAGACTGCATCGTGGGGACAGACAGACACCTACACGCACGTACACACACACACAATTTACCCTTGTGCACACGCCAGTCATTTAAGGTCCAGACATTCATAGAAATTCACGATAAGTTCCCTCCCAGGAGAGCACAAGTTTCTTGCTAATCCTTTAAAACAAAAGTAGCAAACACAGGAAGTGGATTTTCTGCTGGGGTGCCCAGCAGAGTGTCTCTGAAGCAATCTCTCTGTCTCCCCTGCCTTCTGCCATTTGTTTACCCTTGTTATGCTGAGGCCCAGTGGCCTTTTCCCACACGCGGAAATCGATGACATGTTCCCCCTTCCCGCCGCAGAGCGTGGAGGAGAGAGACGTATCTCTCTGGCTGTGACTGCCCTGTCTGCAGTCCTGCACTCTCAATTCCCCTGAACCCGCCTCTTGATGCTTAACATTTTTGTTTTTCTGTTTTTTTTATTGCTGAAATAGCCGCCGTTTGCCAATAACACTGCGAATAATGACAGCTCTCTAAAGCGCAACTATTAACACGAGCTGTTTACTCAACAGATCATCAAGGACTGCGGCATGAATATGCAGACTCTCCCGGGTCGGGTATCACGCCGAACGCTTCTGTCAAATGCGCCGCTGCTCATAATTCCCGAAAAAAATGACACCCACAGGGCTCCCTGACGCCCAATTCCGGACCCACCCCAATTGTCCCTCCGGAACGATGGGTCTGGTCACAGTATACAGTGCTTTCGTAAACACATCCCCTCCGTATCCAACTCCCCCCCCCCCCCCCCCCCGGTAATTCTTCCCCCCAAAACTTCAACCCCCCTGCTGCTGGTTTTTTCCTAATATGCGTAATCGCCCCTTAAAAACTAAAAAAAAGAAGGAAAGGGGGTTTCAGA
>JAODKM010000102.1:235900-261243 GCA_026780845.1 Petrocephalus sullivani | reverse complement strand
GGGGGGGACAGAGAGGGGAGGGGGGGTCCAGCCATGCCATCCTGTGACACCCGGCTGCTTCGGGAGCTGAAGGGGAGGACAGGCAGCACTGCAGAGTAAAGACAGACTAACAAAGAGGACAGACACATTGGTCAATGACTGCAATTGAACAAAACAGAGTCCTGAATACTACAGTAAACAAACAAACAAATATATACACCAAATATTAAGAACGATAAAAGCCACTGGCTGTTTGGTCTGGCACTGTGTATACTAGCACACTAGGGACAGTTTTAATAAATGCCTTACATTTGTATATGTTTTATTCTGCTATTGTGCTTATATTTAATTATACAATTCACTGTTAATATAATAACCACATATATTTTAAAACAACTAAACAAACAAACCACAATATAAATGCATTTTAAAGTTTCATTTTTTCCCTGTCTTTATTTTAATCATATGACACAGATTCGTGGCATTTTATTGCCAGAGATGAGAAGATCGTTTGATTTATTTTAGGGGAGCATTTCACAAACGAAGGCAGAGGTTAAATCAGCTCTAGGTCGAAGAGTAAATTAACAGATTATCATCGATATGGCAACTGCTAATCAAAATCAGTGTGACGAAGATATCTGACGCTCAGTGCCGCATATAGCTGTAGTCTCTTTCAGTTTCAGGTTTTATTTTATTATTCAGCGTTTGGTTTTAAATGAAGAATGTGTTTTACGTTCACGTGTTCTTACTTTTTTCTCTTTTCGACACAGGTTTGTGAAAGGTAGTATCACACGCACTCTCTCAATGAATTATATAGCACACAAATTAATAGTGACTGATTTGTAAGCCAGACATAATTTAATATTTAGTGTGCAGAGAATAGAAAATCAAAGGTAAATTATGTTTATTTCAAATAACATTGCATGTATTGTTTTACATATATACATATATATATATACTGTTGCTAAATGCTTGGATATTTGATCAAAAAAATATTTACATGCATATAAATGAATGGATATTTAAAAGGTTACGGTGCAAATATATCAGTTGTCATTTTAATGTTATCTTCCTGTCACTTTTACTTTTGTCATCTTTAGCCATAATACCTTAAATATGACGTAAAGACTTACTGTTATTTTTACGCTAAATATACTACTATGTAATTACGTAGCTTCGCCCGCTCTGGCAATGCATTAAGCATATGTGAAATACCGTACATTGGAATGCTTTGCGGTTAAATAAATAATAATAATAAAAAACTTAAAGAAAATAAGCTTTTTGCAGGGCAAATTTTAAAACGATTTACTTGGCGGTTTTGGCAGCTCTTGCGATATTTTTATCCTGTCCATCCAATTGAATCTGGAACGCTTCCTAATTTGTTATTCAAGATGGGCCTTCTTTTTTACGATTCTATTGCCAAAGATACAAATAAAAAAAATAAGGTGGAACTCGTTTATCAAGGACAAGTAACGACCTTATCTTTGCTTGAATATATTGTGAAAATTATTTTAAAATATCGATTCACTTTTTAGAGAAGTTGGGGGTGTACACAATTCAGATATTTCCCACCTAAATTCCCGAAAGTTGTGTACTTATATAAACGACTGTATGTATTTTTATGCAGATTAATACAGAGTTTGTTCCGGGAAATCAGATTACACCCCCATGTTTTGATCAGTTTATCCGCGGTCATCTCCATGCAGCATGCAAGTGCAGCGCGGCTTTTTAATGACGCTGACCGTCCGGAATATCGCCGTAACCGCTCGGAAATGATTAAACACGGGAAAAAATAGGTTGTGACAGGTGCCGTTTTCTCTGACCGTTCAAATAATTTAAAATTAATTTGCTCACGAGTTCCCTGCTCGAGCCCACCTGTGCGCCCATATCATGTCGCCTGAAGCCGTTTGTTTTGCTTTTATTTTTTTTTCCTGCTACCCAATTTGACTGCTGAAAAGACTAGAATTACGATTTTTGGGACCAATTTCTCGACAATAATAGCGCTGCGTTTAGGCAGAGTCGACAAGCACCGCCGTTTAATATTTATGATACTTATACGTTTTGTGTGAATATTATCTGTGAAAGTTGATAACTTCAACCAAATAAGCATCAATGAAACACTTTAAACTAGTTCATAAACTTTATTATTAATTTTCTTATACTTTTACTCGATATAAACATGAAGAGGGTTCAAAACAATAATTGAGATTTTTTTATGTATCTGATAGGGAAAGTGTTTAAAGGAACCCATCACTTTAAAAACTATCTGTAAATTAATGTAATTGCATATAAATGCGTTTATACTAATCGTTTTTAAAATGAACATCGCTAAATAAAAGTCTTTTATTTTACGCATTCGTTTCAAACATATTAAAGATAAGTATCATTTTGAAATGTGAATTCTGCTCTATATACAAGAAACCAACAGGCATGCTGGTAAAGATTGCAGTACGTAATTGTTCAACAACTGCTTTATTCATTTCATAACATAAGCTATCGCTACTGATAATAAGTGATCTGCTGATAAAATAGAAGATATGCACTTGATTCTTGTAAATAATAATGTAGTGATTTTGGGGACAACTGTTCATTAAAAACGCATAACAATGAACACGCAGCCTGGCAGATCTTGCAAATGTAACTCATACTTCCAATGCTGCGAGTGCTGGGCGGTCAGGGAGCCCGATGCGAGGTAAAAGGACGAAAAGGCGGCATGAAATCCCCATAGGGGAAAAATAAATATATTATAACGAATAATTTAAGAGCTTTTTGATGACTAAAATGACACAATGTGTCCACCCCTACCTTTAGATCCGTTGCCGGGATGGACTTTTCGCCCTTGTATTTTAGATGCGCGCTTAGGAGTCCGCAGGTTCATGTCGCAGGTGTTGATTAGTCGATTTTCCAAAAGCCCTCTCTATTTACTGCGACCTACTTAAAAAAAATGTACCAAGGGAAGCCGTTACGAATCCTTTCGCTCGGGGTTCCGTACAAGTCCGTGTTTTATGCTACGTCGTTTTTTAATAAGCACCGATAACACACACTATCCGCTGCTAACCTGCCAACTAAAGACGCGAAACTTTCACCCCCTTTGCTGCGTAGCTTAATCCCGGGGCTTTACGGGGCTCAGCGTTAGGAAAATTCGACTGCAATTTGGGATTAGACAAATTCTCTTGTTACAAAAAAGGTTAGTGCTACTTGATATCTGGATACTTGAAAGATGGATCCCGTCGTCTTAAACAGACAACTGGCATAAAAACAGCGAGTTTGCGGAATTGTTCCACAATTACTTGGCCTTTGTAGGCTGAAGTCCGTATTTAACTTTGTAGTCGGTCGGGGTTTACAGTATGTGAGAGTTTGAATGGCCCAGTGTGTTTGATACCGTCAGGGCCTCTAACATGTTTCTTTTCTAAGTGAGTGGGTTTTTATCTTTTGTTTTTTTGTTTTATTATATTTTGCAGCGTACAGGGACGCTGTAATTAATTTGCAGTGAATGGGCCTACATTTTATTTACATGCGCTCACGTTTTCACTTCTCTTTCATGCATCTACATTTTTTTTTTTTAGTTGGGCAGCGCTCCGTATATGCGGACTAGACCTAGCTTTGGATGCAGTGCTGGGCTAAGTAAAAATGTAATTTCATTCGAGTGTCGGTGGACTTTCTTTGAACATTAGCTCGCTTTCAGATTCGGCCTCAATTAGAATGATTTTGTGAGATCTACAAAAGCACTGACCGAAGGCGTATTATGGTCCTCAGAGCATCTCACCGGCCCTTTGAGAAACCGTTAAGGAAACAGTGTGCCCTCCATGATATTCTGTTACCGTATTTTATTGGCACTCCTTTAAGAAAGCGTGGCTTGAAAGGTGCTTTCATTGATTCTAAGACCCCAAGAGTGTTTCTTGTCTTATTTAATTTATTTTCCGGATCGTCTGAGTTGCTTCTCTCGCGTTGCCTACTCTGAGCAAAAATGTCCCTAGTTAACTTAACTCTAACGATTCTGAGATGTAATTCTAAGTGGGGATTAGTTTATCATTAATATTCATGAGATGAGGTAACAATATTTTTTTTTTATAAATAAAAAGGATAAATCAATCCCCCAATCTTCCCGTATTACTAGAAAAAATAACTACAGACATTTTCAACGACGTGTCCGTGTAGAACGAGACACTGAAAGACAAAAAGGCGGTAAACATACTTATTCATATATATATAAAAAATTGTCTACCCATAAAGATGCCAAATAATCATAGTTAACCAGTCACATTAAACAGAACTTATTACTAGCGCACCGAAAAACGCTTGGAGCTATACTTACCCCACTGAGCCAACTAGAAAAGTTGGCTACGTCAGGTAGTTTTAGAAAATTCAGTGCTTTCGGGTTTTTATTATTTTTTTTTATCTAAGAAAATGTTTCAACGACATAATCATTTAATTGCAGGTAATCGTACTTTTATTTTCATCCTGTAAAATCTGCGCTGGCTCTCTGTCCTACACAAAACGGAACACAACTGTAGTATTTTACGTAACTTCAAAAAGAAAGATTGCAGACAGAAACAAGGGAAGGTACTACAGGTGCTTTGATATAAATATAACGACGATCATTAATATATAGTCAAGAAGTATATTACTTGTGTGGGGAGCCTAGCCATAGGAAACATTTTATATTATACGTTTTAAAATAACTTAATAAAGACATTATACAAAGTAAAAGAAAAAGATGCATTTACTTCACCTAAAAGCTCCGCAATTGGTAATTACAGCAATGTAATGGCCCATTAATTTTAAAGCCTTTTATTTTCGTCTTTACTTTGTTTTCTTTTTCCGCTTTCCTTTTGCCCGATTTTGCCATGCAGGTTTTAATTTGTCCTCAGTTTAGGGAGGCGGGGCTTCGACGCAACTCTGCGCGACGACTGGCCACTTCCCCAGTCTTTTAGAAAAAGGGCGCCTGCTGATTGGTTACGATGGGCGGTTCCGCAGGTGTCTTATGCTCATAGAAGGGCAGGGTGGGTAGGAGGTGATCAATCTCCATCGGTCTACATTAACAATCACCTAAACACAGTGAGCGACACATACGAGCGACTAGCAGTAATGCGTTTGATTTATTTGATTTCGAAGCGCCGAGAAGTACGAGGACTGACGCGCTAAAAGAGCCGAATGCGCGAGAGGTACCTGGTTTAAAATAAGACGCAGACGTGCGCTCGTCATTTTTTAAAAAGCATATTCCATTCCCGATTTTTGTTTGTCATTTTCTTGTTCAGATAAATTCTATCGGTGGATATTTAAAAAACGGGCACGCATCAAAAACAGAAAACGAAGTGGAACTATACTCTTTAAAAAGGTACGTGTTTTTACAATTAAAAAAAACATTTTTAAAACTAGGCTACTGCCTTTATTCTGTAACGGCTTTACTGTGGCGCGCTGCATGCAATTGTATCACACAGGGCACCAAGTTGTGGAGTTATGAAACTTTTAAATTAATTTGGTAAATGTTGTTCCCTGTCGCACTGAATGCACGGGCCTATGTGTGTATATATATTTTTTAACCGTAGTAAATTTCGCCAAAAGTTGAGCGAGCCGACTCTCCCGTTCCGTTCCTGTGTTAAAGTTCGACGCTTTGTTCCGTCTTCGATTGCGGAATTCTGCCGCAAGTGTTGGTTATCAATTAATGTTCACGGAATCCTGCTAACTAAAATTATAAAATTGATTAAATATAACGTAGCCTTCCACTTCTCAGTTTTTGGATGGGGCTGATTATATTTTTATTCTCATGGAAATGAATAATTTTCAGAACCCGATTGCCCATTAAAGGGTTGAATCTATTTAGTGGGATAATTGGAGAGGCGTGTTTAGGTTTTGTCAATTTATTTTGCAGATAAGGCCCGTCCTTTGAATGGTCTCCCTGGAGGTCTAATCTAAATTGTAATTGAGTTAATTTGCACAGACTTCTAGCCTTTTGAGTCTGGTTAAACTCCGTCCTGCAGCGTTAGAAATATATTTTAGGAACCTGCAGGAAACTCGGCGTTGCTTGCGATTAATTTCTTTGTCA
Source organism: Petrocephalus sullivani (assembly GCA_026780845.1). Classification (NCBI taxonomy): domain Eukaryota; kingdom Metazoa; phylum Chordata; class Actinopteri; order Osteoglossiformes; family Mormyridae; genus Petrocephalus; species Petrocephalus sullivani. The sequence goes on along the minus strand of JAODKM010000102.1, from coordinate 255,218 downwards.
AGTGACTGTTGCCTGGAGTTCAGAAATTGGGTGTTGTGGGGAATTTGACAGTCGGTTAAGATGATTGCAGTTTTTGAAGGACCGGTTATAAAAACCTTGGATAACCGCTGTTATAAACACAACTAGGACAATATACTTCGGACCCTCGAGACGGATTTTGACTAGTACGATACGTTAAACGGGGCATGGAAATTAGTCTTTCTTGCTACGTTAATCGATCGCATTGCCCTGTTCTGTCAGTTACCAATGTGAAATTTTAAAAAAGGTTAGCCCACCATGTGTTCTTAAATATTGGAAACCTAGGCCTATATTTGTTGAACTTTTAAAATGTAACATTTTAGGCTAATCAGACTGTCTCGAATGCTGTTTAAGCATGAGCTACAAATAATGTTTAAATAAAATTGGAAAGGATAGGCCAGCTATCTCGCTTTATTCAATTGCTAATTTGCCATGATTGCTACATTTTTATAAGTAAACTTAAGTTTTGCATCATGTTTTTTCGCTGGAACTTTTAAACGCTCAAACTTTCAAATGTAGTTTTTTTTTTTTTTTTGGTAATTTTATTAGGAAAGCTCAGCTAACAATTCAAAATAAACGACCGATCACAATTTTGTTGTGTATGAAGAAGTATTCCGGATGGATGAGGTCAGTGTGGTGGCTGGCTAGATTTAACAGCCTCCTGAAAGATGGGTCACCACAAACTCAGCTGTCCTGAATCAAGGTCACTCGCAAGGAATGCGCAGCAATGAAACGCCGGTTGCAATATTTGAGACAATCAAATTTAAATGTGTGTGTTAGCTGAAGTCAGCGCGATAAACTATTTTATTTATAAAAAAGGTCGAGAACCTGATCTGTTAGGGCCTAAGTATTTCATTTTATTCATTGACTGAAATGTTATTGTACTAATCTCTATTGGTCTATACATTTTGTTATTATGATCCAAACGGACTGTAGCTTTCACTGCGTATTGTAATCGCCATACAGTTTAGCGGGCATTTTGATGGCAACTTGGTTGGCTTATTTAAACACGGTCTAGAAAAGATCTGACTCTTTACTCTGATAAAAACTAATGATTACATTTTATACTGTGACCATTGAAGATTTATTTTGGTGGAATTATGGCGCTCTTCGTTTTTTTTTTTTTTTTTTTTTTGTAAAATTTAAGCTTTCGGTGTTTCGATCAAATTGGTTGTTATATTTAAGTGATGTCTTGTATTTGTTCGAGGCCTTACGCCGTAAATTTGTGTCCGGCGGTACCTGTAGTTAGACGTTGTAGGTTTTTGGCTCAAACGTTTTGCCACGTAAAAAAAATACTGCTTTTATTTTAACGTTTATTGTTAATTTAATCAGGTAGGCCTTTTCGAAATTGCAGTACAGAGTTTAGCTATACTTGAAAAGGTCACCATACTGACCTGCTTGAATTACTTCATATTTTCGTCTTCGTTTATGAAGTTTCTGTAAATACGTGCATACTAGTTGTAATTTTAATTCTAGTGTTTGTAATGTGGTTTTTACTTTCTGTTCTACACTCGTCGCGTTATCTGCATGTTTTGTCTGGACTGTTGCGTTTCGTACGCTATAATTTCTTACGCTTTTTCCGTAAGTGGTGGGTAAAAGCACATGGGCAGACGGTTTAATGTGTGTTTCTTTTTTTCCCTTCCAGTTTAGCCAATAGCCTCTCCGCTAAAGTGCGAGGTTTGGCGAAATTTGTTTCTTTGGCAAGATCTGGGGAAACCCGCGAGCGCTTCTAGCATGATGTCATACCTCAAGCAGCCCCCGTACGGCATGAACGGCCTGGGGCTGAGCGGAGCGGCTATGGACCTGCTGCACCCTTCCGTTGGATATCCCGGTAAGCACTCCGGGGCCGCCTTTCTATTAAATGCATACTTTTTTACAATCGAAAATTGAAAAGAATATATTTTAAGTTTAAAATCTAGTCCCCTCGTGCAAGTATAATTATTTAAATTCATAGTATAGTTTTGAGGGGGTGCTATTTTGTACTTGCAGATTTTTATTTATTTTTTTCTTATTGATGCAAGTTTATATTTAGCTGGTGAACCATTTAATAAGAAGGAAACTCGTCACCGTTACGCACAGGGAGAAAAATGTATTTAGGACGATGGACACATTTTAAGTGGTTTAAGTTTTGCACCATTTTTGGGGAGTTTTGTTCAAAGTTGTCTCGTCAGGTAGCGTGACTCGTGTAGTAGCCAATTTTTTTGATGATGTAAAGGATGAAAACGGTTCTTTGATTAAACTGGTTATGTTTTTTTTTTTCTCTCACAGCAAATCCAAGGAAGCAGCGTCGGGAGAGGACTACCTTTACGCGCACACAACTGGACATTTTGGAGTCTCTGTTTGCTAAGACTCGATACCCAGACATATTCATGCGAGAAGAGGTGGCGCTGAAAATTAACTTGCCTGAATCCCGAGTGCAGGTTAGACTCTTTATTGACACATTTTTTAATTACATCTATTACGACCGACACGTCAGACTAAGATTTGTATTATCCTTTACAGCCATTAGGTTGCCTTGTGGTAATTTTGCGGATTATTGTTGAGTCCGGTTGCTCGTCTTCACTTGGAATGGCCAAGCCGCGCGGGGTCGTGGGCCCCCCCTTGTGCTGACTCGCTGTAAATGTGGCATGCCGCCTCCCAAGTGCTGCTGAGTGTCCTTAATAATGCCGAAGATGGATTCTATTACCAAAAGAGGATCCGCTGGTTTTATTACTTTAATTGAGAATATTTGTGCGTGTCGTCAATTTCAATGAACACCTGCACCACAGGCTAGTAGGAGTAACTTCTCAAAGCGCCAGTTATGTGTGAGGGGTGTCTGTCTAGCTTTTAGCACTAACATTTTTTTGTATGTTTTTGTTCCTTTCATTACAATAAAATAAACAAATCTAATCAAAACTTAAACTAAACCCATAGTCAACCTGCTTTAGTAGATAATTGACTTTAAGCTAAAAGTTGAGTGTATTTGCCGTTTTATTGAGCATTCCTCTCGGTCCAGGTGTGGTTCAAGAACCGTCGGGCGAAGTGTCGGCAACAGCAGCAGAATGGCAGCGCGGCCAAGGCGCGGCCGGCTAAGAAGAAGGCGTCCCCGGCCCGGGAGAGCACCGGCTCCGACAGCAGCGGCCAGTTCACCCCGCCCGCCGTCTCCAGTGCCAGCAGCTCCTCTTCCTCCAGCAGCTCCAGCTCCTCCAACAACACGGGCGTCAGCAGCACCTCTACCTCCATCAGCACCCCCGTCTCCTCCATCTGGAGCCCGGCCTCCATCTCCCCAGGGTCTGCCCCACCGGCCATCCCCGCGCCGGACCCCATGCCCCCCACTAGCACGTCCTGCATGCAGCGCTCCGTCTCGGGGGCCACGGGTTCCTCCTACCCCATGACCTACAACCAGGCCACTAGCTACAGCCAGGGCTACCCCACGGCCTCGAGCTCCTACTTCAGCGGCGTCGACTGCAGCTCCTATCTGAGCCCAATGCACTCTCACCACCACCCACACCAACTGAGCCCCATGGGCACTGCTTCCATGTCGGGACACCCGCACCACCATATCAGTCAGTCCTCTGGGCACCACCATCACCACCACCACCACCAGGCCTATAGTGGGGCAGGCCTGGCCTTCAACTCCTCGGACTGCCTGGATTACAAAGATCAAACGGCCTCCTCTTGGAAACTCAACTTCAATGCGACAGACTGCTTGGACTACAAAGACCAGGCCTCCTGGAGGTTCCAAGTCTTGTGATTCTTTTTTTTTTTTCCCCCTCCCTACTCTCCCACCCTTTTGTTTTTAAACGGGACTTTAAAAACTCTAAAAGTTAAAGAACATTCGTCCAGATTACTTTTTATATCCCTTTTAAGAAATGGAAACGTAACCAAAAACCTGTGAACAAAAATTCACAGTTTTTGTTTTTACTTTTGTCAATGAAGAATTTTAAACTGGGATGATTTAAAATGCTGGACAATTTGTTGTGCCCCCCCTCCCCCCCTCGGCGAGCGACGGGGCCCCATTACCCGTGTCTTCTAATGAATTGGAGGTATCTCCTGTAACGTGAACTCCAACAGTCTGCCCTTATACCCCACCCCGCCTTCCTTGTATAGCTTTTCGTAAAACTTGTTTATCTAGCAGGAAGGGAGGAATTGAAAATAGTCGGCTACATAAAGGAGCTGTTTGTAAATATGTATTTGGGTCAATTCAGTGACCACAATTAGCTGGTTTTGCTGGATTTGAAATTGTTTTAAAAAGCAGCGTTCCTAAACTTAAGTATGTGCGTTTTCCCTTAAAAACAAATTGGCAGTAAGAAAAAAAAAAGCTTCGTTATTCACAACATTCGTTTCTATGGACAACTAGTAATTTAAAGGTCGTTATGAATGTTCATTTTGTAGTCCGAGATTTAGTCTACTGACCACTCGACAATTCAAACGAAATAAAAAAAAAAAAGGAAAAAAAGAAAAACGAATGTTGTATTTCCATTGAGTTGCTGTGTTTTTAAATTCAAGCGAAAATTTAAAACTCCTTCCAGTACATGTTAGGCATTGTCGCTAGTGTTGTGTTTCGGGCGTCATTTCAGTCACAGCACTAGGGTTTCCTGTTCACGAAGTCGTCATTATTTTGTCCTTTGAGAGCGAGCGAGCGAGCGAGAGAGAGAGAGAATGTGAATTAGACATTCAATTTCAATATTCCGGTGAGATGTGGAAGGCGAACACCCTTACATTCGTGTCCATATAATAAAGATCAGTTTAACAACAAGCAGGTTTGTGAGTGGAGTTATTAAAATCGCACACTTAAGGCACTCCTGCGGTTTCTCTCGCCCCCCTTTAGGCCAATATAACGGGGCATTTCCCCCCCCCCCCCCCCCCCCCGAATATTTTGCGCGTTAATATTTGTCTTGGCATTCCTGCTGTCATTCACATTAAATAATAAAAAGCCAAACTGGTGTGTGTATAGTTTCCATAATTCAAAGCGAAGTCAAAAGGTTGTAAATAACGTAGTATTATCCGATTTGGGTATATGAGGATTGCTTTGGAATGCGGAATTAAAAGACGCCTATCTTGGTGAAAGCTTTTGAAGGATAAACAAGGTCGCCACCCCCTCCTATCGTAAATGTCAAATTGATGATAGTGCCGTTTTTCCCGCCAGTCGCAGTCAGCCGCCTCAGATTAATTAGATAATTCCCAATAAAGGAAATGTGTGGTATTGAAGCACGAGCTGCTTTTCTTTGGGGGGGGGGGGCGTTAAATTATATTTAACTTGACGCGTTTAAAAATATCTTTTAAAAGTGTTTGCATTTTGCTTGTGGGTGAGTAATGAAATCCGAAAATTTATAAAAGCGTAATAATTAGAGCTCCGCCTAGTTCCTCGCGGAATCTCGTTAAAGATGCGTTATCGCTATTAGCCTTGAGGGATATTGCTACTCGTGATTCGCGAATTACTTGGGCAGGGCGACCTCCCTGGTTGTGAGTAAAATAGGCCTACTATAAATATGAGACTGTACTGTCCGGCCCTGAAAGTGTAAAAAAAAAAACGCTGTCTTGCATTACGGTGTCTAAATAACACAATAGTTTCTATTAAATGATCATATCGGGCTCTTTCAAATCACAGGCGCTCCAAGCAATGACCCCGGTAAAATTACATTGTTAATACTTTTGGGCAGTCCACATTAGCCTAAAGGTGACATTAAAATATCGAAAATAATAGCAAACATATCTCACACCTCACAATATTTTTTTTCCTCATTTGAAATTTTGAAACCAAGATACCACGACAAAAACAATTCTATAGGTGGATATAATAAATGAATTAATTCAATGGATTTTCCAAACATACGCAGTGTGGTTGGTGTGGGATTTGCTGTACGAAAAAAAAAAACAAGATAACAGGGCGAATCACGATTTCAATTAACGCCGAAACGTGTTCTTCATAAGTTACGAATTAATAAGTGCCAGCTGAGCTAACAAAGGACCCGAAACAAATTATCCACGACAACATGAAACGTGTTTGTGCCGCGAAGACCCGCCGCGCGCTGACAGTGGGCGACGATCGCTGCTTAGTCCTTTAACAAACAAGCCAGGATTTGGTAAACTGCCTTCAAACACGCAAAAGTCATCTTGCATTTTCACGACAAAGAATGCTAATTTTGGGCTTTCGCTACACCGTCCATATTAATGTCTATTACTTTAGTTTTAATTTATCAGCCATAGGCTATTAGCCTAATAAATACATATAATTCAAGTATGAAGTTCAATGTTTAGTCATATAAAACGTTTTAATTTATTCATTAATTTAACTTAATTTAAATGCATCACACCAACATGATTTTCCTTTGTTTTGGTGATAGATATTGTGGTGTTTATATTATGGGACAGTCATTTAATTAAAAGAGATGCTATGTGACGTAATGTTTGGGATGAGTCACTTTTAAAGCCTTTCAAAAATTCTATATTTTAGACCAAAGCAGTAATAGCCTTCAACTACAGCTGAATTATTCATTGAAATTGCACAATGTGCCCGTTCAGATAAGAAATATGTGGTCATCGGCAAATTAAATAATTCCTCTGAAATATCTTGACAAGAAATATTACGTGAAAAAGGCAAATCAGAACTTTTTCCTGATGTTACTGATGTCATTCCGCATTTCTGTAGTTTACTGCCAAGAATGTATCATGTCAGATGAATTTATGTCAGTAGACGTTCCATACACACTTTTACAGGAACTGTCCATAATATATAGCTAATGGAAATACGGTGTGCCGTTTTCAAGTGTGTAGCTTCACGCAGTAATTTATTAAAACGCATTTAGCGGCGAGCTCTCAGTCTTGACAAAAATAAAATCAGGGCGTCAGAAATGTAGACGTATCTCCCGCTTTCCTGACCATTTAATTATGTAACGAGTCGCGTTATTTACGGTAGGCCTATATTAAAACTTTATCTAATTTTATACTTAAAACCAAACACAATGTAGGCCTAATAAAAGAAAGAAACTATTTTCGTAATAGAAAAAAAAATATCCGTGATATTGCGCTATAAAGATTTCAGACATGTAACTTGGTGCCCCCACCCACGTCGTACGGGAGACACCGGGTATACGCATCACTGTAACGAACAATGCGTTACGCAGGTACAGCTCTACGGCGTAACGCGGGTAACGCTGTGACATACGTCAGAGGCGACTTTGTGACATCGCAAGCAATTTTCGGTCTCTCCTGACGATCCACTCAGCAGTATTAATGTTCCTCGGTGCTATACAGAACTATTGGATCGGGATTTTCCTGATGATGCCTCATGTGATGCTTACCCTTCCTCCTGCCGTCGTCATTATACCAACGTCAACATTCAGATGCGCTATTAAAAAGTCCAACGCGGGTCTTTTTTCCTATGTATTTTTCCATTAATAAAATTTGCTGTGTTAGTACTTGGAGGAATTTACCAAGCGAACTAATAATATACGGGAAAACACGCAGCTTATCTGCAGTTATTAGCGTAATGGGCTACTCATGCAAAATGTAGCCGTCGGCATACATTATTGTGGCGTACCGAACATTAAGGTGCCCGTTACATCACTAGGCCGCCTAACTGCTGACAGCCACCTTCACCCAGATGAACTGCGGCGATTGCAGCGCTACAGACGTGTTTACTTCCTTGATTGTGTTAATGCCGGATTTGCTCGCTGATCTATCCGGAGGACGGCGTGAAGCAGTCGCTCCGGTTTTTTTTTTTGCATGTCTAGTTGTAATCAGCCTGTATCTGAAGCCATGGCGGGACAGCACTTTCCATCCTAGAACTGACAGACGTTTGATTCAAACCATCTGATCTCGGTACCTTGCCCATGAATGCTAAATTCGGCGGATTACTATGGGCCTCAGACAAACATCAATAAGGCTTTCTCTGATATCTGCACAGGGCCCTGATTTACAATTTTCAATCTTGTTTTATTTCAAGGGCAGCTTAATTTATTAAAAATCAATAGATGCATACGCACGTGAGTTCCTTTAAAAGCAACTATGAGGATTCTGGATTTTGAAAAATAAGGTTAAACAGCCACTATTTGTGTGCCAGTGATCAGTAGGATGCCAGAAACATTTTAAGGACGGAATAGCATTCAAAATACCAATGACTCCATTAAAGATTAGTCCAGTTTTCCAAAGATTTGGGTATAGGCTGTGACATTTCATAATGAACTGAATGAACAGTGATTCTGCAGGATTCAGGCTATTACAATGATATGCAGTGATTATATCAGCATCACTCAGCATTAATTAATGTGTATAAGGTTTGTCTATGTGACTTGACTGTAGATATTGACTTATAGATCAACATAACCTCCCTTAACAAATGCGACCATTTTTAGGAATTGTCCCATAGGAGAGAAGAGCATGTAGCCAACATTTTTCCTAATTGAACTGTTGCCTTTTGGTGGCAGATCCTGGGGGCAACAGCTGTGTATTCCAGAGGAGTTTCTCTGAACAATCATTACCCGCAAAAAATGTAATAAAAAAAACACAATCCCTGACTGTACAACATGATATTAGGCAGGTAATTCAACCTAAGACTTAGGGTTAGTGCATACCGAGCAATATATGCTCACTTTAATATTAAAGTGTAGACATAGTTGGTTTATTTCCAAACAGTGAGACATGGTGCTTTCCGAACATCTATCGTGCATTTATAGATTTAAAGTACCTCCACCAGCTGTAATACTAAACCCCTATTAATGTCAGGATGGGTTAATGTGGATATCTCCTCTCATACAAGAAGCGACGCAGTCCTCGCATCGGGGAAGGGCAGGGGGGGCCGAATCATCATGGCGCTCCTTAACCACTTCATGGGGCCCGCATAGCGCGCGCGAACGGCCCCCGGTGGGACGTGGTGGCGTGAGAGCGGCACGCGTGCTTTACCTGCGGCGGCGGCGCGCTCGGCGCGCTCTCTCCGCGGGTGCCGCGCCTCCGCGCTCCCAGGAGATGCACGTAATGGGCTGTGGGAGAGATAGCAGGTCGTTGCACGGGCGCCCGGCTCCGACTCCCCCTCATTTGTAAGGGTTAGCCGTCTGGCGAACGTGCCGACCGGATGCACCGCAGGTACGGCGGGTGCCCGGCGTCACAGGTGCTTCACCCCCCTTTGAAGGATCCGCAGCCCCTGTGCAGATCCAGAGATCGTGTCCCTTTCTGAAAGAGCACATTTGTGTGCCATTGAAATCGGTGTGGCTGTAACCGGATATTTTGGCCTTCTTTTTTTAAGGGATTGTAGGGTAACCCAGATCTATTCAGATAAACCCTGCTGGAAAGAGAATTAACAAACTACCCGGATTATATAAAAATCAATCATTAATCTGGGTAATTTCCTTTGCCTGTAACTTCTGTGGTTTTGTTGTGAGGTTAGACGTATGGTAATTGAATATTGCAGTACACGCAGTTATATAGGTGAAGGCTGGTTTATTTACTCTCGTCTGCATGATCTTTTATCAAACTGTAAATAATACGGTAACGTGTAATAAGCATTTGTTAAAGAATACATATTTGTGACAGTAAGACATGGCACCTGGTCGCTATATTACACTGTAATACATGCAAAGGAAGCATTATTACATGCCGTTGGGGTTTAAAAACACAAAGCGCCTAAATATATATGTCAATGAAAAAAAGCAGTATGGGGAAGGTGCGAGCTGTAAGTCGCGCTCAGTTTCGGCCTGTTTTTCGTGTTGCTCCCTACTTTGCGAGTTCAAAAATAAGTATGCGCCCTTTGAAAAAAATCAAGTAGTGACAGACACAATTTCACACATAAAACAGCAAGGTAATATAATACGCTTAATAAGAAACAGCTAAAATGCATAGTTCGGGTAGTATTTCCTTTGGACGTGACTCCGAAAAAAAAAGCTTTAGAGAAAAAAAAAAACAAAAATGAACAAAAGCAAAACGCGAAATCTGTCCGGATATTCTGTCCATTTTCAGCATCGGTTCTTGTAATTTTTTATATGGAAATCCTCTTAGAATGCAAGTAAATAGATTACGATACAGTGAAGGATTAAGGAGCGGTGGGTGCTGTCAGATTAATCCTGAGTACAGAGCGTCAACAGTCCTGACACTGCCATGGATGCCGTTCAGGAAAACGGCTCCGCTACTTAAAAGGCGTATGTAGCTTTCAGCCACGGATAACTCTCCGCAGTAATCTCGAGGGGGAGGGGAACAGAATAACACACCGCTATCTGTGCACCAAAACCTAAAGTTCAAACTGTCCAATAATATCCGATACCAAATGCCAGAAATGCTGTCGAATTTTTTTTGTTTCTTTAAAAATAACTACACTGACGCCTTAGCAGTAACGTAAAAGGTCGCCAATACACATTTCCAAGGAAGAAAATAAATTGAATTGTATTTTGCTTTGGACAAGCGTGTCCTGACACTGGCATGATCGAAAACACCATCAGATTTTTATATTCTGGATAGAACGGAAAGAGACGTCCTGAGAAGCATATTACCCTCGCTGAAAATAAAAAAAAATACAACGGTGTATTGTTGCATGTTACACGTTTATTTAAATAGCATTTTAACACACAGATATAGGCTACATTCTGAATTTAAGGTAAACAGGAGAAAAAACTAATCGAATTCGTTATATATTTTCAATGTTTTGAGAAAATGTACATCTAATCAAATGTAACCAACATAATGCTGTTATCATAACAGTAACAATACAACTAATAATATGACAATATATATATATATGTGTGTGTATGTATGTGTATATATATATGATAACTAATAGAACAATCCTTTTTTCCACACCGATCATGACGCCAAAAACCTATGGTGGCCCAGCTTCATTTGGAGGGCAGACTTTCGAGTTCAGCTAAAAGGAAGTGAGAGTTTATTTTGGTTAAAAAAAAATATATCTGTACTGCATTTATGTATATATCTACATAAATGATAATTAATTGGATGCCGCCCTTTCAAGTGTGGTCCGTTTAATGGCTATGGGAACGGACACCTCTGCGTACTCTATAAGTTGTGCGCCTGTTTGCATAAACTACAAGTTATTGCATGAAATAAATCACGGGTTTTCCAAATATGGCACTCAAAATACAGGCGAAATGATCATGTGCTGCAATAAAAGCATCACTTCTGAGTTATGCGAGGTGCGGCTGACTTCCTCTGGGTCAGAATCGGGACCCGGCGCGCTGGGAATGACGGGCGCTCGCTGGTGCCCTTGATTCGGGATTTCTGTGTCAGGCGCCGTCTCTCCCGGAGACAAAGCGGCCGGTGACGAAGGGGATGCCCATTGTTGTGCTGCGGCTAAGCCTAATCAGGTGATTCGGATGACTCGGGGCTCTACTTAGCTGGATACCTAGCGGCTTATTTGTAACAAACCTCCATGGCTGGAAATTTCACAAGATAAACACAAAGAGAACGCTTACAATGCCAGACCTGCTGGATTTAAATAAGTAAAGCAGGGGAATAAACGAGCAAAGTACAAATATTTTACAAAAAATGATTGTCAATAATTTGCTGTTTCAAACACCTAAATGACATATTAATATACTTAATGAGAGGTATAGCATTACACAAAATGAGAGAATGTTTTTAAATTATAATAAAATGTTTAAGGCTTGGCCTCGGGCCCGTGGTATTACCGCCGAACTTATTTCTAAAACAGGAAAACCGTAAATTTGCTATTAGGCGCGAAACAAAACATTTACAACAACTGAAATCTAAAACTCCGATAATGTATTTATCAGTTCTCACAAGAACATGGTCAACCTTACGCCTGCATCGAACTTTTATAACTACTAACATCTAATATTATAATAGAATTATACGTTGTGCATTAGTTATGTTGGCTATGTGCTCCAATAAGTTGAGTATACTATTTCCAAATAATGTGAGTGCAGCAGTTAAGACTGTGGGCTAAACGTCTCTAAGGCACATGGGGAAACGCATTAATGCTTCTGAGATTAGTCATGCGCATTTCACTTGCCTTGCATCCATTTCTACATCAAAGGCGGATAGTGGCAACGTGAGAAATATTTGGCTGTGCTTATAAGTGGTAAAGTGGTACATCGTGTTGTTCCCGGGACACGTGTAGATGTGCGCTTTAAACCGTAGGCAGAATTCCTCCTTCAAAAGTCCAGAAACTTAGATGGCGTAACCTATATGTGTGTAAGTGTGTGTGCGTAATTTTTTTTAAAGAGAAGATGTACATACGTATATATTTATACAGGATAACGAGTCCAAACGGATGTAATATGTAAGTAATAAGATGTATTAACATATTATGTGTGCAGTTAAATGTAACAATATGAAAAACGATAGTTATAATTTCGATTGTTTAGTCTAAGTTTAGGCCTGCTATGCATGTATGTCTGTACACCGAAAAAAATGGCTGTTAGTTTTTCAGAGTATTTAAGTGTCCGCTTTCCTCCGGAACCCTTGTGAATGATGCTGTAAATCAGTATGTTTGTCTGCTTCTAGGTAATAAGACGGTGATTGCGGACAGTTTTTGTTGTCATGGAATTCTTTTTTCAGTGAGCTCTGAAATACACCTGCATTGAAGCGATGTGGTTTTTTTAAATGATAAGCCATTTAACTCACTTCAGTTATTAATGAGCAGCTCCTGTTCATATTACTGCTTTATGCCACATTACATTTAATTAATAACTAAGAAATGCATTAATTACATTTAAAAATACTGAGGTGAGATCGCAGAATAGTTTGATTGCTGTTTATTTATCGAGCCCGATGCTGCAGCCTTGGGATTATTTTCTCTTTCGAAGAAGCTTTTCAGTAAATTAATTGCTGGCAATGTTATTGCATGTGTGTGCAATATTCTCTAATAGTCAGGGGTGGAAAACTTAAAATCTTTCAAATTTACCTACATGAAACTGAAGTAATTTATTTCACTGTGAAATTCCTTATTATCTGCTAATGGGTAACGCTAGTTTAACACAGTCTGTATGAAGAAAGCTGCCCAGAATACCACATACTGTACGTATAGCTGCAGTCCCATTGTTACTGCTGTAGTCAGATGTAGTGACAGGATTGAAATATTCTAATTAGATTTTAAATTTAGCCTGGCTGAGCTCTATCCCAAGCACAATGGTCACTGTACCATTTTCAATAATTAATAAAATCTAGTTAAACTGTAGATGGATTCTTAATTACAGTTGTGAACAAGACCATACAGATAGCAGTGACCAGGCACAATATACACTCAGCCAACCCCACATACAGTAGAATGGTTGTTCCATTCATTCAAAGTTTACAACATCACAATGGAATACGCAACAGGTAAGTCATTCTCATTCTTGCTTTGAACGTCATGGGAATCGTGCCATTTAATTTTATTTTTATGAATGAGCTCATTCAAAGGAAAATGGCCTTGTGATGTGAAACTGGCTTCCAGGTAACAGGTGTAGTTTTCCAGCTTTAAATATTAGGTATTTCCAGTGTGATAGCATAGCTGTGTCAAGACATGTGGGACGAAGGACTCGAAGGCAGTCAGCTGGCAAACAAAAAGGGGTTTTATTTAACTGAACGGGAGCAGGTAAACAAACAAGACAGACAGGGGTCAAAACAAGAAGGCTAGTATAGGGAAGGACATGGACAGTCAGGCGGAGCGACGTCAATGACCGGACTGAGGCTGACAAGACAGACGGGTACTTAAATGCAAAGACTAACGGGGGGCAACAAGCAACAGGCATGAGTCATCAGGGCCACATCAGGAAGGAGACAGGCGGACATGATGGGCGGGATGTAACAGTATTCCTCCAACCCCCCTCCGAAGCATGCCCAACAAACAGGAGAGGGGACCAAGGGGATTGAACGCCATGGTGGACACACGGGGCCGGGGAGAGATTGGACAGGATAGGGCACAGCAGGGTAAACGGGACAGACACCAGAAGACCAGAGGGTCAGGGCAGGCCAGGAAAGGACAGGACACAGGGCCGAACAATGAGCACGGAACAGACAGGGGCTGGACCAGGGACCAAAAGGAGAAGCAGAGAGACCAACACCGAACAGAACCACACAGACCAAATATGGGACAGGGACAACAGACCAGGGAATAGAGGGACAAATGCCAGACATCAACTGGGATCAGGGAACAGGGGAGACAGGGACAGAGGCATCTTCCTGGTCAAACAAACCTGGCCTGGTGGTTACCGAGGAGTCGGGCGTTGGCCTGGTGGTTACCGAGGAGTCGGGCGTTGGCCTGGTGGTGACCGGGAAGTAAAACATCAACCTGCCAGCAATCTACAGGGGACAAGGAGACCACCAAGGCAACAACAGGAGATGAGGATGGAGCCGATGGGAGATGTGAGTCAGTGGAATGGTAGGAGATGAAGTGGGCACAGCCAGGGCACCTGGATGTGAGCATGGTGCAGTCAAGACACCTGGAGCGATCACTGGGGTTCTCTGCGGAATGGCAGGACTCCTGAGAGACCCGGCGCAAGTGATGTATCCCCTTTTGGGCTGGGATTTGGGAAATCAGGGGGAGTGTCCTCCTCTGGGGCAGGTACCTGGAGCGTAGGTGGTGTGGCTCTCTCTGGCCCGGGAGTTTGAAGTGCGAGTGGTGAGCCCACATGGCATCCATAGAGAGAGGGGTGACCCACATACAAAAAGGGGTTTTATTTAACTGAAGGGGGGCAAGGAAGCAAATGAGACCATGAGAAGGTTAGTACAGGGAAGGCCACCAGGAACAGTAGGAGCAATATCAGTGACTGGACTGGGGCTGGTATTTAAATGCAAAGACTAATGAGGGATAACAAGCAACAGGTGGCACATCAGGGCCATGTTAGGGAGGTGTGGCAGGTGTGACATCGGGGCCATGTTAGGGAGGAGACAGGAGGGTCGGGCGGACGTGACGGGCAGGACGTAACCAGCGGAATGTATTACACTGTGTAATGGAGCAGTGGATTTTTACATAAGGGTAATGCCCGGCCAGTGATCACTCGATTATCCATGTTTATTCCATGTATTCCAGACATAGGATACGGGGAGTTTATTTCTCTATATTGCAATTAATACAAACTTATTGTGTTTATGTCATAACATCCAACCATCCATCCATCTTCACCTTGTTTGCCCCGCTCTGGGCTGCCCAGACATCCCCTCCTTCCAGCCACACACTCCCTTAATGACATCTTTTGGCAGATGACAGCAGAATGATTAATGATCTGGACCAACAGGTTTAACATGAAGCTTCCAGGACTGGAACCAATGTCGTACCCCTGAGCAAGATATTTAAACTAAATTAACACAGGCATCACTGCCTCATACATATGAATACATAAATATATGTATTCAAAAATATATAATATAAATATATGAATATATATGCAATATTAAAACATGTCTTTTGTGCTGCTCTTCTACTCCTAACTCTAAAGTCGACCAGCTCCAGGTAAGCATCTGTAGATGGTTGACCAACATAACGGTGCATCAGAGACTGCGTCGGGTGCAGAACCAGGGACAGTGGCATTAATCAGGAGGTTCTGCCGTGGCCTTTGGGGTCTTTTCTGTTCCAGCGGCATACAGAAGAGAAGTGGGTGGAGTGCTCCAGTTTGGCATAGAAGGTGGTGGCCTCACTCATGCACGCTTCACGTGCGCCAATAAAAAATAAATATGTGTCAAAGAACGAGTGCCCCTGCATCCCTGCAGCAGGAAGAGGGCTGCAAATGGATGAGGGGAGTGGTGAAGGCTGGAATGGAAGGCATTCAGCAAACGCTGGGATATCTCCCAGATCCGTGCCATCCCACCCATCTCTCCCCGTACGGCTAGGCTTTACGTCTGCCACAGTGCGGGTGCGGGAGCGTCTGCGGCACTCCGCGGCTTTCCGTGGTGTCGGCACAGTGCCGGAATAATGGCCCTACTCCATCTCACTAAGCCGTATTGGCTCCACATAAGAAACAATGAAACTTCATTTGAGACCAGATTAGGTTGGTGAAATAAAATGAGGAAACGTTTTTTTTTTTTTTTTTTTAAAGAGCAGCAGAGATTGCTGTCCCTTTCAGCCGACATTGTCTGTTTTGTGCAATCTTGACGGGTTTTCTTGCATTTTGTCACTAATACCACAAGGACCTGTAAACTGGGATTTTTTTTTGGCAGCTAAATTGCTGTAACCCTCTTATTTGATGTTCTAAAAAGAGATTAAGTTAGTCCATCCTCTTTGGGCTGTGCCTGTCTAAATTGGCCGATACAGGCAGAATTTGAGATACATCGGAGGAGCTTAGAAGACGACATGATTGCCAGAGCCATCAGTGGTACAGGCAACAGCCATGGGAAGCCTATAGGGATAAATGAAGGGAACATTTTTATCTAGCACATACAAATCCATACAAATATTAAATGTGCAGCGGAAGAAAACAGCATCCCCCACCCTCAAACGAGACGGATCCCGGCTTCTATACGTTTGGCTGGTGCACAGAGTCACAATGATCTGCATGCTTCTTTCATGTGTTCCGTCATAAAAGCGACGACTCTACTTCCGAGAGCAGTAAAAGAGGATCTCGCTTTTTTCCGTCCGTGTTTTCCCGGCGCGGCCCGTCTCCGGACACGGCACCTATCGAAGACGGGGATGTCTCTGGATGAACGCTTTGCTGTTATGCCATCAGTCTGGATGTGAAAAGTGCCCGCCTTTCCTCCAAATAAGACACGGTCGCTCTTCAGGAGTCGCGCTTCGGCCGCGGGGAGAGAGAGCTGCCCCGGCATCGATGGCTCGCTGAGATCCACGTGGTTCAGGTTGGCAAGACAAGCCAGAGGGACTTCTGCTGTGAAATCGCCCAACTGTTGTAGCCTCCGGGGTCAAAATGGGCGAAGCCTAAGTCAAGGTCATAGCTTTGAGTTTAATATGTGCTCAGTTTTAACATGTGACCAACCATCAAGTATATGTGAGGAGCAGGAAATTGCAATATGTCATAGGAGGTCTACATGATAGGCTACAGTGTTACATCCTGTACTGTGGTTATGGAAGATGGATAGATATATTGTCACATGATATTAACACTTTGACGTTTTCATTTATGAACAAGAATCGTGAAGATTGTTTTTCGAAATATCTATCCAGCTCCAGAGTGAGGGGAACACATACATTAGTGTCAGACATGCTCAGACAGACATGAACATGTACCCAGAATCCCCTGCCCTTGGGCGCAAGCCTGTCAGGTGCTCTGGCCACCTCCCCACTCGCTGGGTTCATGACCTCCATACCTGCCGTCATGGCTGTCTGCCCCGAGGTCGGCCCGGCCCCCGTCTTGCCCCCCAGATGGCGCTCTACCTGACGGGGGGCACACGCCTCGTACTGCGGCAAAGTCCTGGGCAATGCTCCAGCCCGAAAGATCCAGGGGAGGACACTACTCCGGTCTGACATGTCCAAGTTAAGGGGCACTTCATATGAAGAAAGTGGAGGGTTAAAGGTGGCCGGTGGTAGAGATGCCGGATAGCGAGATAAAGCCGCTCCGACGTGCTAAAGAGTGCAGCCCTGAAGCTGCGCGGCCGACAGACACGGCTGGGCTGCCATCGTCCTTGTGGCAGGCCGGGGAAGGGCCTGCTCTCATGTTCTGTTCCTGGGCTGCCGTGACAATGGCCTATCTGCGCAGATCGGCACACCTGTCAGCCGGCCCTTTAAAGCGATTCTCTCTTAGGGCCGCCCCCCCCGCACCCATTATGCCCGCCGCTGGGGAGGTAACCAGCCCGGCCGGCCGGCTGTCAGGGGCTCCTGCATTCAGCGGAGAGGGAACAAAACAAAATTCTCGTATCAAAAAGGGACAAATTAGAAATTAAAAGGAAAAAGACAGGTCGCTGTCAGCTGCCTTGGAGAAAAGTGGCAGGGGGCGGGGCAATGGGAGGCAGGGGAGACAGGCACCTGAATGGGCAGCTAAATATGTGATCTGTTTGTTACACCTGTGCTATATCCCAGTATGCTGCTATACATTACTATACATATGACAGCCAAACGCGAGAGCCACAAACGGGCATCTGTCATATTCCTAACTGGTCAGATTTTCATTCCATCATCCAGTCAGGCATAAAATTGAAATACGGGCTTTAATAATGACAAGTCAAGGAGTGCGGTGTGAAGGATAACCTTTGGAGAGAGAGTTTTAGGAGTAAGAATGGCCTATTAATAAATGGCATATTTCGACACCTCAGACACTTTATTTATTGACCAGCCAAGCACCCTGTTTATCTTTTTATCCATTTTGTGATTTTAGAGGAAACACTTGAATTAACCTTTTTTACATGATATGTCAGTGTTTGTTGTTTTTAAACCTCGACTGAGAAAAATGTCTGTGTAGTTGTACGTCAGTCCCTGAGCCGGTGGTAAGTGTGCGTTTTAAGCACAGTATATAAGCTCTATCCAGTACCTCCAAAGCGTGGGCTGCAATTAATTAGAATTAGGGCTGGTGCCATTTTCCCAGTTCAGGCACCCAATGAGGAACCCCTTAGCCTTTTAAACAAAGGTACATTTTATTGCCGCGTTATAAAAGATGACAGAAGCGAGGGATGAAGTGAAAGGAGGAAGCCTTCGACAGCGCCTGAGTCTCAGCGGGGCCGCGTCCACAGAAGGAGCAGGAGAGCAGAGAGGAGTGTGTGGGCGGTCACATGACCTCAGCAGCGGGGTCTCCGCCGCAGGATTGCACGGACCTCGGCCCGACCGCCCCAACAATGGCCCTAACAAAGTTAAAAACACAATAAGCCCGTGGCGGCCTATCTTCTCTTAGTCTCCATGGCGATGGAACTTTGATGGACAGGCAGCGGGGCCTCTCAGAATGCCGCCCCTGGCACGGTCTAATAAGTTCAGCTGCGTGCCACCCCAGGGAGGGAGTGGCCTTTTTTATATGAGCTTATGCCATTTAAAAAGGGCCCGTGGAGGGGGATAGTGGTGCGCCCCCCCCCCCAATCCATGCTAATGAGCCCCTCAATACGCACAGCAGCACCGCCAGGAAGACCGTCCCGGACGGGCCAACGTGGAGCCTCCAACTCACACCTCAAAATGGGGGAATCAGCAGAGCGCCCCCTGCCTATTAATTACCCCCATTTTCTTGTCTGCAGAATTATATTCGTGGGCAAAACTGATTTCGGATAATTCCGAAACTCGCCCGGCGTTCTCCGCCGATCCAATTATATGACGGGAATATCGACCCGGATTCTAAAGCACATTGGTGCTCAGAGAACCGAGGTCGGAGTCAGATGGATAACGGCTCCGCGGGGGGGGGGGGGGGTTGGGGAAGATATTCATTCCCATAACGCCCAGGCCGGGAAAAGTAATTGGCCGTTTTAACTATTCACCTCTCCAAATGTTCAAAAATGGACTCTGGCAAGG
>JAODKM010000102.1:169717-191591 GCA_026780845.1 Petrocephalus sullivani | reverse complement strand
GCCACTGTACTCAATAACCACTATACTAACAGGTCGCTATACTCAATAACCACTATACTCACTGGCCACTGTACTCAATAACCACTATACTAACAGGTCGCTATACTCAATAACCACTATACTCACTGGCCACTGTACTCAGTGGCAACTACACTAAAATTGTGGAAACACCTAGCGGTTTTGTCATTATGTTTTAAAAATCACCACACAATATTGGCTGTAATGTTTATAAACAATCAAAGAAAGTTTACAAATATCGTATATTGGATGATTAAATAAGTAACTGAAGCAGTTGAATCAAGTTGTACAATCTCTAAAAATTGGAAGTACTCTAACAACTTTGGCTACTAGTTTATGCACAGCCACTATATTCAATGGCCATTTTACTTAATGACCACTATACTCAATGGCCGCTAGGTCCGGCTTCACGGGGGGGCCAGGGTGGGCCTGGCCCACCCAATCACAAGGCTGGCTCGACCAGTCTCAATATAGTTTTTTTTATATGTAATTGCCCCCCCCCCCCAATAAATCTTTCTGGCCCACCCTGTTACCGAGAGCTGGAGCCAGGCCTGATGGCCGCTATACTCAATGGCCACTATACTCCATGGTCGATATGCTTGATGACCACCATACTCAATTGTCACTATACTCCATGGCCACTATACTCCATGGTCAATATGCTTGATGGCCACCATACTCAATTGTCACTATACTCCATGGTCACTATACTCCATGGTCGATATGCTTGATGGCCTGTGTTGTTATTTACCCTGGTCTGGGCTTCAGCACACAATGGTGTCTGACATAACAGCGATAAGCTTACCCTGTGTGTATGTTCTGCTGTTTGTCTTGGATTGTTAGTAAAGAAAAGCACTGAAGGATTACACTGGAAACATGACTGGATGTGGAGCTCTTGTAGTAGAATATACTAGCCAGGCATAATTAATCAAAACCAAATAAAGCCTTGTCTGCTTTTTTCCCTTCACATTTGTTAATGAATTTCCGATTTCATGTCCTTCTCTGCTATCTGCAGGATCTCCTCGACTTTCAGGAAATGTAAGGCAGCTGATTTATGCTCACCCCTGTCAGAGGCTCTTCCCCTGCCAGACATGTTTCACGTACACTTGGCACATCACAAAGTGTCATAACAAACCAGTGAGGAACATCTGTACAGCAGCCAGCAGAGATAGCCTTGCTGATTTGGACCCTGCTTATTACAGATCAAATTCAGCCTCTGACGTGACACCCAGTGATCAGACTACTGGCAGAACGAAGCTTATTATTATCCCGGCTCGCTCAGGAAGCTCAACAGGGACACGTTTTTATAAGAAATTCTGTATGATTGTGAGTTTGTCAAGCAAATCCCTACCTTACAGGTAATCTGATGTAAAAAGAATTATAAAATGTCCTCGCCGCCCGTCCCGTGCCGTACGACCCGGTCTGCTCCTGCCCTCTTGCTGGAGAGATGAATTCTTCTGTTCACTTCGGTTTAGTCACCTGAGATTTCTGGGAAACCGTATCCAGGTTCTGTACCCGAGCCAGTAGCTGCTGGGCGCAGGAAGTAGGATGCAGCAAAGGAGAAAATCCTGTCGTCAGTAGGGCAGTGCTGGGCCTGAGCTATTATCCGCCAGTGTACTGTGACACCCTTGTAATGGAGCATGTGTGCTGCCTTAGCGGATGGCTCCTCACACAGGATTCGAATGAAGGCACCTCGCTGACCCCCCATGTGGGAAATGGAACCGACAGTGATATGTCCCACATCCATGCTCTTTGGACTTGGCAAGGGCTTAAAGCAGGGCTAGTGGAGTGGGGTGTACAGGGACCCCGGTAAAGTGTGTGTAGCTTGCTTGCCAAAACAGAGTGATGGCCCCCTCTGGTGGTCAGTTACATTTAATACAAGGAAATTTGTCCCAGGATTGACCCATTTTGCCATAGCCGCATGCAATTCTTAGCCCCCCAGGTGCAATGCGCAGTCACCTAGCTGCAATGCGCAGTCAGACAGGTGCAATGCGCAGTCACCTAGACTTCCTATCTCTTGCTTTTTTGCATCTGTTCCAGGTGATGATATTTTTACAGTTTTTTTTAGGGATGGGTGATACCACTGGTTTTATTTTCAATCTCATTCAATCCAATATTATGGTTGGTACTGATCCAGATATACGCCGGGGGTGCTGCTGGAAGATCGATCATTGCATTTAGCTAAAATTGATATTTCAACATTAAAACTGACTCTGAAAATGAAACATTTAGAATAGAAAGGACCGATATTTCAGTAACGATCCACCCTTCCTTAGTAGGCCTGTGGGGCAAATCCCAACATGCTTCACGAGGCAGACAACCGTTAATAAAATTTCATGCGAAGCAAACGAAGACGCCTTGCTTTTACTTTACTTTTACTTTATTTTACTTTTACTTCCCTCTCACCCTCTTTTAAATGATAGAAACGTTTCTGTGAGGTTTCTTTTCGCATTTCGTCATGTCTTTTCATAAATTTTTATGCTACGTAGCTGTTTAATTATCTTCTTTGTTGTGCCTGTATGTGTGAACAAGGTTTTAATATGAATTTTTTGTGGACAGTGCAGTTATGACACAAATACCTGTAAAGCTGAATCGACCAATCAGAGAGCGCGATTCAGCGGCCATTCCATTCCACTCCGTTTAAGTTCAAAATTCATCCAGTTAATTTTAAACTATTTTACAGTCAGTCTGTAAGCAAATATATAAATATGCTCTTACTCTCTGTCTCTGTCTTCAGTCACTCAGTTCCATGCACTGATTGATCTTTTGTAGAATAGTAGTGTGACACCTGGGCAGTTGAAAGGGCAATGTACAAAGACCTTACCAAGAAGCAGCCTCACAGAAATTAATCCAAGTTAGAACATAAGTCCCCATGACTGAAACCTGTGAGGTGACCGCAGGGACGGGGGTCGATTCGCAGGTGCACAGATGAGGGTGTTACCAGTGTGATTTCAGAGTACAGCGGCATCTCCGATTGCCCGGTCTAAGAGAGAATGTGCTCCTGCTTCCTCTGAGTCGCTGACATTGGGCACCTCCCCTACCGAGCGTAATGTGGAGGAGTGTCAGTCCCCTTTGGTGGTGGCCTGAAACACCACACCTAACGAGGGACTTTCCAGCTCACTGAAAAGGTAACCGATATATGTACCATTGCAATGGCCAAAAAGTAATTAACTCTATTAAGATAATTAATATGCCTTTTATCATTTCATTCTTTCTCTCCTGCATCGTCTCCTCTCTAAGGTGACACCTCCTTTCTCCAAGGTAGAGAGGGGTAATCCAGGGGAGGGAGAGCACCCCCGGCTGGTCTTCCTCGCTAAGTTCTAAGCTCCCATGAACCTTCCAGTGCAGGGTTTTGAGGCACACACTGTATGTGCAAAGCCTGTTGTCTGTTCCACCTGCAATTCTTCTGCAAGGACATCAGTAGACGGGGGGAATTCTGGGGGCCAGTCCCAGCATTCTTTGCTTGTCTCAAGTCCATCTGTTTAAGGGGTATGGTCATCCCAGGGGAAAGCTGACCTGGTGAGTTACCTAGCAGAAGCATCCACCTCATGCGAGCTCTCTCACAGAACTCTAACGTGATTTTTCAGCTGCGTTGGTCACATGTCTTACTGACCAAATTGCGAAAATCACAATGGCCTAAGTGACAGTGGAACGTCAACATCCGGTTCTAGCGGCAACATGCGGTTCTAGCAGCAACATGCGGTTCTAGCGGCAACATCCGGTTCTAGCGGCAACATGCGGTTCTAACGGCTACATGTGGTTCAAGTGCAGAGCAGAAAAGGGCTTCGCTGAGAAATCTGCTTCAGACGGTGTCAGAGCAGTTTGCTGAAGATGAGCAGAATGTAAATCACTTTTTTGACACATGGATACAGAATCAGTAAGCTATGCTGAAGTTAAGCTTTGTGTTCTTTAGGATAGTGTGGTTGAATGAGGAGTATCCGTTGATGAAATCAAGATCTAATACTGGAACATTTAAAGCAGCATCGGTTTCATATAAACATGCATTTTCTGTTTGTCTCCAGCGTTTCCTATAGAAACTTAGATAAAGATAAATAAAGACAGATAGATAAAGAGCAAGCCTGTGCTTTCGTGTTAAAGCTGGAATACTCCCAGTTTAGATTAGCGTTTCATTACGTGTGTCAGTATAAATGCAGTGTGGATGGGAAGTATTAAGTGACCGCGCGTGATAACAGCTATGTATCACTGGGGCTGTGCCCTCAAGGGCCGCCAGCTGCTCGCCAGCTATAGGTGAATGTACCTTTTAGTCTAATTTAAAGTACAGAAATGGATTATGAGGAACATCCCCAAGGTACAAAAAACATTAATGTACCCCCAGCGGTACAAATATGTTCCACATAGTCCATCTTTGTATCTTAAAAGGTAGCTTTACCCTTGAGGGTACAGCCCCAGTAACAAGCCAAGGTACAAATCGAGGCCCTTTTTCTGAGAGTTCCGGCACACATTTCATCTTTGTATTTCAGTGTACTACTGTCTCCAGTTCATGTCCAGCTCCTCCCAATTACAGTATAAACATTTAAAATGAATAAAAACTGAAGTATTACTATTTTAAACGAGAGAAATCCTTAATACTTTAGCAAAAACATAAAAACATATAGGCTAATGGAAGCACCTGTATAAGTTCTCTAACAAATTTATAATGTAATATTTGCTTAATGCCATTTGCACCAAATTATGTTAAATTATTTCCCATCCATCCATTTTCCAACCTGCTTATCTGAACATTTGGCTTTTCGTCTAATTAATAGCTATTGGCAGTTCTTTAATGTCTTCTGTTTGCAGATGTTAAAAATGAGTGTGGTAATTAATTTAAGTAGTCCGACTGTAAGAGCAGTGCCTTATGTTATTATCAGTGTCGATGCAGACACCTGGCGGCCCAGCAGATGGCGCTCCTCCAGCCTTCCGTTTAGTCATTGTTCTGGTGTCTGCATCTATCCATCTTGCTGTTGCTGGTCGTCCTTCCTTATTAAACTTACAAGCATTGTGGTCCTTTCTAATACACCGGGTCTTCTTCCAACCTGTCCAAAATACGATAGGGTAACACTTTCTATGAAGCCCATATTCTTAAAGCCTAATAACTGTTCTTATAATTCATTGTAACACATTCATGAAGCTTTATAAACATGGCTATAACTATTTATAAAAAAGGCATAATACATGATAGTCATATGTATTATGCATTATGAATGCTCTGTGATCTCATTTATAATGCACTGTAGATACCTTTATAATGCAGTACAAAGCATCCCTGTGTCTATACCGGCCATTATAATGCATTATGATGGTATAAATAGTGCATTAGATAAGCAAGCTTAATAGAGCATGCATAATGCACATGGCTATGATGCGTTATGCTCCTTGATAAATATGTATAGCCATGTGTATGATTCTTTATGAATGCATTATTATTTGTTATGAATGTGTTTCTTAATGACTAAAAACATGGCCTTAAGTAAAGTGTCACCTAAGATCGCTTCAGCCTTTTCGTGTAGGCGAGGCAGAGGTGAGACGGGATCTGAGCGCGCGGGCTTCAGTCTTTGTAGTTTTTTTCAATTATCTTTTGGGTGTCCAAAAAGTTGTCTCTTCTTCCTCCTGCGTTCCTAAATGCACTGCATCCATCCATTTTCCATACCCACTTGCTAGCCACATACAGTCCTACTGGGTCACGTGGGTCTGGAGCATATCCCGAAAACTTCAGCATAATGTAGGGAACAACCCACCGGAGTTCCCAACATGCACCAACACGAATGTATAACGTCGCTCTCGTGCTTTTTAACTGTACTGTGTATCTGTGTAGGTGTTACAGCCGAGCATGAAGAACAATGATCCACATGCAGCTTGCAGAACAAGAAGGACTCACCAAAAACACCCCCCCCCCCCCATAAGGGATCAAACCAAGGCAGAAGGATAAGCAAGACCAACTCAGGCTTAAATATACATATCTAGGAACGAAGGGGAGCAAATGTCCTCAAATTTGTAGGCAAGAAGGTTCCGTGCTGGTTTCTAAACTGTTAGTATAAACTTCGATTTCCAGCAATATTCCAATTTATATATTTCTTAAATAGCCATAACCATTAGCCCGTGTTAAAATACTCAGTAAAATACAAATGTAAGCTTTATACATCGATTTACTTCAATAAATCCCAAGTTACTCCATCTTTTCTGTATAGAGCCCATATGCGGTCAGCTTTAAACTCCATAGAACCGCATCGAGCTCATGCCACAACCTCGCCATCCCACCTACACACCTACAAGACGCTCAGCCCAATATACGTGTAATAAATCAACGAGCTGAAATATTGCCAACACGACGTAGAGCTGCAGGAGAGCAGGCTGATGCGTGTTCTTTTATTAATATATGGAATATAATTGCGGCTGGTCCTCCGCAGTGTGCCTCGGCTGCAATGATGTCATCTCCTACCCCTAGGCGCGATGGAAGCAGCCTGTTAATATAGATCAGTGGACATAAACGGAGGGAGGATTACAGGCAGCGGTTCTGGAGCTATTTGGGTTCGGCAGAGCCTGTTAGGGGGCCGGAGCGCCGGTGAGAGTGTGTGGGGGCGCAGGGAGGGCTGCGTGTGTGTCGGATGCGGCGACGCGCCCCGCGTAAGCATCGCATTCCCCAGCGGCGCGGACACGGGCACCAAGCGGACGCGGGCACCGGCGCTTCAGGATGCTGACCTTACTGACAGCCATGTACCTGGTGGTCAGGGCGACGTCGTCGCAGGTAAGGGGGGCTCCGCCAGCCGAACCCGCCGTGCGCCGGGACACTTTTAGGAGACAATGCATGGGAACACGCCCACATCATATGTTAGAACTCCGACCACCCCATCCTACCAGCAATACCCGGGAAATAGGGGGACAATGATCATATATATCGCGCAGTTTGGCTTATTTATTCGTAATAATCGGATGGTGTGGCATGCACTAGAAATTTATTACCCTATTTGAATGTATATTTCTCTTGGTTCAAGCAGGATCGGTAAATACATTAAATGCAGCACACGGCTACTAACATGCGTGGGGTAACTGCAGAAATCGGCACTAATGCATCCGGCGCTTGGAGCCGGGCTACGGCTGGGGGTGTACAGTAGGCGGCAGCACCATGGAGAGCTCCGTTCGCGGCTGCCCCATTTGCCTCCTCGCCCGGGCGATGCGGTGCACATTTTGGGAGGCTACTCTGCAGGGTATCTGAGCGTCATAGGGATATTTGCTTATCGGCGCTCCGTCCTATACAGGGCCTATGATTTATTCACATTCAACCTCCAGTTCGATTTCATATGAATTATCAGCAAATGTAAATGAAAATTACAATTCAAATAAAAAATAAAAAATAAAAAAGTTAAATTAAGATGGATAGATAGATAGTTAAGCAGATCGATCGATAGATAGATAGATAGATAGATAGATAGATATTCGATACCCATGATCATGGATTTAGAGGAAAGGACATAGATGCTAATTTTGGTTGCACACATGTGGACGAGGACGTGATGGATCTTCTGGGTGCAGTCAGGCGGTCACCTAGAGGAGCTGGGAGGGACTCACAGATACCGTGAACCACACAGGGCTCGGAGGGTTGCTGTTCCATATCGATAGGAGTGTCACACTCACACTCACAGTGTGCCTGGAGAGGTAACGTGACAGGCTACCTGTGATACATGTGAGGAGCGGCACCTCAAAGCAGCCCGTTCCGGCAGCAAACCGCATTCGGCGGCCCGCAGCAGGACACACCGATTAGTGTCTTAGCAAGACTGAGCCCTTTTGCTGAAATTCTAAGCATGATGTTCTCATAATACACGGCAACTAGCGTAGGCTTGTTACAGTGCAACAACGCATTATTATTATTATTAATGATTATTATTATTAATAATAATCATTTGTTTATTTATATATTTCTCTTTATAGAATCATTCTTTCTGAGAGGCGGCTTCTAATGTTACCTCAGCGACCCCTAATTTTTCATGACTAAAGCTCCCTCGGTGATTCTTAGGGATAGGGACACCGCGTTGCTCTCTCACGCGGAGAATTACTAAGAGTTACAAAAATACCCATTTGCGTTTAATTTACCAAACGGCCAATAGTGGCACGTGGGGGCACGTCTAATAAGCCCTCCGTTTCTGCCCCACTTTTTATTTGCAATTTTATTTCTTCCAAGAGAGCGGCCCTAAATGGCACGTGTGAGTAGAAGCTTATTGGGTAGCACAGTGCAACCTTCTGCCTTTCCTAAGAAGGACATGGGCGGACCGGAGCGGCACCGACAGCCGTTATGGGTGGGCTGTGTTTTGTCATAGCATATGCTGCCAGACAGTGAGGAATCTTTGAACTTTTAACTACAGATCCCAGCGCACGGCCGCGGCAGCGTTACTTTCACCCCCTAGATACCAGTGCATGAAGGAAAGGTGACCCTTGCAGGCTGTCGCAGACTGCAGAACAGCTGGCCTTAAATCGGAAGCTGGCAAGATGGTAAGCTAGGTGCCACGAGACAGGTGTATCCGTGCTCTGGTCAGGTTAGTCAGGTTAGCTCCTGAAACAGTTTAGCTTTATAATGTATAATATTATATAATGTGTTGTGCGTTCCCTGCCTCACATCAGGAAAAGGATGGAAGCTCCGCTTTTAAGTACTACTTTTAATAATGTTATGTAGGTAGGCTGCAGTACGCGCCATTTGATTGCAGCGTGGATTCTTGTTTCAAATATAGGGTGTACATTCACAGTTTAAGGGGGAGTTACTCATGTATGACTGCAATGTTAACGTTGAGTTTGAATATTAAAAGAGCCATAAACCAAGCTTAACTAGTTTTTGCATGCAGTTCCCCTTTTCATTGTGCAATTTTTGGTTTTACTTGTATATCCGGTTTGAACGTAACTCTGGCAGTTACAGGGGGAGCTTCTAAGTAAATTATGGCTATTACTGTCGATCAGATATCGCACATTCATTTTTAAGATCGCATCCCTGCACATGACAGCTGTGTGTTTTTGCAGTGTGATCCCATTCGAGTCCTGGTAACTGGAGCCGCGGGGCAGATCGCCTACTCCCTCCTGTACAGCATTGCCAAGGGAGATGTCTTTGGCAAGGACCAGGTAAAAAAAATAGAATAAAATAAAACGTATTTTTCGGCAGATTTTTAGAGTTTGAGGCTGCAGTGCATGTTAAGATGACGTTTACACATTTACACAATATATTTTCTAAGTGAGATCTAACGTGCTTATCTATGTGTTACATAACGGTTTTGGAAGGAAAAAGAGCTTCACGTTAAAAATATTTTTACCAGCCCATTATCCTGGTTCTGCTGGACATCCCAGCGATGCTCCCAGTTCTGGATGGCGTGGTTATGGAGCTCCAGGACTGTGCTCTCCCGCTTCTAAGGGGTGAGTTTATCTGGGATCGCAAGGTCAAAAAAATATCTGCTGACCAAACTGAACTTTAAGCCCTGTGTCTTCATTGTACCTTTTCGTTCACGACTTAAGGTCATTAAAAAAAACCTTTTGCTGCTTTTATCGTGATGCATCTATTCAGCATGCGGTCCACCTTAAGGATAGTTTTCATCTGAAGGCCTGTTACTCATTTCCCTCCCATTCCCTGGGTTTTTTCCACACGAATGCAGCTTGTGAGGAGGTGTGTTCAGCAGGAGCTCTCTGATTGGTCCGTTGAATTCTGAATGAACGCTCTACCAGCCCCGTTCTTGCTGGTATACAGGCAATAGGGAGACAGTGTTGGTGGCTTGAATCAGTAAACTGACTGAAGTTCACCCTGATAGAGCAGCCTATCATTGCTGGTGACAGTGGTGAAAGCTATCTGTGAATCCACTAGCTAAGCAGTATGTCAATGCAGCTGGTCAATAAATTACTGACCTGCTGTGATACTGTTAATCACCTTTTTTGATGTGTCTACAGCTCTTTCTGTTAACATGAATAGCACCTGCTATTCTGTAACATTTTTTGGACCCTGGAATAAAATGAAGTTAGAGGTTAGAGATATATTGAAAGTTTATTTTCATTTTAGACTAAGAAGGGCCTAATTGCTGTTTTTCTGCAGAGGTGATTCCAACAGATAAGGTGGAGGTGGGCTTCAAGGACCTGGATGCTGCAATCCTTGTGGGCTCCATGCCCAGAAAGGAGGGCATGGAGAGGAAGGACCTTCTGAAAGCCAACGTGGCCATCTTTAAGACCCAGGGGGCTGCCTTGGATAAGTATGCCAAGAAGACTGTGAAGGTGACTGACACTGAGGAAGCAGTTTACCATCTCTAGTTATAATTCTAATTAATTTACATTAACATATAGGGTCTTTAAAGAGCAGCATTATGTTTAATAAGAGTTGCAGAGAATTAATTTGTCCCATGCCAATCCTATTAATTTTTTGTGTTTGATTACACTTATATCATTTAGTTAGTTATGATCAGAATATTATTTATTCTGGGTTTGTATTGAGGTGGTGTTGAATTGCTCAGGTCTGCCTCCTACTGGTCGCTAATCTTCAGTTATGTGATTATAACTCCAGTCATGTGACTATATTGACTCCATTTCCTCCACTCAAGCAAGTTTGTCAGATTGTTGGTTTGGTTTAATCCAGCTGTATGGTTGTGTCAGTCATCACACATTGTTTTGAAAAAACTATCAGCTAATCAAAGAAATGTAATTTAACGTTTAACTGCTAAAAGGGGGGCAGTAATGTGTCAGAAGTGTTTCTCCATAGATGACTTGGAAAATGTCATTAGGCTGAGACCCAAAACACTCCACAGATTTATATAGCTGTCAAAATAGGATCATTTATACTCAAAGCAATACGAATATTTTATCAAGACAAGACACAAAAAGTGTAAACCACAAAACTATGAATTATATATTATATACCACAGTTCTAACTGGTGTACGTACAATATTTTGTTGACATTTAACATTGATTTTATGTGCAGTCAAAGAGATCTCTGGGAGTAATTTATTGATTGACTATACAGCTGGCCCTCAGTTAAACTTCACATTAGCTAGGAAATGGCTGTTCTCAGGTTCACGGTGGGGATTGTTCTGGAAGGACATGGTGGGTTATGGTGTGTGGTGTGTGGTAGCTTCTCTCTTTCTTGCTGTCCCTCAGGTCCTGGTTGTAGGAAATCCAGCCAACACCAACTGCTTGATCGCCTCCAAGTCGGCCCCTTCCATCCCCAAGGAGAACTTCTCCTGCCTGACCCGGCTGGACCATAACAGGGCCCGCTCACAGGTCTTATTTACCCCCGTGCCATGTGACATGGACTGGCCCCTTAAAGGGCTGCATTAACCCCTGTAATACTTAATTAATGCGTTTGTACTGTTTATTAACATTGGCCTTTATGATCAGTATTTAACATCATGACTTCCAGTTTGCAGTGTCCCTTATTAGTCTTTCTGTGTCCTTTTTAAAAGGTGGCCATGCGAGTAGGCGTGTCCTCGGACTGTGTCAAGAACGTCATCATCTGGGGGAACCACTCGTCCACCCAGTACCCAGACGTCCACCACGCCACAGTGAATCTGCGTGGCAGGGAGGTGTCTGCATTGGACGCTCTGAAGGACGACCGCTGGATCAAGGGCGACTTCATCTCCGTGAGTTGAAGAGCTCAGTCTGCCCCCTGCTGGGGAACCTGGGAACTCCCCCAATTAGGAGAACCTCACCCCTTCGAAAGGAATGCTAGCAGAATCATCACCTCTAAAACTTTAGGAAAGACAAAAAGGACAGAAAGTACATGTGAAATCACCAGAATGTCTTCACGATTAAAAAAAAAAAAAGATTTTACAGACAGAGCCTTTAGAGGCTTTCTTGATCATATAAAATGATTGATCAATGTTTCTGCAGATATTCGCATGTAATACCTACTTGCCTCTTTACCCAGGAGAGAAATCTGTGCTGTGTTATGTGTCCATTTCGCACAAACCAGAGCACCTGGCCCTGTTCACTTGTCATTTGATTTATAAAACGAAAGCTTCTGTTGTCTTAAAGGGCCAGCGTCCATGAAATACACCAATCAGTCTTATCGTGTGTATTTTATCTAGAAGGCAATCACAGTTATGTCTGTGGGAACAGACATAACTGTCAGGACTATAATATAGTGGAGGGGTGGAGGTCACACGCTATAGACAAGTGACATGACAGGAAGTCATTTGTCACTTTGGTTTGATTGCTGTCGTACAGAAAACTGCCCTCCTGTCCCGACAGGTTCACGTCGCAGTCAGAATATTAATATTTAACGTAGAGGAGACCTCCGAGTTCACGGTAGTTAATGATCCAGCGTCTTATCTGATGCTATACTGAACGTATGGTGCCACAGAGCCCAGATGTGTGTGTGTGTGTGTGTGTGTACTCCTGATGCGCCCCTCTCCCCCAGACCGTGCAGCAACGTGGGGCGGCCGTCATCAAAGCCAGGAAGCTGTCCAGCGCTATGTCAGCTGCCAAGGCCATCTGCGACCACATGAGGGACATCTGGTTTGGCACTCCTGAGGTGAGAGTGGGCAGCATGGGGGAGGGGGGGCGGGACTGTGACCCACCCTCTATGGGTTTAATCAGAACGAGCTTCAGAACCGCTGACATTTACCCAGCTGGCTGTAGGTGGCCAGGCGGCCATAGAACACGTCCAGTTCCTGTGTTCGACAACATGGCCCTGCGTTATAATATAAGCATGTGCGTAAGAAAGGCGCTCAAAGGACTTAGAGATTTAGTGAAGTAGTACAGAGCATTTGAGAGCAGGACCACCCATCTCCTCCCCACCTGCAGAATGAAGCAGAGACTTGTTTCTGTGTTGGTGATGTGTGTTTGGGACATGGCTTGACCAGTCACCCCTCCTTGTCCGCTATAGGGAGAGTTTGTCTCCATGGGTGTCTATTCCTCCGGGAATTTATACGGAGTCCCTGACGACCTCATGTACTCATTCCCGGTTACAATCAAGGTATGGTTCCATGTGCTGACGCCTCGCTTTGGTGTGCCATTCACATGCCGCTCGCTCACCTTCCTCATCTGTTGGTGTTGATGTGTCGGTATCTTGAGAAAGCTACAGTGCTGTCCTGGTTCTGTATGTGTAGTCAAAAAGCTGGCAGGGGCATGGTAAATTTTGATCGGATGTCCCTCTGCGGCCACCCCCCACAGAACAAGACATGGAAGATTGTGAATGACCTTGCGATCAATGATTTCTCTCGCGGTAAGATGGATTCCACTGCGGGCGAGCTGGTGGAAGAGCGTGACACGGCCATCAGCTTCCTGGGAGCGTGACTAGGGACGTGGCAGCGATCCGACACCCTGGAAGCTACCGGCTCTCGTCTGTGACAGACCTCCACTGTCACTCCATGTGTCTCTCATTCATCAGATTTTATCAGTAATATTGTAAACGAGTAAGAAGCCAGCCGGCCTTTGTTGGCAGACAAAGGAGTGTTTTTAGCTGTCATTATATGCTAGGTGTCTTTGTCGCCATAGTGATTGCCTGTTATATCCAATAATAAAAAAGGTTAATTGTTTCGAGAATTGTGGCTGTTTTTGTGATCTGAATGTTTTGGAATATTTGGGTAATATGTTGACAGCTTAACTTTACCCCTGAAGTTGTTTTCGGTGTAGTTTGGGTACCCTGTAATGTACATACAACATCTCTACAACATCTCCCACTTAGTACCTTGGTAAGAGCAGAGTAAGTACAACATGTGATAAAAATGATTTTGTGTTTTATAATGAAGCCCGGGTGTCCTGAACAGTTTTAGTAATAAGCATCGCTAAGTCAGTAGAAAAGGCATTCCATTAATTATGGTGTAATGACAACAACTTACCACACGGGGGAGTTCACTGTCAAAGTTAAAAGTTTAAGAAACAGGCATTAGGGGTATTTGAGATGCAAGTAATTTAAGGTGTTCGGAGTTGTAACATTTTGAAGTAATAGCTCGAATAATGCACTCATGGGATCTGATATAACTGCTAAGTTAGTAATGAGTCTTACTGCAATAACACATTTATATTTCTGTCATAAGTACGATTAAGTGTCCTAGCTGTGATGGACCAGCATCCTGTCCAAGGTGTACTCCAGCCTTGTGTCCTGCGCAGTTGTACTTGACGTGTCTCCCATCACAGATAGCTTATACATGACACAGATAAGTTTGGGAGCCAGCTGAAATGCTACTGAAGGGTATGATTATCTGTAGCAGTTGTGTTCATTAAATTAGAGCTGCACCAAAGCGCTGCAGGGTGACAGATCTCCAGGGGCAGGGCTGGTGACCACAGACCTATAGCCGACACACCTGTTCCTGAAAACACTTCAAAAAAGGAAGATTGGTTAGGGCCTGCCCATTGCAGAAAAAGCTGAATCAAACTATTATTATTATGTCAAGCATATTTGTCATAAATCAATAAAATTTCTGTTTGTTTTCAATTAAATATGGGTTTATATGACATGTAAATCATTGCATTCTGTTTTTATTTACATTTTACAGAGTCCCAAATTGCCTGGAAACGCGGTTGTACATTCATTAATCTGAATGTAATCTGAAAGTTTTGTGTGTAACACTTACCCATGTCATCACTGAAAAACCGCGTCTCATTTCTCCAGCAAATGTGTCTAAATATATTGGATAAATGTTAAACTTCCTACATTTTGAAAGCAAGTCTTAGTTCGCTGGCATCTCTCCGGTCTGCTAGTTTTCTTTTATTATCGGGATTCGAATCATACAGCGGCTCTCGGGGGAGCGCTCAGTAACAGGGTTCCTGCGAAGAACATTCTGCCATTACTGCTGCAGGCATTTAATACCGTCAGTGACATTTAATATAGGCACAATGACAACTACATGAGATTCACGCAAGGAGTTTAAAGTTTGAAACTACAACAAAAAACGAAATCACAAAGCCGAGGGACACAGGTAACATCTTTCTATTTCTCACGCACAGCACATCAGTAGCTTGCGCTTTTAACAAACATGAGTAGCCAAGGTGCTGAGAAACTGCAAGTCCATCCAGCTGGAGGAATCCCCCACGACGACACGGGGAGAACGCAGCCAGGGCAAAGACCCCAACCCTTGCTCTAGACGTGTGAGGGTACCGTGCCAACAGCTGCCACCCCATGGACCAGGGTTGCCCAACCCTGCTCCTGGAGATCTACCACCCCGCAGAGCTGAGGTGCAGCCCTAAGGTAACACACCTCATACTGACAATGGCCTGATTGAAAGTAAGAGGTGTGTTAAATTAGGGCTGCACCTAAGCTCTGCGGGGTGGTAGATCTCCAGGAGCAGGGTTAGGCAGCCCTGCTATAGACTAAACTTCCATAACAGATATTATTTCCCCACATGACTTATCAGTGGCATTTATCTTTCTCCTTAGTACTATTAAACCTATAGGCTATTTTTTGTTTCAGATCTGTTTTATGCTTTAGGTGCGCCGAATCTAGCGATCTAAGTTCCAAACCAGAGTCCTGCCGTCCATCATTACTGTTTTCACTGGGGTATAACGGAATGGGACAGGCTAGGCACTATAAACGCACTTCCGGTCACGTTGGGAAACAACCATTGGCCGGACTCGGTCAGTGCTATTCCGATTGGACAAAATGTGTTCCGCTCTACTGCGATTGGTCAATCCAATTTCCCAATGGTGGCTGGCCGTCGAGCACGCGCACGCAGCTTCCGGTAAGGAGCCGGCTATTTATGTAGCGGCGCGGAAGGGGAGCCCGTTATAAGCGGGAGTGGCGGCTGCCGGCGGAGACCCGGCCGTAGCGGTGTAAGCAGTGCTGCGGAGAGCCGAGTAGCGGCCGGAAGGTGGGTAAGGTGCTGCGGAGCAGTGAATGGCGCTGTCATGCCCCCCGAGCCCCCCGCGCTCCCTGCCTCCCTCCCCGCCGCTCGCACACGCTTCTCCGCTGTCCTGTCGCGCTAATAAAGAGCAGCAGCCGCCCGGAGCCGAGCTGACAGCTGGCCGCCAGTGACCCCCGAGCCGCCCGCCCCCGGCAGCATGAGGACGGCGCCTCGTACGGGGGCTGCGCCTGTGCGCGGAGCGCTTCCCGGCAATAAGGGGCCGGCTTTGCTATGCATTAGGGAGCCGGGGGGAGCGGCGTGTGATGTTACAAAGGAAGGGGCTGCATGGGCTGGCGCGTCCCGGCCGGCATCGGGGCGCCTTCTCCTTATAATACGCCCCAAATTAATCATTTATGCTGGTTCATAAGCGTTGCAGTATTCATAAGGTGCATCCAGAGCATTAAGGCAGGCAGGGGTCTCAGCATTTGGGGCGTTTTGAGTCCCCCCCCCCTACTTTAAGTGGGAGGGGAGAAGATTTGGTTCATTTAGAAGGATTTAATGATTTTGCCACGGAAACTTACTGGCTGAATCTATTAAAGGGCGATTTGATCTCTGCACCCTAATACTTTTGCAAGCGAGGACAGTTTGCGCGCATAGTCTAACTTCCATAGTACAGGTCGGGGATTCAAAGGCATTAGTCTGACTTTATAGGAAGAAGGTAACAGCGGATCTTATACAAATTACTTTAGTGATACTTATAAATAAATAAAGGAGAGATGTCGCTATACGTTGAAGGTAAGTGAACAAGCAGGCTGCTGGTAACATATTTCAGAAACAAATGTAAGTATAATTAAGCTTGTGTGTGCAATATATTGCATTTACGACGTGAAAGCATCGTTTTGTTAGACAGGGGAAGACACTTCATTTGTATCACTTTATCATTATTTATATAATGGTTCTGTTATTTCCTAGTGTGATAAATTAAACGGTATTATAAACATTTAATGAGATATTTCGTATATCTATCCGGGCTTCAGTTTCCTGACGATTGCCCTTTTATTAGTGATCATTGGATGTGTCACTGCAGTTTATTAGCTGGAGGAAATTATAGGGCAAATAATGTAACGTCGTCGTTTTGTCCATCGAGAGAGAGGAAAACGATGCGTATCCGTATCTGTACTCCATGCACATTGCAGGCTTTGGTGAAATGGAAATTCTTTGGACGTTGTTAGTTTGCTGGGGAAATCTTTCTTTTTAAAAAAAAAAAAAAAAACGAGTTTTCGCTTGCCATGCCCGTACTTGTACAAAAATATTATTTACTGGTTTTTGCTGTAAAAATGCATGTTTTTCAACAAAAAAAGAACGCGTACATTTGCAATTTAAAACCCCCCATGTCACATTACTTTGCAAACTGCTTTATTTGGCGAAGACTAGGCTTACCAAAGTTAGTCTTTTTTTATGACAGTTGTTGTATGGTTACCTCGGCTGCAAAAAGATATTTTATTTCCTAGAAGGACTATAGTGTCCGCGGAAGTTTGCCAATGTATGTATGCCGCCCTACAGTGTCATTCATCTCTAATATGAAATTGCTTTAGTTGTGAGATTTGTTGTTTTGTGTGAAGCCTTTAGATTAAAGGTTGGAAATAAAGCCAGCACCTAATCCCAGGTTGTGATGGCTTATGAGTAGCTAATGAAGTATGATAATGGCAGCCAACCACGAGTGAAGGCAGAGGGTAGCACGGCATGACATTTATGCCTGCAGGAGCTGTCTGTTAGCCAACATGGGCAGTATCAGCGGTCCGAAAACGTTTAGTGATGCTTAGTGATGTATGATCACAGCCTGAGCTGTTGGGGGGGGGTTACAATCATTTAAATGTCAAGGTCTTTTTTTTCCTGTTTTTTTGGGGGGGGAGAGTGAAGCACAATGACATATTGGGGGCATGCCAGAATTGGGAGGAAGTGGGAGATGCATGAAGCACCAGGTAGAAGCGAGGAAAGGGGCAGATCCTGTATGTGTCCATAACAACCTGACTAGGAACTTCCTGGTGGCTTTTATACGATGAGTGGCGTTTCTGTTTTGAATCAATAGTATTGCCCTGCAACGTGTATATATAAAAAACAGAGGGTAGGGGTGTTATCTGGGGCTGGAGAGGAAAGGTTTCTTCTCGTTACTTGCCGTTTCCTTAATGACCCAGATGCTTGCCCGCGCGCTTCTGCGCTCCTCCGCAGGTCTGAGCAGCAGAGCCCCCAGCAGCGCAATGGCTGAGTTTCAGGAGGTGATGCGCAAGGAGCTGGAGGCGTCCATGCTGACGGAGCTGCAGA
This sequence comes from Petrocephalus sullivani, assembly GCA_026780845.1. NCBI lineage: Eukaryota > Metazoa > Chordata > Actinopteri > Osteoglossiformes > Mormyridae > Petrocephalus > Petrocephalus sullivani. The sequence continues at coordinate 173,516 of JAODKM010000102.1, read as the reverse complement.
AGCTGCTGGGCACAGCCAGGGGCGCCGAGGCGGAGGTGAGCCGGGGCGGAGGTGAGCCGGGGCGGAGGTGAGCCGAGGCGGAGGTGAGCCGGGGCGCCTGTCTCCCACCCAGCCGGGCGGTGGTGAGCCGAGGCGTGTCCCCCACAAACGGCAGAGCCACGGGACCAAAGGTGTCTCACTGGTTTTTAATTTGTCAAAATTCACCTTTTATGGTTGTGAAAGATATATAAATGTTCTCCATACAAATAATTTCTGTGTGTCCTTTGCCACTCTGTTGTAGCCTGAATCGCCTGGAATGAAAAGGAATCATCCACATAGGAATAAATGTTCCATCCATCCGTCCATGTAATTCCCCATTTCCCTCTCAGTTCTGGGAAAGATGAAGACCAATTTCATTTAATTTTCTTGATGTTATTTTGAGTTTTGGGCACCATGGTTACGCAGTTTGTGTCACTTTGTCTTCATGCCGCCCAGACTGGGTGTTCTGCCCCCCCCCCCCTCTGGCTGTGTGGGGCTTCCATGTTCTTCCCTCCCGTCATGTGTCCTTTCTTCAAAAAGTCTAAGATTGCATGTTATAGGCCAGTCGGCATCTCTAAGTTGCTTTTAGCCCGTGACTGCGAGTGATGCACCGGACTGGCATCCTGTCGCTGGTGTTTGTGCAGCCTGCTATTGGCTCCACCCCCCACTCTTAGGTTCTGAGACAGTGGGCATTACCTGTTACAACTTTACACTTTAGAAGAACAACAGCCGTAACTCATTCCCCGGGTGAGAAACAGGAGGACCGCAGCCGATGCAGTGGGACCCTTTTGTTCTTTAAACCAAGACTATACTTGACAAGTTTGGACGCTCTGTGCTTGTATCATATGACCGTGCATTTGCAAATGCAGTTTAAGAGCTTAGAAGCAATGTATATCCGTCAGGGCTGCTTTTTAAAGTACTGCTGGGTGCAATACAGACTCCGCCATGCTCTGCGGCTCTACAGCCCAACCTCTTCGGAGGCAACAGATGCCAGTGCAATTAAATGGTTTTTGGAACTAGTGAGGGATTAAAAAATGATAATCCCAGTGCCGATAATTATGCACTCAACAGAGGGGCAACTTCATAACCAGAAAAGTCAAAAGATGAATGTTCGTGTCTTAGTCCTGGGAACAAACAGGAGAGGATTAGAATGTTCTCAGTGGAAATGCTTTCGCCGTGTGAGGATCTTACAGCTGTGAGATCAAAGGCGACTTATCAAAGACAAAAATAGTCATAAACTGTGTGTGCTTCACAGCGGGTGTGTGTCAGCTAAACACTGCTAGGGTCAGTGCTTTTTATTGTGATTGGTTTGAAAAGTTTATTGCAAGGGGGGACAGTATTAGCAGAAAATATTGATTTTATTGAAATGGAGGGTGACTGAATGACTGTAGCCAGATCTGATGCAGACTGAACTAATGCAATTTATTGGAAAGTACACTGTTATTTTCAGAGCTTTCATTTAGTTTTGCTTCTCCATAAATGGTCCTGCTTTCTGCCGTGTTTGTGTTCTGATCATCTGATACTGATATACAAAAATACTAGTATTTTGGCTGATATATAGGCCTCAAACTACATAATACGAGCACGTTATAGCATTTCACTGGCCAGACCACATTTCGGCTATTAGCCTCATGTAAAATCCATAGATGAAGCTGGCTAAGTCTGGTGGCCATGATAATGTCAGCTGCGTAATGGGTCCTGACTTCCATAGCTCCTCTTAAGGGGTAAATATTAAGTGTACTACGTTCGGGGGGGGGGTTCTAACGCTCTCCAGTCATGTCTGAATATCACCGTCTAAGCTACATTTGCGACCTACGGGAGAGTAGTTAACGTTTCTTGATTAGTGCTGCTTTTTTACCCCTTTTACTATCTCAAGAGCTCTGTGGTCAGTCTGGGCTTCACGTTACTGCTCTTTCCCTTGTCTAGCTTGCCAGAAAAGACTTCGAGGGGTTTAAGAAGATATTCCACAGATTCCTGCAAGCCAAAGGCCCCTCTGTGGACTGGCCGAAGATTCACAGACCCCCGGAGGATTCGGTGAGTTGCTGTAGTGGCTGCACCTGCAAAATCAATAGCACTGTGTTCTCTACAGGCAGAAAATATGGTGGATCTTTTTAATATAAAACCTTTGTAGTTGGGAATTTGGCACAAACTGCATTATATCTGGCTAGCACATGGCTAAAAAAAAGTGAGGTATAGAGAAGGAGGTTGCTCTCCAGGGGTTGTTAACCTGCTCCCACCAATCCTGTGTTTGCGAATGGCGACATAACATCTAGATGGTCAACAGCTTCAGTTGCATGAACTTGCACTTTGTTATGCAAGTTATTTGGTGTCCCTATCTCCTCAGCCTTCCCGATGAGCAGTGGGCCCGCCAAAGGTGAATGTCAGTGTCTGCGCGGCTTATTTTAGGCAGCGTGATCTCCTAACAAAGTCCTACCGACGTGTAAAGTTCAGTGCGATTTTATTTATACAGTGCTCTTGACAGGGAGCATTTTCACAAAGTTCTGTACAGAGAGCCAGCCTGAGGTGACGGAGACGGAGAGAGGAGATGGCCAGGGAAGCTTTGTACTGGTGCCCCGATGTCGAATTTTTGGTCAACACCTAGAACCAATACATTTTTGTCTAATATTCCAATACTAGAGCTAGCCAGTGTGTTATGTTAATATCGGCATCGCAGGTCATGCACACGCACTTGTCGCAGTACAAGGACCACCATAGTCTGCTGGGTTGAGTCCATGAATAAGTTACACTGAGATTTTTACTCTGTCACTGGAAACGACACTTGGCAAGCTTAGCAATTCAAATATCTAATATACCTGGAAAAACACCAGTGTTAAGTTTACCACTACTGATTTTGCATGAGCTCTGCGCCGACGTCCGAGCTAATCGTGACTGTTTTCGTCCTTGCTGTTGGGTCCGCTTATTGGCAGTGTGGCGCGTTTCTGAGTACTGTGACAAAAATGAGTGAGGAGGAGAAAAGTGACCGAGGTCTGGTCACGTACAGACTAGCTAAACTCTGAGCCTGAAGTAAAAGATTAGTGAAATGATCATTTTTTGTGGAAAGATTTAGCTGTGCGCCAGATTTAGTAATGAATTACAAACATGTCATAGGTTGTATGTAACCTTCTCGCGGGCCGGTGCACTGAGACCTCTTATAAGTGGCGAATGAGCTGATGAAATCCCTCATCCTACACTACGGAAAGTGACTGATCGTCCAATGCAGTCACCTCCATTATTTCAGTGGCTGTATCTTTAGCTAGTTCTGCTAACCCTGAGAAATTATGCAGTAACGGCCAAGACTAGCACTAGCACCGATACAGATATGTGGAATATATACAAATACGGCCCAAAACCGATACGCTAACCGATATATATCGTGCATCTCTAGGAACCAGACTCCAGGGCAATCCCATTCTCCTTCGGATGGTATAGGTTCATGTTAAACCCTGTCCCGTGGAAGGGAGTGGCTCCATGAGACTGTATGAGCAGGTCTAAGGAGAGCTGGACCACCACAGGCGGTGACATTGTGCTGGGCTGAGGTAAGCCAGCAAGCCGACAGAGGCTCCTCAGTACAGCCCAGGCCACGGTGGCTGACTGAGGCCGTCTCGGGTTTCCTGCTCTGGGCCCGTGCCAAGCTTCCCCAGCTGGGGGAAACATGTCTGAAAGGAGGACAGGGAGGCTGTGAGTGCGGGGGGAGGGCGGGGGGGGGGGTGGTGGTGGCAGCGGACGAAAGATGTGAGCTTTTCCACGGCTCGTGAGGGGGCGCTCAGGAGGATCACATGAC
>JAODKM010000102.1:144963-169617 GCA_026780845.1 Petrocephalus sullivani | reverse complement strand
GGGGGGGGGGGGGGGGGGGGGGGGGTGGTGGAAGGGGCCGTAAGGGGAGAGCTTATGCACGGCTCGTGACTGGGTGATCAGCATGATCACATGACCAGAGAGGGCGGTAGATTTCAGCGTCCCTGAGCTGGGCTCATGCTCTGCACGTACCTAACATAACACGTACATAGCATAGCAAGAATAGAAAGTGTAAGGGGGGGGGTGACATTTCAGTGTCACCCCCACCCCCCCGATACTCACTTGTACATAAGGTTACCCTATTATTAGCCTGACCCTTCTCTGCTGTGTGAAGGGGGCCGTGATGCTGTGACCCCCAGCGACCTCTCTGGCACGCCGACAAGCAGAGGAAGCCGGGTGGGGGTGATGACATCAACTCATCGGATCTTTGTGGAAGGGGGGGATGCTTTTATTTTCGGGTCTGGCCTGAGGAAGAGACTGCTATCACTAACTTTTCCGTACGCAGCCTTGGGTTTTATATACTTATTAATTTTGACAGTTAAGTTGCTGCTTTCTTAAGTACTCCTGGTTTACGTTTCAGCTATTCAGTATTATATGGAGCCACACAAAGCAGGCATTTACTGCTTGCTGCTCTGGAGAGCATTCTCTTCAAATCAGCGCTATCCAAGCTTGTGCCTTTTACTATGATGCAGACTGCGCCCCCCGGTGGCCTCTGAGTGCATTTGGCTTCAGAGCATGTCTGCTACTACAAGCCAAATGAGGTCTAAAGCTTTGAAATATCATACTCCCCCTCTCTGCTGAGCCTGTTGAAAGGATGGTAGGATGTGGGAAGACAGAGTAACGGATCAGTTACTATCAGAGCTGAAAATGCCCCCTCCTCCCCACACTGCTCTGTCCTGCCCCCTGCTACTTGTGTGGCCATTTGAATGTTTCTTTATGTTCAATGCTCACGGGAGTTTTACTTACACAAACATTTCCTGAGGGCATGACTAAACGAAAAATGACTAAATCAACGGAATCAAGTCTTGTGTCAGATCTCAGACTAACCAATCAGTTGTCTTGGACCAGCCTCCTCTACAATCTGATTGGTTGTCTCTCTTCACCGTCCAAGCAAATCGTGCAGAATCCTGAAAACAGGCCAAATCACTGTTATATAGGGTACCCTTTTTTCTCATCGTCTTATAACGTTATTTTAAACCATCTCTGTTTTAAACTGTGGTTTGCTTTGAGTGTTTGCACAGAATTTCTCACTTTTTACCAAAGTTTTGTTTAAAACGGTCAGACTGTTCAGATTAAATCCTGCAATCTTTATGTATCATCAGGGTGGGTCAGTCCAGTTGGCGACAAGCGACCGCCTAGGGGGCCATCTTCTGAGGTTATGTCAGGGCTGCCATTGGTTGGGTCGGGTGTCCAGGGCTGGGTTTTATAACCACAAGATGGGCCTGGGTGTTGCAAATTGGGTTAGGGTGTCTGAGGTTTGGTCACGGTACGTTGGTTTTGGATGGACATTGATGAAGAGCAGATGGACAGGAACACAGGTCCTGTCTTTCGAAGCATTTCATTGACGATGACGACTGTGTGACTTCAGATTGCGAAAGGATACTGCCCTGAGCTACCAGCCATTTGTGTACAGTTTTATTGCAGAATCAAATAATGGATTCTGAAACATCTTATCGTGAAGTCAGGCTCATGGAAGGTTAAGGTCTTCCTCCTAAATGGCGAGGGGTAGCATGTGACTCAGCTAAGCCTCTGTGCCCATCGTCAGAAGGTTAGCAGTTCAGCTACTGGCCAATGAAGAATAGTCATGGCTCTGAAGCATCCCCCAGCTGGATGGGCGTCATTGCAGGTGGCTGTCCTCCATTGCTGAGCCTGCACTCACCTACGTATCTGTCTGTGTCATAGAGTGCAAGATGGGGTAGGTGAAAAGCATCATGGTCACAAACGGCACCACAGCGTGATGTGTTGGTTGATGCTTACCTGTAGCCCGTTTGACACAGTCCTCGTTGAGTACCCCATATTTTTTCTCAATGTTTTCTCTAAACGCCTCCCAGGGAAAATCTTCAGGAATGTGGATCTCAACATCTGCCACATCAAATTCCTGCACAGATCAGTGTTAAGATGATCTCGGTAAGACACAAGACCACACTAAAGGCTGGTTGGGTAGAAGGTTTTGTCTTACCATGTGACTGCTGGTCTCCATGTACCACGTTACCGAAAGGCGCTGCTTCACCAAGTGGCCCCACCAGGGGGGTTCTGTTTTGGGGCCTGAGCTGGCCAGTTAGTCTGAGTCTCATTCAACAGTCAATGCTCGTCCTGCTCGGAGCTCGCCGGGGCCATCCTGAGGGACATGGGTGCATTTCCCAAAAAAGGGCCATCTGAGGAGCTCAGCAGCAGCTCCCTGGGGTAGCGTTACCCAGTGGGAGGCCCTCCTGGCCACCACCTTTTGAAAGGCACTTTTTGCGGGCCACGTCTGCTGGGGTGTTGGCTCTCGGGGGGCGGGGGCCAGCGGGGAGGTGCCCTGGTGCACACAGGCCGATTGTGAGGGATTTGGCTGTGGGCCCCGCACTGGTCTGGCTCAGGATAGTCGAGCTGTGCCAGCTGCATGGAGGGATCCATATAATCCTCCAAGGCTTTTGGGGTCTCCTCTTTCATGGTAACATGTAGAGGCATGTATGAAGGTTTGGTGGGTGGGGAATAGGGGCAGCGTCTATGTTAACATTGCGGACTTGTCTTCTGTGGTGAGCTAGCACACCCTTCACCCTGTCCAAAGCAGTGCCATTTTGAAGTAGCCCTTCCGCCTAATGCGTGGATTTTTACAAGCATGGATGAGTCTGGTTTGGCTGTTTGATCCTTCATTGTGCGATTTCCCCTCTGATGTGCCGTCCCACATTAGCTGTTTGATGATGGTGACCTTGACCCTGACCCAGAGCTGCAAATTCCAGCACTGTTACAGGCTTCATGTTGTAACATCTCCAGATGTATCAAGAAAACTGAGGCCTGTACTAATGACTACACTCACTAATATGATGTTTGTACTTGTTATATTTTAAACATTTATGTAATTACATACAGTGATACCCCGGCCAAACAAAGGCCGTTATTCGTCTGCCCTGTGATGAATGACCTGCCCTTTTGAAAGTATAAAGCCATCCATTAGCCTTTAAACATAATTACAACACTTACTCACCGGCTCGTTTATGACCAAGCTGAAAAGTGAAACGGGCTGCCTTTCAAATGACACTCCCGTGTTAAATAAGCATGAACGAAATTTGTCACAGGAACCCCGGAGAAGCACCAGTTAAATGCTTGCATGACTCTTTATGAGCCCCACTGGCAGTAGCTGGACATCTGGAGTGTCATGTGACTTCCTGCAGTGACCTTTCCACCGTGAGCCTCTCGTCGTAGCCGGAATGTCAGAAGCTCCCAGGACTTTCTGGCTGAAGCTGTCTCCGCTGAGCCAAGCAGCTTGAGTTCAACCACCTGGAAACGGCATCAGTCAGTCGCACAGATCCTCCGGTGGGCATCATTAAGAGTTTCTTTACCTGCTGCCCACTTATGTGCCTCAAACCCTTGGGCCTCTCTCTTACCTGGTCTCTCTGAAAGCTTCAGAAGGCCCTGCTCTAAGGGAACCTCCCTTTCCTCTTGCCCAATGTTTCTACAGTTGTGATAAGTGACTATCATCAGAAGTAAGGCTGTAATTCTTCTGTGTAACCCCAAGCCCGCACTGTGAATGGGCACCACACTGGACGTTAAACCACAAATAATCTGAACTGTTATGAAATGTCAAACACTGGAACTATGGAGCAATTTCCGGTCTCCTTTTCAAGGCTTCTGCTGGACTATAACTGTGTGAGACGTCGCTAATGAGTAAAAGAGGGGGGAGGTTGGCCCTGCATGGAGGGACACGGATTTCAGATGCAGTAGAAACTCAAGGCACTTCATCAGACCCCTGTGAGCCCAGACACAGTATATAAGCAGAAATACCTGTCCTGTAATTGCCCATCTTTCTGTTCACTGCATTACCAAGTTCCATTCTGCTGGCTGTTGCTTCAGCTGACCATAGTTGCGTTTTAAGATATCTATCTTAATTTATTTGGGTTTTTCCTGCTTGACTGTTTTTATTATACGTCGCTTCCTGGTATTAATGAAGCGTGTGAGAAGAATCTATCTGGGAGAATTGTACTTGATGTATTTAAGCTACTTGATTTAATTGATTTTATCAGATAATTATTATGGTTGTATTTGGGACCCTCGGTTTTATCAGTTAATTGTAAATCCCTCAGAAAGGCAGTTATGTGCATCTCTCCGTTTGGCCCAGTTGTTTCATTGTATGGGGAGTTGTTCAGTTAGGGATTCCTGGTGTTTTAGGTAATGTTTCTAGTTAAATCCAGATGTGTCCTACTCAGAAATGGCAACAAGGTAGTGGCTGATTTTGGTCTGATGACCTTTGAAATGTTTTACCTCATTTTTACCTCACTTTTTAAACTTTGCATTTAGCACCAAGCTTTGACCAGGTATCCTCAGTAGCTCTTGCTGCGTTTTAAATGTTTATTCTATGTTGCGTTTACGGTTTTGGTAGAAGTGCTGGAGTATGAGATAAACGACAGAATGCAGTGTGCGGCTGGACCCGGAGGCCGGCGTGTACTTTCTCTGGAAGGCCGCGGGAACGGCGAGAGGCTTGATTCAGGACAGCTGTCAGATCGTGCAGTGACGCTGCCTCGCTGCCAAAGCCGGGTGTGACGGCGGTATCCTCAAGCCCCCCCCAGCACATTCTGTCTGCTGTCGCTGCAGATTCTCCCTTCATTTCTGTCCCCACCCCCTTGAAATACCAGGTATCCAAATGTGAAGCAAGGAATCATGGGATGTTGTGGCTGTCTAATTAGTGATTGGCCCCATACTGTATGGAGAGGGATCTCTGCTCCTGTCTGTACTCGGTGGCAGATGGAACGGCGTAATATCACATCCCGGCACAGATAGTTACATCCGAGGTGGGCGCAAAGACCCTTCAGGTGGCTCGCGGCCGACGGCCCAGTTGGGGAACCGTGAGGATCGGGTCATTCCAGAAGTGTCCGTGACATGGCTGTGGCTGCACCTCCTCCTGAGTGCAGGGGGGGGTCGTCAGCCGGAGACTGAGTGCTTGGGCCCCTCCCACAGGGGCTAAGGAGTGACACACATGGAACACCCCCTGATCTGTATTCATATCACTCCCCCTCAGGCAGAGTCATTGCAATGAGTACAGGCTATTTTCCTGTATGGGGGGGGGTTATTATATTAAGTGAGTCTGACTCCCAGGTGGAAGAATATTTAAGAGATCTCTTGCAAATAACTGAAATGTAAAAAACAAAAAATGTGGAGCATGAATATCAGATGTGGTACTTGCTGTGGTGTTGGTTGACATTACTCACTAGTTCCCTTTTTCTCTGGCTTGAATGCTGGAATTTTGGAGTAATTATCCTTTTAAGGGTTATGACTGGATGTTGTCCCATGCTGCAGTGAAAATTAAACAGCCGGGTATCATACCCCGGCGTGTTGTAGGAAGGCCGTATGCCGTGAGTGACTCCCCCCCCCGTCATCTGGCCCCTCCCACCCTGCAGATCCAGCCCTATGAGAAGATCAAGGCGCGGGGGCTGCCGGGCAGCGTGGCAGCCAGCCTGAACAAGCTAGTGGTGGTCAAGCTGAATGGGGGCCTGGGCACCAGCATGGGCTGTAAAGGGCCGAAGAGCCTCATCAGTGTGCGCAATGAGAACACCTTCCTGGACCTGACCGTGCAGCAGATCGAGGTGGGCCTCCTGCCGGGCGCCACCGGGCCCCGCTCCCGCAGAAGGACCACCCTGGTGACAGCCGGCGACAGGCTGACCGGAGCGTGCTTTAGACGGGACGTAGTCGGGTCCCGCAGATTATCCCGAAAATCCCGCTAGTGCGCTGGTTAGCGGACTGCAGACTACGGGGGGGAGGGGCACGTTTAAAATGTAACATCTACCTCTGCTGGCGTCGCTCGGCGTCCCCGTTTGTGTTATGGCTGAAATAGCTCAACAAAGGGGCTCAGTATCTGGTTTCTGTTAACATCCATTCAGCCTGGTCAGAGTCCTGGGAGCAAATCGCTCCCCAACGCAGGTTTCCATGGCAGCGGAAAAGCAGCCCTCCCCGTCCTCCAAAATAGAGCCCCGTGCCCCCTATCGCTCACTGGCTAGCGCTTAGACACATGGATTTATTTATCTCTTTCTGGGAAAAGGGGAGCAGATGGCCGCTTGGTGTTACTTGCTGTTTGCAGTTGTGTGGTCAGCCTGCAGTCTTCGCAGGGCTGGGATCTGGCCTGTGCAGGGCACAGTCTTCCTGGAGGAGGATGTGGAGGGCGCTGGGCCTCCTGTCTTTCCACCCGGTGTGACTCCGGCTTCCACGTATGGGCTTGACGTGGTCTTAGGTGACAGACCCTTCCGGGGGAAAAATGCCCCCTATTCATCGTATTTTTCAGCACCTGAATAAGACCTTCAACACAGAAGTGCCTCTAGTGTTGATGAACTCGTTCAACACGGATGAGGACACCAAGAAGATCCTGCAGAAGTATGCGCACCACCGGGTGAAGATCCACACCTTTAACCAGAGCAGGTACGGGCCACTCTCACAGCCTGGCCTCCCAGTTACACTTCTTAGAAGCCAGTGCTTGATGTAAGTCAGGGTTCCACAATTCCCTGGAGGGCCAGAATCCGGGACCGGAACTGGGGAACCCTGACGTAAGTCATCGCTCTCTGCTGCCCAGTCCTGGTTTTTAGATCCACCGCGCAGTGTTCCCTAGGTTCTGGTCCCCACTATACCATATTCTTCTTTATGATCAGTGGAAGGTTACTGGGTACAGCACCTCCCACCCATCTGTATATCCATCCAGCTCACGGCGCACGCACACACACACACACACACACACACACACACACACATATCTTTGTGGGGACTCCCCATTCATTTCTATAGGGAAATCCCTTATCCTCAAAATGACAATCTTAACCCCTACCCAGCCCTAAATTTACCCATTAGTATCCAAACAAAATACAAGACTTGACATTTTTAATTTTTTGACTGTAGTCACCGATTTTTATCAAATCGGTTGCCCCTTGTCATGGTGAACTACAATGGAAACATAACAGGTTTTTATTACATTGTGGATGAAGACGCACACACACACTCGACGTATTCATCTTATCACATCCATTTTTATGGGGACTCTCCACCCATCCCTATGGGTATGATCCTATGGGTGTAACCCCTCTCTGGAAAAGGTGTACACGCCACACGCTTAGGGTAAGGGTTAATGGTGCGATTAATTGGCTTTTCCAAGTGACAGAGGAGACTGAGGTGTCACATTGCCATTTTAATTAGTATCATCTTTTACATGTGACTTCCTAAATATCAGAAATCTGTCCTTCACAGGTCCGCAGTCTATGCTTTAGCTTTACAGTGTTTTCATGGACTGGCAGAGGTGTATATCTGTGGCATCCAGCTGTTCGCCGACGTCACGCCTTAATGCATCGGACGGAGGCCTTATGCCTGTAACAGCACTGACATGCAGCGGGAAAATCTACAGCAGTATTGCTTTTGGAGGTTAATGAAACCTATTAATATATAGCCTTCAAAGGCATATAATGCACTTAGTTTGATTGCCCCCGGGATAGGAACGCATATAAATGGCTCTGATTTGAAGGGTGCACATTTGACAATTTGATTGGATTATCTGAGAGGCGGGATTGTCGTCAAGGGCAGAAGTTAAGGGTTGTTGCTATGGTACTGTATGTAGAGGCTTTATCAGGGTATGGAGGTGCAGTTTAAAACATTAGCAGGAACCTTGCATCACTGCATGAACCCTCACAGCACAATACAATTCAAGACATTCATGGATTCTTACTTGGTCCGGCTCCCCGCTGATTTTTTAATATCCCTTTTTAGTAGACATTAATCGGAAGGCTAGCTGGGTCACTTTGCTCGCCAGAGTTTTGCATCAGCTCGCAATACACTTGCGTGTTCTGCTGGGTGACGCGCTAGAAGAGAAGGGATCTGAATAGGGTTAGGAACCTAATGTAACAAAGTTTTAATGTCGCGCGATCTACCCGCACCACCTTCGCGATCTACTGGTCGATCACAATCGACGTATTGGGCACCCCTGACTAGGATGATTCCATCTGGGGGACTTGTATCATCGTTGGTTCAATTGTGACTTTTATTGCTATTCTTAAGGGTGCATTTCCTTGGTTTTGTTATTAAATGGTCACCGTCCTAAATTGAATATTATAGACATGATTCAATCAGCCCAAGTTCCCACCCAGGTACCCAAGGATCAACAAGGAATCCCTCCTTCCGGTGGCCAAGGACATGGGCCTGTCGGGGGAGAACGCGGAGGCCTGGTACCCCCCTGGGCACGGTGACATCTACGCCAGCTTCTACAACTCGGGCCTGTTGGACCAGCTCATTGCCGAGGGCAAGGAGTACATCTTCGTGTCCAACATCGACAACCTGGGTGCCACTGTAGACCTGCACATTCTGCATCACCTGATGAGCCAGCCGGACGGCAAGCGATGCGAGTTCGTCATGGAGGTCACCGACAAGACGCGTGCCGACGTCAAGGTAGGCTCCTCCCTCCGCTCACCGTTAGCTTTAAGACCTGGTTTTTTGGGTCCATCATTGGTTACTGATGTAGGCCTTCCGAAAAAATGGCTATCGATGCTGAACTTGCTCTTCACGCATAGGGTGGAACACTGATTGAGTACGATGGCAAGCTCAGGCTGTTGGAGATAGCGCAGGTGCCCAAGGCACATGTGGATGAGTTCAAATCGGTCACCAAGTTCAAGATCTTCAACACCAACAACCTGTGGATCTCTCTGCCTGCAATCAAGAGGCTACAGGAGAAGAACTCCATGGATATGGAGATCATTGTGAATCCCAAGGTAAGAGCTAGGGCTCTGCATGGACACTGAGCCTGTTCTTTGAGTGCCAGGACTCTGACAGCGAGGTTGTGCACTGATGTATGGAAACAAAAAGGGAATAGTTAGCTATGACTACAATTAGTGACTCCTTTCTGAGTAAACCCTTGCAGAACAAATTGTCGTCTAATACCTGCACATTGCCTTGTACTTGAAGTTTCTGCCTCTCTCCAGTTAACTGTGTGATCTTGTATTCACAGTGGGATACCAACTTCAATATAAGTCGAGAGAAAGTTATTTCCCAGGTTAATTGTCAAGCTCCCTGTACTGTGCTTAGAGTGCCCATTGTCAGTGGGTAGCTAATTGACAATGCTAAATACACAGCAAGTGGTATTGTTACGAAGCCCAAGAAATGCATTATCCTATGTAAGCACTGTAATAAAAAAAGTGTAGGCAGTGTTATTCACCTGTCTGAGTGTGCACTGTCACCTGTCCCTCCCCTCCTGTGACCAGACTCTAGACGGTGGGCTCAACATCATCCAGCTGGAGACGGCAGTTGGCGCAGCCATCAAGAGCTTCGACAACGCGCTGGGCATCAATGTTCCACGCAGCCGCTTCCTGCCAGTCAAGACCACCTCGGACCTGCTGCTGGTCATGTCCAACCTCTACACGCTGGACGCTGGCTCGCTCACCATGAGCCAGAAGAGGGAGTTCCCCACAACACCCCACGTCAAGCTGGGAAGCTCCTTCACCAAGGTACCGGCCGTTCCTCTGCCCTCCCGCACAAGAGTATATAGAGTAGATTCCCATTGGGGCTTTTATTAGACATGCAATTCAGGAATAGTGCAGTGGATTGGGTAGCATTATTGCCTCAAGTCTTGGTTAGGGGTTTAAGGGAATTTACATGTTTCTCTGGTTTCTCCAGATTCCTTCTGAAAACAGAAATATGCAGTTAGGATTTGAGTTTCTGCCATGGCTCCATGTGTGTGGAGTTTGCATGATCTCCCCGTGTTGTCGTGGGGTTTCCCCCCACAGTCCACGAACACGCTGAGGTTAATTGGAGTTGCCAGATTGCCCCTACGTCTGCATGTGTGACTGAATAGTGTGTGTGTGCGCGCCCTGTGACGGGTTGGCGCCCTGTGGCGGGTTGGCGCCCTGTGACGGGTTGGCGCCCTGTGACGGGTTGGCGCCCTGTGGCGGGTTGGTGCCCTGTGACGGGTTGGCTCCCCATCCTGTTATTCCCTGCCTTGCTCCCATAACTTCCAGGATAAGCTCTGGACCCTGAATAAGACAAGCAGGTACAGAAAATGGGTGGATGGATGGATTGACTAAGGTTCTAACCAAATGCTTGCTGAGATGGACTATAGATCAACACAGACACTCGCGTCTCGCCCATCCCATGTGCAAGTAATCACGAATGATGAATGGATGCAACTAAAGACTTTAAGATCTATTCCTCCGTGCTTTTTTTGGGACAACTGGGCTTGACGCGAGTGCTTATTTGTATGCTTAACTTTTAAATCGACTCTGCATAGAATGCCAGGGTTTTTGGAAGGCTGCTCCTTTCTTTGAGTGAACTCTCTGATGGTGCGTGTTGAATAGACACAAAGAGTGAGCATGCACGCTAGGAAAAACAGAGGAGGGCCCCCCGATCCAGGGTGCCGTCACGCTCCCAGAAGCAAAATCGGTGTAACTGTGCATCTAGCGTGCCTGGTGCTCACATACGGAACATTCTGTTTCAGCTGTCGGCGAAACGCGACGCTAGGAATACTTTCTCAGAACACTTCTGTTGACGTTAATCCTTTTCCCCCTGCCACTCTTATCCTGTCAGTGATGTGAGCACCTTTGGTAATGGTCATTGGCTTCTAACGTTTAGCGGAATGCTTTTCTGCACTTTTGTTTTATCCTTGTCCAGCGGTGCTCATGGGAGCCAAAAGAAGGCCTCATTCATGTCATGTGATCCTACCTACTAAGCCTTCTGTCTTAATATCATCAGACACCCCTCATTACCCTCCGGCTTAATTACACGGGCCAACACTCAGCAGAAAAGCTGGTCCCCAGTTACTTTGATAACAAAAAGTAAATACCAGTGACTGTAAAAACTGGGACTGATAATGGAACAAAAACAAAGGCACTAGGTAGCAGGTCTGAGTATCAGTTGTGTATGTTCTGATGGATGTTTGCTGAGATTTTGGCAGACCTTATCCCAGCAAACGGATGTGTCGACTTGCAGGTTCACGACTTCCTGATGAGATTTGAGAGCATACCAGATATGCTGGAACTGGATCACCTGACTGTTTCCGGAGATGTCACCTTCGGAAAGCAGGTTTCTTTGAAGGTGAGGCCTTATGACCTCAAGCCCGTCGGTAACACTAATATCTGTCGCTCCATTGCAATGGTTGTTCTCCACCTCCCTGCAGGGAACAGTCATCATCATAGCCAATCACGGAGACCGAATCGACATTCCGGCAGGTGCGTTGCTGGAGAACAAGATTGTATCGGGCAACCTGCGCATCCTCGACCACTGAGGCCTTTGACCCCTCCCCTTTGTCACATGACCCAGAAAGACCCTGGACTGTTAGGGGCAAGAAATCACTACCTTCCCCTAAATTTGGCCAAACACGAAAAATAGGGCTTTCCGCTACTGTGAAGCACGTACTTAATGTATTTTGCAGCCAAAGGTGTTGGGCAGCCAAGATTTGGCGCTGTATCCAGCTTCTCTCTACTCTGGCTTCTTGGTTTCAGTGTTGATTAAAGTGCAATAGGGATCCAGCTGGTCTGTGTGTCTTTTTTTTGAGTTTGCAGGCACTCATGAATGAACCGGATCAGCATTTCCCCAGGCTACAGTCCCGTTTATCTCAGCGTGGGGCCGTGTATTAGGTTCCCTATTCCGCAGAAGAATAGAGCCATTTCTTTGGAGGACGAGTCAATGGCCAACCCACTGCGGGATACTACAGCAACAACTCTTTTCTGGGCCACCATTCAATGACCCCCAAGCTCTCTTGAAATTCAGCCGTCGGCCACATGCCGTCTGCTGCAGGAATTCTGTCTCGTCACGCACACCAAATGAATTCGGCAGTGGGACACACTGCTCCGGTTGGATGCAGGAATCGTGGTCTGCTCGCCCCCAATCAATGACACGGGGTAACAGCATTTCACTTTCATGACCAATTTTATTGAGATAGATGGTTTGGGTTTCAGGACAGTTAAAACTCTCAGGCATGCTGTCTGATTGGTTGGTTCATCTTTGCTGGGCCATAAAGGCCCGGTTCCCTTGGGAGGCAGCCTGTTAGGCACTCGAGACAGAATATGCACTGTTGGAAGAGATGGGCATCATGGTCTCTGATATTTATCAAAAGTAGGCACTTTTGAGCTAGCAGTGAGTCGTATAGCACTGGTAATCAGTAGTGCATGTTTGTTACAAAACAGTCCTCTTTGTTAGGCGGGGGAGACGGTAACCTTAAAGCAGAGTTTCTTATTTTGACAGTATTCCTTACACTGGGGGGGGGGGGTACGTATACATGCGTACAAATGGAGCAGGGTTAACCTCAGCAAGAAAAGGGCAAGTCCTGCGGTCTAGCACACCGAGAACCGTGTTTCCCAAGTCTGTCCTTGTGAGGACAGTCAACCTCCACCAGCTACTCTGCAGAACCCTCAGCCGCAACATCCACCAGGGTCCCCATCTCGCCTATCCCATGTGACCACATCCCCCCCCCCCCATACAGTCTTTACTCCACTCTGAAGTCCGTGACTGTAGTAATAGTAATAATCGGCGTCTTCAGGGAAATCAGACCAAACCAGCACATGATCTGGGGTGTAAAGGGGCATTCGGTCATCCACACAAACGCCAGTATGAACACAGTAAGTAGTGCCAAGGCTTCCCTGGCACTGGGACCATAGTAGTTAAAAATGCTCACCAGTAGCTAAAACCCAGCGTACGGCAGGCGTTCCAGCGACGGCCATCGAGACGAAGGCATAATCATGCAGGGATTGCGGGCTGTTTCACACATATTTCCCTTTCAGTCGAGGAATACTGCTAAAATGTGCGATTCCAAAGGAAAGGACGTTAAAATCAGAGTTAAAATCAGAATTCAAAATGTAAACTAAAGCAGCAGATTCTGCAAAAAGAAATTCCTTCTGCCAAACCAGAAGATGAGAGACTTAGAACCGTCACAAATACTCAAATAAACCCCAGGATTCATAAAAATATACCATAAGATTTAAACGTCTTTTTTTTTTTTTTTTTTTTTACATTTATGTCCAGTTGCACACCTTGAAGCTGCACTCCGGTTTCCCACTTTGTCGATTTGGGTTTAAACGCAACAAAGCAAAATGCTACAGACACCTGTAAGAAGGTCGATTGCTGGGCATTGGCCTCCAGCCATGACTGATCCCAGATCACACTGTTCCCCCCGTCAGACCTGCTGCTCAGCTCAGACCAATTGCACATTGAAATACAGTCATAGTGGTCTGAACAGGCAAGGCCTTTTGCATGGAGACCCCCCCAAAGTGTGTGTTCACACTTCACCCTTATTCTCTCCCAACAACAACTTTCATCACTGCCAACCATGAAACAGCTTCAGTTCTGTTTCAGGCAGGGAGAGCACTCCCGCATCAGCCGCTCACTCACACTCTGAGCTGGCCTCGTGGTCCACGGCCTGCCTGTTTCTGGCAGGGAGAGCACTCCCGCATCAGCCGCTCACTCACACTCTGAGCTGGCCTCGTGGTCCACGGCCTGCCTGATGAGTCCTGCCTCTTGTCCCTGTAGGTAAGAAGCCACCTCCGCTTCCCCCATATAGGCTGCTTGAGTACCCCTGCACAGCCCGCAACCTCAGCCTGTGCCCTTGGCTGGAGGTCCCCCCCCAGCAGGTATGGCACCCGGCCGTGTGACGTCTGTGTGGCTCAAGAAGCCATGTGTCCGTGTATGTGGGCCTGCGAGCTCCAGTCTATAGATATACAGTATTTGTGCTATATGCACTCATTGCATAGAGACTAATGCTTCATCTTATCATTGTTCTTCGTCCATTTAGGCCTATTCTGAATAATAACATGCAGTAATATCTGACTTAATGATTTTGACATGGTTGTAATAAGGCACGGTGGTGCAGTGGTTAGCACAGTTGCCTCACACCTCTGGGACCTGGGTTTGAGATTCTGCAATGGCTCTGTGTCATCGTCGGGTTTCTTCCGGGTACTCCAGTTTCCCCCCACAGTCCAAAAACATGTTGAGGTTAACTGGAGTTACCACATTGCCTGTAGGTGCATGTGTGAGTGAATGGTGTGTGACTGTGCCCTGTTATGGGTTGGCGCTCCCTCCTGGGCTGTTCCTGCTTTGAGCCTGTAGCCTCTGGGATAGGCTGACCCTGTGATCCTGAGTTGAACAACCAATTGCAGAAATTATCTTGGACCATGGTAAAGGCCTACTTTTGAAGCAGGCAGATTAGATCTATATTGAAACCAGAGGGCTTCCGGTAAGTGCTGATTACCATCGCAGCGGCGTTCCTCTTCACCCTCCTATCTGGCTGAGGCAGGTTTCTGTAAAGGCTGTGTCTCCCCGCAGGTCCCGACAGCGCTGAGTCTGCACGTCCCCGTGGGCGATCAGTCCATGGCGGCGGCCGTGTGCGTGGGGACGCTGCTGGCCACGCTGCTGGGTTTCGGCGCGGTGGCCGGAGCGGTGTGCAAGCACGGCCTCGGACACTGATACATGGGGACATGGGGACATGGGGGGGGGGGAATCCCGAAGCAGATGCAGCGTCTCGGGGGGAACCCGAAAGAGGAGCAGCCGTGTGCCTCCCGAACCGACCCACACTGCAGGCTGATTTACGGCTCTCAAGCATTTCCTATTTATTTTGTTTGGCTGCAATAAACCAGGCGTTTCACACAAACGGAGCGGCCCGTGTATTGTCTACGCGTAGTGATACAGATGGCTGTTGCCAACTACAGAGTCGAATCTATGAGTCATCTGATACTATAAAGTTATTAATTTTATTCTTGTGTGTAATAAACATCCGCGCAAAATATTCCTAACAATCACAGCGATTAACTGAAGACATATATGAAACTAACAGAAATGCTTTAGTGGCCTGAATAACACATGGACAGACCTAACTGAGACGCTGTCATTTGCATTGAGACAGGGGTCTCAAACTCCAGTCCTGGGGGGCCGGAGTCCTGTGAAGCTTAATTCTTTCCCTGTTCCATCATAAATTATTGCGCTCAAGTGCTGTGTGGTAATTAGCTCAGTGAGTTGAATCAGGTGCGTTAAATGAGAGCAAACCCAAAAACGTGCAGGACTCTGGCCCTCCAGGACTGGAATTTGAGACCCCTGCATTAAGATGTTTTATCCGGCCTCCATGTCAGACAAAAAGACTACGATTCCCAGTTCGCACTCCGCTCTGTAAAGCCCCCTTTCCCATTCCACTTGTCCGGGGGGGGGAAACAGCACGGGGCCTGATGTTGGCTCGCTGGTTTTAAAAAGTCTTCAAAAACTACATCTCCCACAATGCCACTCGAACAATCAAAGTGGTTCCAACCCTCTTTAAGCCGGGTATAACCTTAATGCGAGGCTCCAGTTCTTCATATACGTCTATAACAGGCTGTAAAAGTAATCGGCGTGGCGATATTTGGCAGATGCATGGTGAAATGCACTCGGGGCGTTTTCGGCGTGCTCCGGGACTGGGCTGGGTCGGTAGTTCCGCTTCCCCTCCGCCATTGCGCTGCTTCCCAGGGCAGGAGATTAAAGAATAAAAAAGAAAGACGGGAGGAAAGCGGCTGCATGCGAAGTTAATGAGCGGATCTTCGGCTTAATCTGCGCTTCTGGGGCCGCCGAGAGCGCCGGGCAGGCTGCAGTCCGGCTGCCGAGTTCGCGACGGACTTTGCTGGTGAGTTTTCCGCGAGCCTCCAGCCCGTTATTTAATCCTTTATTGTTACCGACAATGAATTAATGTGCGTCCGCGGCCGGAAACGCTGTAAGTTGCACTCCGGCTGTAAGGAGCTGCTCCCACGGTGCCGGTTTGCCTCCTCCTTGCGTGTTTTTTTCCTATTATGCTGTATTTTTCGGAAGTTACCCGGCCAGCCTGCTCTAAGTTTGCCGTGAATAATAAAAAAGAAGTGAAATGCTCCTTCAGTGTGTCACACCTACTGGGGACGGCGGTCCGGGGGCCGGGCGTGTTAGCTCCCGGGTCAGATCGCCGGTCCCTGTCCGCGGTTTTAGCCGCACCGATCGGGGCTTCGGGGGGTCGGTGTCATTGTCATTCCCCCGGAGTGTGGCCGGGGGGCCCGTGCGCGCCGGAGGCCCGTGTGAGACAAAGTATCGCAGTTCTGCCATCAACAGGTGATGGGAAGGTTACACTGTCGCCCGATCTGCGCCGAACCCTGCGGGCTGTTTGTTACAGTGTTACAATGTGGCCGGGTCGATGAGCCCTTACCCCCCCGGCTCTCGGACTCCCTCCCTGGCTGCTCCAGCCCAGCCTGCGTTACTTTTGGCCCATAAAATAAGTAACTTGTGCGAATAGTTTGCCGGATTCATACAGATGCTGATTTAAGGGCAGGATCTGGACCGGGGGGGTCCCTTCGCTGGGTGGGGGGCTCGCTGACATAGGAAGCGAGACCGCTGCCCCGCATCGGCTTCCCCTTATTGACCCCTCTCTCCTGCGAATGAAGCAGGATCCGGGTTCGAGTCCCTCGCCCTCATGGTTAAGCGCGTCGGAACGGCCCGGTTCCGCGTCCAGCCCACAGCGAGCTCCAGCAGCCCCAGCAAACCATTGACTGGTGCAGTGTACACGCATACTGCTCTGCTTGTCCGAGACCTCATTGCAGTTTGTCATTGGGGGGTTGATGCTGGTAATCCCCGCGATGGGATGGGGACCCTTGTCATGCCTCTCTGACCCTGGGGCCTCTCTGTTTATGCCCCCCTCTAATTGCAGGAAGTCACTGGGGGCCTGGGGATGGCAGACCTGTGTGTGGGGGGTGTTTCAGTCTGTGTGGTCACCCTGTTTATTTACCCTGCAGTAAATTGGCTGCTGTTACAGCAAACTGGTGTATTCACCACCCTTTGGAGGACTCGTGCAGTGCACCGTTTGCTGGAGAGGTTCAGCTTTGCGTCTTTCTGGGTCTGTAACCCAGAGCGGTGTCTCGGTCAGGCGCCCACCTCGCTGCCCGCTGCACCTTACTGAGATGCTGCTTGCTGCAGTGTTGCAGGTTCGATGTGCATGTGGGCACCTGAGCCTGGCCTGTCAGCCTGCTGTGATCTGTAGCCGTAGCCCTCATAACGTGGGGACAGGGGCCATCCAGTGCGGTCGTGTTCTTTTCTTATGCTGAGACAGCTTTGGTGACAGGAAGTGCATTGTGGGCCAGCAGTTGGGCTGTGCTAGTGGCGCGTGGCGTGCATGTGAGCGAGCATGTCACTGGGGTATGGCAGTGTCCAGCCTCAGCTCTCATTTTAGGCCCTGACCATAACAAGTGCAGTCGCCTGCTTCCTGTTTCTATCCGTCTTGCTATTCTCACTCTCTCTCTGCCTCTCTCTCACTCATCCTGCCATCAGTGTCGGGGACAGAGGACCACCACGGACTATCCCCTGTGCCCTTAGCTAGCCAGATATCTGGTTTGGCGTGAGGGGAATTTGATAGAGAGTGCAGGAGGTGGACTCTTCCTCTATGTATGAATATTTATGAGTCTGGGTGGGGCAGAGTGTGGCTCAGCAGGTTAGGCTCTGGGCCGGTTCAAGCCCAGCCTCAGCCCTTGAGCAAGGGCCCTAACCCCCAGCTGTTGATGGTACGTTTCTTAGTCTTAAAATTCAGGGATTAGCTCATCCATTGGATAGATGACCGGGTTGGCTTCTCCACCATCGGTCTCTGAGATGGTCCCTTCCAGCCAGTAGGGGGCTGCTTTTTTTGTTTATTCCGGACCCTGAATGGCAGGGGGGCATGGTCCCCCCCTCCCCCCCCCCCATGGTTCCCACGGTGACGCTGGAATGCCACATTTTCCTGAGATGAGAGCACGGGCCGCTTCCTGCCCCCCAGGGGAAGCCGCCTGTATGTGCCGTCACCTCGCATGCAGGCGGTGGGCTGCTGTATACAGGAGAGGGCACTGTTGGCCTTCTGAGCCCCCTCTGATTGGGCTGACGCAGTGTGGTCATGGTCTCTGTTCTCCAGTTTCGCTTGGCATCCAAGGCTGCCCACTGTGAAAGATCACCGCAACCTTGCCTCAGGTTAAGCTCTCTGGCTTTGGTCCTGCAGGGCGGCGCCAGTGTGCCTCTGCTCCTCCCCCTCCCCCCTTCCCCCACCGACCCCAGCGGGCCTCTGACATGTCAGACAACGGGGAGATGGAGGACAAGCCCCCCGCACCCCCCGTCAGGATGAGCAGCACCATCTTCAGCAGCGGCGGCAAGGACCCGCTGTCGGCCAATCACAGCTCCAAGCCCCTGCCATCTGTACCCGATGAGAGGAAATCCCGGATCAAGATCACCTCCATCTTTGGGGTGGAGAAAGGTCTGCTTACTACAAGGCTTATTACTGACTGCGTCTTAGATTAGCTTTATAACGTCCATCCGTATCAGTGTGCCGAATTCGGGGTAGGCTTCTGCGTTGCTGGTAGGGGGCGCTGGTTTTAGGGAGAAGTCCTATTGAGCAGTGGGGTGTTCTGTGTGCAGGCAGCAAGAAAAAGGAGCGGCCGGAGATCTCGCCGCCCTCGGACTTCGAGCACACCATCCATGTTGGCTTTGACGCCGTCACGGGGGAGTTTACGGTGAGACGCTCCCTTTGCTCTCCTCTGGCCCCTGGCTCCGCCCCCTCTTCCACGAAACACGCCCCCGCGCTTTATTAGTTCCTTACTCTGCCCCTCATTCATGGCACTGGCCCCACCCCCTTTTCCACAACAGTGGCCCCCACCCTTCATTGGTCCCTGACCCCGCCCCCTCTTCCTCGCAGCATGCCCCACCCTTCATCAGTCCCTGACTCCGCCCCCTCCTTCTCGACACGTGCCCCTTTGTTGGTCCCTGAACCCGCCCCTCATCCACAACACGCGCCCCCACCTTTCACTGGTCCCTCACTCCGCCCCCTCTTCCATGGCACTGGATCATGCATCTGACTCTGCCCACCTCATTGTTCTCTCCAGGGCATGCCAGAGCAATGGGCGCGACTCCTCCAGACATCGAACATCACCAAGTCCGAGCAGAAGAAGAACCCACAGGCTGTGCTGGACGTGCTCAAGTTCTACGACTCCACTGGCAACAGCAAGCAGAAATACCTCAGCTTCTCCTCAGGTGGGTGCTTTCCCACACAGGTGCATGTGTCCTAACACCCGCCAACACCCGCCTAACACCCGGCAAAGCCCCAGCTGACTTCTTCCCTGTTCATGTTTCGCTTTTCTAGAGAAAGACGGGTTTCCATCAGGTGCTCAGCCGGTGAGTATCCAGCCCCCTCCCCCACCACCCCTCAGGATCCAATCCAGTTCTGCAGTCACTGGTCACATGACCTGTCGCGGCTGCAAATCGACCAATCACACCTTATTACCCAGTAGCGGCCACAGGGAGCATCGTCAGAGTGCGTCACATGTTCCGGCCTCCCCTCCTGGTGTTGGGTGGTTATGGGTTTAGCTAGGAGATGTGGGATTTTGGGGGAGGCGGTGCTGGCAAATCCAGCAGCTCACCAGGTCACGGAGAAGCTGCAGCTCCGAGTCCTAGAGTCAGCCATCAGATGTGCAAAAGGACGGTAACATGGTTAAAATGCTCCCTCCCCCCCAGCCTGCCAAGAAGGGCACGGAGCCGTCTGTGGCCCACTCGCAGGAGCTTGACGACGATGACGAAGAGGCCCCACCCCCCGTGGTGGCACCGCGGCCTGAGCATACCAAATCAGTGAGTCACCCCGCCCCCCCTCCTAATAGCGTGTAGCACGGTCACCCCCCCCCCGAGCTCACCCATCTTACGGCGCCCCCCGCAGGTGTACACACGCTCCGTCATCGACCCCATCCCCCTGCCGGCTACGAGCCCCGAGGCCGACGCTGCCAGCAAGGCCGCGGACAAGCAGAAGAAGAAGGGCAAGATGACGGACGAGGAGATCATGGACAAGCTGCGTACGTCGCCGTGGGCCCGTCTCCTCCCCCCGAGCCGGGGCCGGCCTTTGCTCCTCCCCCCGAGCCGGGGCCGGCCTTTGCTCCTCCCCCCGAGCCGGTGCCGGCCATAGCCCCTCCCCCGAGCCGGGGCCGGCCTAAGCCGTGCTCGCACTTTCGTGTCACTCATACACACGCTCACACACTCATGTTGGGATGCCTGCAAGTCTTCCCCTTTCTTGTCCCCTATGGGCCCCCCTGAATGTCCCCCCCCCCCCAATCAGTGTGTTTACATGCAGATCACACACATTTTTACATGTGCTATGCTGTTAAACTGCCCAGCTTAATCACAGAAGGATGTGCCCCCCCCCCACAGGAACCATTGTCAGTATTGGAGACCCCAAGAAGAAGTACACGCGATACGAGAAGATCGGCCAGGGGTGAGTCCCCTGCCATGCGTCCCGCAGGCTCTGCAGTTGGCGTGCTTGCTGTGTTAGTGAGAGCATGTGTGATGTTGGGTGGTGATGTTAGATGGTTGCAAGCGTGCGCCATAAAGCCGTCTCATCTTGCAGGGCTTCCGGCACTGTCTTCACGGCTATTGATGTTGCCACGGGACAGGAGGTGAGCTGTTAAGCCGTGTGTCAGTATGGGGTGGGGTGAACATCTGTAATCTTCCTGAAGGGCTGGGTGACAGTCCTGTGCACAAAGGGGTGATTAAAATTTAAGAAAATCCTACGAGGTGGGGGGGGGGGGACATACAAGAAGCAATAATTCATACAGAACACCTCATTCTTAGCCTTTGATATGCCTTGAATCGGTGAGTGACGGGAGGGGGTCATGGGCCATGGTCTGTACTAAGGTGCTGATTGGCTAATCCTAAAAAGGTATGGGTGAGTAACCAGGAAGTGTCCTCTTTGTTCCCACACAGGTGGCCATCAAGCAGATCAACCTGCAGAAGCAGCCCAAGAAGGAGCTGATCATCAACGAGATCCTGGTGATGAAGGAGCTGAAGAACCCCAACATCGTCAACTTCCTGGACAGGTAGTGTGCCAGGTCCGAACCGGGCCAGCTGCTCAAGGAATCGGGTCATTTCAAGCCCGCCTTAAAACAACTTGCTGACTTGATAAATCGGGATGCTGTCAAACTGACCAATAGGTACCATTTTGGACAACGGCGTTTTGTCACAGCAGTGCTGTAACTCTGGGTCCAATGAGGGTAGGCATGGAAAGTCCCATGTTGAAATGTCCTGCCACAGTTTCCTGGTGGGAGACGAGCTGTTCGTGGTGATGGAGTACCTGGCCGGTGGCTCCCTGACCGACGTGGTGACGGAGACCTGCATGGACGAGGCCCAGATTGCTGCTGTGTGTCGAGAGGTATGTCAGGCGCAGACATCTGACCTTAAGGACCTTCTGTGCTACCTCTGTATGAATATTCTTGAGTAAGCCATCTGGATTTGTTATTCGTGATTAATGATTGACTGTTAGCCAATGAGATTCCAGTTAAGTTGATGGTACGTTTCTTAGTCTTAAACTTTAGGGATTCGCTCATCCACTGGATAGGTTAATGTGTTGGCTGCTTGGTGAGGTGACTCCCCACCATCAGGCCCAGTGACCCTCATGTCTTTCATGTCCTGTAGTGTCTTCAGGCCCTGGAGTTCCTACACGCCAACCAGGTGATCCATAGGGACATCAAGAGTGACAATGTCCTTTTGGGCATGGACGGCTCCGTCAAGCTCAGTAGGTTCACCCCCGTGGTGCGAGAGGTCAAACCCAGAATTATGTCCAGCCTCTTGTAATCATCAGCACCAGCACCATCCCAGTCATGAAAGTTAAGTTGCCCGCTGTTTCCGCCCCGCAGCGGACTTCGGCTTCTGCGCCCAGATCACCCCTGAGCAGAGCAAGCGCAGCACCATGGTGGGCACGCCATACTGGATGGCCCCCGAGGTCGTGACCCGGAAGGCCTATGGGCCCAAGGTGGACATCTGGTCACTGGGCATCATGGCCATCGAGATGGTGGAAGGAGAGCCTCCGTATCTCAACGAGAACCCGCTAAGGGTAAGGCCTTACCTTAAGGGGGTCGTCCGAGTGGGTCACCCGGAGGGGCCTTGAAATTGCCCCAGTGTTTCCAGCGCGTGGTAAATTTGTGTTCTGTCTAGGGCATTGCTGTTGTACCTTTGGAAAGCTATTGTCAGAAACCAACCTAGAAGAGAAAGCAACAGCGAGAAACTCACAAGTCGTGATGTCCCAAGGCAGCTTGCTTATGGTCTTTTGCTCTATGTAGTTTATCAGTTCGTCATTCAATGGTACAACAGCAGTGCCTCAACCAGGACTTGTGAGGTCCTGTCCTTGCTGGCAACGCAGTCTCATGCCACCCCCACTTTGCTCCATGTCCCCTGCAGGCACTGTACCTGATCGCCACCAACGGCACCCCAGAGCTGCAGAACCCCGAGAAGCTGTCCCCCATCTTCCGGGACTTCCTGAACCGCTGTTTGGAGATGGATGTAGAGAAGAGGGGTGGCGGCAAGGAGCTGCTGCAGGTAAGTGCCCCCCACACCTGCTGCCTGACCAATCGGAGGACTCGGCTTTGAGTACTATGTAGATGTGCCCAGTAGGGCTGCATGATGTCACATCACGATGTGCTTGTGATTGTTTGGCTCATGCACAATAATCACCAGGGCTTTAGATGACGCCAGCTTTTCGGTACTATACCGGTATTTAATTGCAGCCACAGTTTGGTAAGCAGTATTAAAAGTATTAATGAGATGCGTATTGGCGCCTCTGTATAAATTCAGCGCATCCTTATGTTTATTCAATTCATTTAGCAGAGTCTGCTACATATGATCATTTTGGTAAATCATGGAAGCGATGAGCACTGAAGTGGCGGTGAAGAAAGGTGCAGCTCAACTGCCACATCATCTTTTACACAAGGAGACTGTAGAGAAACAAGGCAGAGAGACGTCGGTCTTTGTGGCGGTACTTTTTGCAGTTTAAAGTCCCACATGTTTAAGAATTTGGCATATCCTTGTTTAATACAGATTGCTAATATTTTAGGCATACTACTAACCTGCTTACCAAATTGTGGGTGTAATCAGTTGCCTGTATAGTATTGAAAGGCTGGCAGCCGGCCAAATGTTTCACCTGTCAAGCCCTGATGATTGTGCATGTGCCAAATAATCACCAGCACACCGCGATGTGACTTTGTGCAGCCCTAGTGCCCAGTGTGAGGCTCATGGTGAGGCCAGTGTCATCTCACGTCTGCTGGGAGGTGGGAGAACAGTGTTTCTGCTGGCACAGGATTAGGTGATGGTTTGACTAAGGACTCCCTAAACCTCTCGTCTCCGCTCTCTCCTGCAGCATCCTTTCCTGAAGCTGGCAAAGCCCTTGTCCAGCCTGACACCTCTCATCCTGGCTGCCAAAGAGGCCATGAAGAGCAGCCGCTAGTCTTTACTCCTCACCCCCCCAGGTTGCCATGACAGCCCTCAATCTCCACCCCTCACACATACTCACCCATGCCAGAGTGTCAAAAGTCCAACAGACTGTATGGCTGTCCCACCACTAGGGGGAGTGTTGAGTCTTCCCCTTAGAAGTTTGCCAAGGGAAAGTGCGCCCTCTAGAGGGATCCCAGTGTTTTGTTTTTCATCGGTCTCCAGCTTACCCAAATTCACAGCTGATTGTGTGGAAACGTGGCTGTTGTTCCAGATGTCACTGTCCTTTTAAACAAGAAAGCATTACTCGTTATAGCTGGTGGTCTAACTTGAATACCATCCTGCCTGATAGATCACTGTACCCCCCCACCCAGCCTTATGCCTTCTGGCCCAGATCACTGTGGGCAGCAATGCTGTAGGATAGATGTCATCTTGGCGTTGGAATGAGCGCTGTTGATCCGCTTCAGTATTTTGGAAAATTATTTATGAGCTATGTAGGAAAATGCTGAAATGTTTGTCTGACACATTTTGGAAGGATTCAGGTTTTGTCCAGCGCCCCTGAATGCCCTCCTCCCCCCTATACAGAGACAACAGGGTTATTTAGTTTCTTTAATTGGAAAATTCACATGCAGTTCACACTTCACATGTAACATTAGGCTGACTGAGAGGTGAAAAGTGAAACTTGTACTGTATGAGATGAACGTTTTCTAATAACAAGGGATTTGTCAATGTTAAATAAAACTGTATGTATATTGTGTATTTCAAAATGGAAAAACGTTACACATTAGGAATCAGGGCTTTTTTTGTCTAGCGTTTGTATGTATGAATGTGTGTTTTTAACTAACAATGCGACGGGCTACCGCCACGATAAGGTATTTGCATTTGTGTTCATTATGACGTGAACAATGGCCGTGACTGTATTTCTCTGTGCGTAGTCCGGTTTTTCTAAACTAAAAGCCTTGTTTCTGCAAAATTTGAAGAAAAATGCTACCCTGTTAAATAAAAGTGCATTTTTTTTTTTTACTGAGTTTAGTCAGTTTTTGAGAATTTGTTATTTTGCAGAAGCCATTTTAGGGCTATTTCTTTCTGTTTTGCACACTCGAAGACATTCGCATATAACTAACATATGTATCTGACATTTACTGCCGGTGCTCGCTTGGCGTATCAGACACGTTTAGCATTCACTGGTGCTTTTTGTCCCTAAGATCATACGGAAGTGACATATGCAGTGCCTATAAAAAGCATTCACCCCCTTGGATGTTTTACCCTTTTATTGCTTTTATAAATCAATCATGATCAACATAATTTAGCTTTTTTGAC
>JAODKM010000102.1:125679-137831 GCA_026780845.1 Petrocephalus sullivani | reverse complement strand
ATAGGCTTCAGACATAAGCAGTTGAAATATAACACTTGGAAGCCAGGAACAAAAACTGCGTTACATTGTGTAATCAGATTAGAAAAGTCAGAAAATAGAAGCATTTTCACTAGTGCTCGGACATTTTTGGAAACCCACAGTTCATTTAACAGAACTCAAAGACCTAATCAGATATGGCAGAAGGGTTAAAGTTTCAAGGTTCTGCAATATTAACTTCAAGCTGAGCTGCCAGTCAATGAAGACTTTCTATTAAACCATATGACCAAACAACTAAAACGTAAATACTGAAAAGTGTCAGCCTCAACAGGGGCCTTGCTCACGCATGGCAGTAGTGTGAAGCTTGGACTCTCCTACCTTGATCCTCTTCAGGAAGAGGATGAAGCTAGAGAAGACGCTGTTGAGGAGGTCGAACCACTGAGGAAAGGTCATGAGTCTCATCTGGTCGGCCAGCCTTTGGGAGTCATGGAGAAGGCTGTGAGCTCAGGTGGAGACAAGCAAGGAAACCTTCCCAAAACATTCTTCGTTCAGCAAAACCAACGTTCATTCTTTACTCAACCTAAGAGCTCCGTGTGAGAAGATTGTGTCGATAAATCTGCTTAGTGTTAACAATGGGAAGGGGCTAATCTAGTATGTCATCACTATGACTGTCATCAAAAAAGCAGGCCAAGGCATCATATGCAAATGTCAGCTTAAACAGAAGTCAGGAAGACATGCAGGCAGAGTGGCCAATGAGGACTTTATTCAACTGTTGCTCGAGTTACCAGTTAATCAAATGCACCAGTTGCTCCAGTTAATCATCCGATGTACGACACTTGTAAAATAATGTACTGGACAATTAAAGTACTGGAGCAATGGCTGAATAAAGTTCAGCAATCTCTAAAAATCAGAAGCATTTCCACAATTTTGGGTGTTAGTAGCTCTACAGGCTTTGATCTCTCAGATTCCGTAGGTACTAGCTCACAGAAGGTAAGTGTTGAGTAACTCATTTCAAAACACCAAAATGTCCCTAAAGTACAAAACAGTTAAAACGGCAATAACCCAATATACGAGTGACCTACCAGTGGTATCCCCTAAATGCTGATCACTAACCTGGTAATAACTGTTTTTATGAGAACAATGTGTGAAAAGCTGAAGCTATAGTCTGATCCCCTGCACGGTAAACGGTCTGTGTACTAAAATCACTGGTTCAGGCGACCTCATAAAAACAAGTTTATGGGAACTTCTCCTCGCTACTGTGAAAGAACACATCTGGGGAAGGCTCTGCTCTGCTCTGATGCTCCAGGTGACGGCACGCTGAGGTTTGCTAGCAGAGTAATACCCAATTACGCTTGGAAGAGGAAAGCAAACCGGCACTTACTTCACAACAACCTCTGTGTCGATCTCTTCGATGTGAGACACCATGTTGACGACACACTGCAGAGTTACACAGAAACAAAAACAGGATCATTTAGCTTTCAGACTCCATCAGAGACATGCTATGCTGCTAAGAACGCAATTTGTTGAAACTGTTCTCCATTCCCAGGGAATTTCACGAGGTCATCACCCACACACAGATGGCAGGTCCACTGCTGCTATGAAACAGCAATCAGTGGGACCGACTACAGACATGCCCATAGATAATGCCACGCTTGAGTATCTCCTGGCTTATTTAAAGTTGTCTAGACAATGCCTAGTGTTTACATTACAGTTTGCATGACACCAGAAAGTATAGCATACAACAAACGTAGTAAACTACGAAATATATGTAGGCAGAACATCAAAAAACATTTCTGTTCCAAAAAAAGGCATGCCAACCTATGTAATCCCACCCCACCTGGACCTGCCCCCACCTGCTTCACAATGCCCTTGGCCGCCTGCATCATCTCCTCATTGTAGATGTCCAGGAAATCCAGCTTCCTCTGCCGCAGCAGGCCAAACACAAGGGACTGCAGCCGGTCCTGTTTCAGGCACATGACGGCCAAGAGAAGGTCAGCAGGGGCAGGACCCCAAGGCGTCCTCACAGCTGCCTGTTTGCTTATGCCATGCGGTGCCAACACGCATTCTTCCAGCAACAGTTTCATCTTTTTATTTTTGAATGTTTCTTTCCGGATGAAGAACAAAGCTGAAGAGCCTTTACCGTGCTGATCTATATCAGCGCAAACAGAGCCTGCAGTGTGTCAGCACTCTGTAATGTGTATTGATGCATCTCCAGCATTACAGGGGAGGAGGGATGGGGTTCGATAGAGTAATGATTCCGACAGTCTACCAATAAATTGCTGAAGAGCCAGATATACAGGTTTAGGATTTTCTCCAGCTAGAGTGAATCACGCTGTATTCATTCCTTGAATTTCACCGCAAACCCAGACCAGGGCTGAAAAAAGTGCTCTACAGAAAGGTCACCTGGTATTGTACCCAAAAGCAGGGTTCCCCAATTCCAGTCATGGGGGGCCTAGTTTGTGACACAGTCTGCAGACGTCCCTACTCAGACACACCCACTAAACCTGGTAGTTAGCCAACTGAGTTGTGTTTGACCAGGAAAATCTATCACAAATCTGCGCCACAAACTGGCCAGAATTGAAGGGCGAAGAAGAGAGAAAGGAAACGCACCCTCTCCAGGACCTGGGCGTCGTCCTCGAGGGGCCGCCCGAGGGGTCGCCCGAGGTCGCTCCGGGCGTAGGTAGTGAAGTCGGCGACCATCATCTTATCAATGAGTTTCTCCATCTCGCAGAGCTGGGAACCCAGGTGCCTGCGTGGGGAAAGAGGCGGTGATGGGCGGCGATATTCCATACGCTACGTTCTACTCATACTGGGTGACAGCCTAGTATGGCCAACGAGACAAACTAAAAAAAAAAAAAAAAAATTTTTTTATACTAGATAGCGAAAGTAATGATGTTTGTCTTTAATCATTAATTTGCATATCTTTACTATAAATAATACCTGAAACACTGTGTATTCATGTGGGATTTGCGAACTAGCAGATACAAAATAGGGGAGACATTCAAAAAGTTTCCGCACTTTAACCATTTCAAATTACATCCCTTTTCTAGTTGCCTTCCTTTGTGATGCAATTCTCCCAGCATCGTAGCGACTGCTTAATGCCAGAAGCTACACCGTCCCCGTTTCCAATGAAAACAAAAAAGTGCGCAAACTTTCTGAACATCCCTCGTAGCTCTATGGCTTTCAGTCTATTCCTAGATATAAAAATGACAGAAACTTAAACTGAAATGTAGAAAAATTTAAATAAATAACAAAACCACAGTGAAAACTAAAACTAAATTGGATTTCAAATTTAAACTGAAAATAATACAAAAATAAAAGCTAAAAAAAAATTTTAAGTGACACTAATTCGCACGCGTACAGCGAGGGCTGCCCTGACCTGAAGCTGTGCACGCCCTGCAGCTCTTGCTGCAGCACCTCCTGCGTGGTGGTGATGAGCTCCAGCGCGCCCACGAACTCGGAGGTGGAGAGCAGCAGCTGCACGGTGGGCTGCGTCTGGTGCACGGCGGCCATCAGCTTCAGCTTGCCGTGCAGCTTGGCGCAGTTGTTGCGCGCCAGGCCTAGGCGCAGCGCCTGCAGAGGGCCCTCGCACATAACGCGCTCCATGGCGGCCGTGCGCTCCCGCAGCGCCGCCACCGCCCGCGCCGTCTCCCGCAGCCGGTCCTGCAGCTCGTGCTGCGACGACATGGCGTGGAAGAAGGCCTCGGAGCGCAGGGAGATCTGGTGGGCAATGCTGACCTCCACCACGTCCAGGTAGTGACTCAGCTGTGGGGGCGGGCATGCGGCCTTAAGTCTCTACAGCCTCACAAAGCACCAATAATAACAATAACACTACTACTACTGCTGCTGCAATTATTATTATTCTTGTTGTCAGTACTACTACTACTACTACTACTATACTATGCTGATTTAGTACTTCAGTTAGTGACCATTTGCAAATACAACAGAATAATAATAATAAATACATTTTCCTACCAATATATGCATTTACAAGCAAATTTCTTTACTTTTAATGATAAAATACAGTGCTCTATGGCATAAATGCATTAGAATTAAACATCTCTCAAGTA
Source organism: Petrocephalus sullivani (assembly GCA_026780845.1). Classification (NCBI taxonomy): domain Eukaryota; kingdom Metazoa; phylum Chordata; class Actinopteri; order Osteoglossiformes; family Mormyridae; genus Petrocephalus; species Petrocephalus sullivani. The sequence goes on along the minus strand of JAODKM010000102.1, from coordinate 133,785 downwards.
GAATGTACAAACATCCACTTGTTAAAAATGTCCACTTCATGAAGAATACGAGAAATTGAATATGAAAGGCTGAAGTCGAAAGCACAGTGGCGGTTACACCGCGACTCAGCGACCATTCCGCAGAGCGGCCTAGTAATTGGAACGGACTCAAGGAGTGGTGGTATTACCAACATCTCACTGCAATGCCCCCAGCTGACCAGTGACAAAGCTGACCATCTTATTGGAGCCATACAGGTGATGCCCGTTTCTCCACGGTACCTACAGCTAGTCCTCGCAGCAGCGTGAGCGCGAGGCTGCGGCGAGTCACTTAGCACACTTTCCATTTCCCTTTCATACTGCTGGCGGGTGGGTTAGGGCGGCCCCACCTTCTCCTGCAGTAACCGCGAGGATGCAATGTCGCGGTTGGCTTTGCCCCCTGCCACGCTGAAGTGGGACCAGGGCAAGACTGCGTTAAAGGTCGCGGGGTCGTCCAGAGCGAAGTCGGGCCTCATGAAGATCTGTCACGGACAGGGAGGGGGAGAAGTCAGGGCAGTAGGAGCCGGGGGGGCCATTTAAGGAGGCATGACACTGAAAGGGTCTAACATGGTCGGGGGCAAAGTTTACCTTAGGCACCTGCTCCAGCTCCGCCCGCGATTTGTCTGTGAGAAAGAGCAGCACGATATGACAAACAGCAGGAACACTCAGTGGAGAAACAGGGCATGATGGACTGCGTCACAGCACAGCACGCACGCACCAAGCCTCGCACCAAGCCTGGGGGGCAGCGGTGGCCTAATGGTTAGGGAAGCGTGCTTGTGATTGGAACATTCCCCGGGCGCTGAATTAGCTGCCCACTGCTGTGTCACAATGTCACATATGGGTTAAATGCAGAGGACACATTTTGTTGTATGCTGTGGTGTGTCAACAATTCACTAAGTTGTCACAGCTCTAAATGACAAAAGAAAGCACGTAACAGAAGGGTCCCTGCGTGCAACAGGATGTACCGTGGTTGGTGGTGAGGCTGGAGCCTGGTGTGACTTCATCTTTCGAAGAGTACAGTTTTTTACAGCTTTCATGGTTTTTCTCTCCCTAAGAATAATAATAATAATAATAATAATCAGGATCACGGTCACATCCGATTCAAGGCACACAGACAAGCAAACAGTGCGCGCGTTACCTGGCCCGTCTCCTGCAGGTAGGCCGTGAAGTGTTCTTCCGTGATGTTGGGGAGGTAGATGGAAGGCAAGACTTCGGTTTCCACAAAGTCCAAGCCCCAGCTCTTGGTGAAAAAGTCAGATTCCCGTTTGGCCAGGCGTGGGTCATTCAAGGCCGCCGGAAGGTTGACCTTGGAGTTGTAAACGGTCCATCTGTGCTGGTCTGCCACCACCGAAGGACCCTCACACAGCCCCCTTGGCTCTATGGATGGGGTAGGGGGGGCATATACGAGTCATTAAGCTTCAATTGAATTTAAATGCAATACGATACACCCTCCGTACCCGGGGATGAAATGTAGACCCTGCCACGGACAGCCGAAATCGAATAATGGAGGACCATCCACGGACCCCGTATGTAGCGGGATTTTCGTGTACATACATAAAGCAATTGATAAACTAGACACAGTACGACATTATCAACATTAAATACAGTAATAAACTATGTTGTACATTATACAGTACTGTAGTCAACCAATATGGTTCATTTGGTTATGGTTGACTTTGGTTGATTGTCCTACTTATTGTGTTCAAAGCAGCTATCAAGGGAATAATTATTTCGCTCAAATAAAGTTTTCTAATAAAGGCTGGGGGGGGGGGCATTTTGAGATGCAGGACAGAGCAATGGGCGTCTCACCAGCGGGCTCCTTGGGGCAGACATCGGGCAGCGAGCGCACTGGCTTATACTGCCGGGACACGGAGTCCTGCTCCTTCCTGAAGATGGCATTGCCGCCGTCGCTGGGACGAGGCACTGGTGGGGAGCTGTGGCTGGCTGCCATGACATCGGGCCGCCTCGGCAAGGAGGCTAGCTGAACGGCCGGAAGGCCGGGCATGCACACAGGAAGAGGGCGACGTCATGGATGTGCACGTGAGAGAGAGAGAGAGAGAGCAGGGAGAGAGAAGAGAGAAGGATGAGAGAGGAGAGAGAGAGAAAGAAAGGAGAGAAGGGAAAGAAGGGGGAGAGAAGGGAAAGAGAGGGGAGAGAGAGGGGGGAGAGAAAAGAGAAGGATGAGAGAGGAGGGAGAGAAAGAAGGGAGAGAAACAGTGAAGGAAGAGAGAGAAGGGAAAGAAGGGAGAGGAGAGAGAACGGGGAGAGAGAAGGGAGAAGGACAAGAGAGGACAGAGAGAGGGAAAGAAGAGAGAGAGACAGTGAAGGAAGAGAGAAAAGGCAGAGAGAAGGGAGAGAGAGAGTGAAGAGGAGAGAGAAGGGAGAAGGATGAGAGAGGAGAGAGAGAGAAAAAAAAAGACACAGGCGGCTGAAAAAAACGGCTGTGCAAATGCAGGTGTTTTCCTTTTACACAGAACTAGAGTATAACAACAGAGCTCTATTTGCTGAAAGTATCAACACTTTCAACAGGAAGAGACATACAGGCAAACAGACACAGGATCTCGCAAAGAACAAAAAAGTGGCACCATTTCTAAGGCTGAGAACACTTCCAATATGAACTTCAATAAAAAGTAATTTTCTTTTTTCACTCAGAAAGGTGTGAAACCACTATGGACTGAAAATGAATCAGACGTGTCGAAATGTCTTAGGGCTTTCACTTATACTTTAACTTAATATTTTTATTCACTTATGCCGGCTTTTTTGAGGTAAAAACTGTTGTTCTTGGTCACATTTAATGAAAATGAAAGAAAAGCCACCAGAAAACAGATGAAAAGAGAACATTCGCAAACCTTAAAATACTTTAAACTATCACACTAAATTCCAGCCGTAGTAACTGGCTCAAAATTTCATTTCAAATACAAAAGTGTAGTTTTGGTTCAAGCGTTTGTGGCCATACAATGTTTATTAAACTAAGGGACTTAGAGATAAGCAAAAGTTGCAAATATACTGTCTGTACAACTGACTTCCTACCATGTTGTCTTTTAGTCTCAGTCACATTAATAAAAAAAAGCTACTTGAGATTACCCTAAAACATTACAGGCACTCAGGTGCGCCTACACACAAGGACCCGGTCTGTAAACAGCGAAAGCAAACCCCCAAACCGCTGCTGTGGCCACACAGCACCCTCCCCAGAACAGCAGCACCTGGGACATGGAACCCCATAACCCCATAACCCCAATCCCACAATGCCTCCCGACCCCGGCCTGCCACTGCCTTACATTAAATTCCCTTACACCAAAGCTAAAAACACTGACATTAGATCGATATTCGTATTTTGCTGTCAACAAACAAACACTTTAAAATGCTGATGGTGGGGGGTGCGGGGCAGCATGCGCTCTCTCTGCCTGCATCACCACGCGCGCTCTGCTGCAGCAGCAGCATGTCAAAGCAATGCAGCGGTGCGCGTGACGGCCGCGAGCCCACGCGTGTTTACGCCGGGGAAGGGGGGGGTCACGTGGCAGGGCGGGACACGTGACCGGAGCGCGGCTCCCGGACCATGACATAGGGGCCCGTGGATGAGGGCGGGCCCCCGTAAGGCGCCGGGATTATTATTATATACACATATATACATACATACATACATATATATATGGTAATATACCGGGGAGGCTCAGCACTCCCGCCGCGGCACCGGCGCGCGTCCCGGCGCTGACGGGGCCGGGGAGCCGCTCCGGCGCCGATTCCCTGTATGCCGCGATATCCCGCGATATCCCGCTCCGGCTCGCCTTCCCCAAACCTAACGTCGCTTTCGCTCGGACGGGAGCCCCGCGTCCCCAGGCCCGTCACGGGGGGAGTCAGGGGCCGGCCCAAGCCGCCCCAGGCCGGCCGCCCCGCGACACCGACACGTCCCGGGGATCCCGGCCCCCGGACCACAGCCCCCGGAGCGGCCCAGCCTGCCTCCCCACGGGCGCCCGGACACGTAGCCGGCCTGACAGCGCGGCGCCCGGACACGGAGCGCCGGAGGCGGCCGCAGCCGTACCTGTGCCGAGAGAAAGAGCCGCTCCGCGACCCGCGGGCCGCCGCATCCACCATCGCACTCATCCGACGGCCGCTGGTGACGTCACGGCGTGGTGGGAGGGGCTCCCAGGATGCACCGCGCGGCGACCTTAAAGGGCCAGGCCGAGCCCACGTGGCGCGCGTGCCATTCGGGGCGGCTGCAGCACTGAGCCGATATAAAGCCGATATAACGGTCCCGCCGCATTCGCGTACATTCCGCGGATCCCGTGTGTCGCATGTTTGTGCCGCTGGCCCTTGGTGCCACAGGTGGACACGTCTAATAGCGCTACCTTATGGCGAGAACGTCACAGTAGCAAACCGAACCAGCTGTGCTTTTTACTTTCATTTAGCCAAAACAACTTACCTTTCTCCACTACTAATAGTTATACCAAAGAATTATGCGAATAGTGTCATTTGGAAAATTAATTGATATGACGCTTGGCGGATCTTGCTGGAAGCGGTGCTCTGCCGCCAGAGGTCGCTGTTGCGATGTGAAATTCCTTCGGCTGCCAGACTATGGACGTAAGTCCGGTACAGGACAGTGTACAGGGGAAGAGTTATAACACTGACAAATGAAAATACATTTCAGAGTCACACCAGTGCCCTTAGTCGATATAAACTTTTATTTTAGGTTAATTCATCAATTTCAGTCTTCAGCCAACTTGTAGCCTGCATGAGAGAATATAGAAACATGATATGGTATGGCGTGAGTTAGTGAATGGCATTGGAGAGTATGATATGGGGGGAGTCCGCACGACCCCACAATACCCAGGTCCCTGAATTAAGTGGATAAAGGGTCTGCAAAATGGTTCACGTTTAAGAGCAGTAACATTTCAGAACACCGAGCACTGATGGAAAGGACAGGCAAGACGCACTTTGCACACCAGATCAATGTTCAATTTCCTTTTATTGTTTAAATCTGGTACAAAAACTGTTAACAATATTAATTTTACCTGAAAGCATCAGGGAATTCCAAAACACAGTGAACAAACTTAAATAATGCTTCTGTGGACAGACCATGCATGTGAATATTGACATTATATAAAAACACAGCCCTTTCTTACACTTTCCCCAGAGAGAGTGAGAGAGACTATGATAAGACCATCGCTAAGCTTAATTACATTTAATGTGGGTTCAAGGTACAGACAGACATACCAAAACAAGAAGGAAAATTAACCTTTATTAAGCTAGTAACCCCTCATGTTCCCACAGATGAACAGGTGACTATTGGAGGACTTGTGACCAGGCTGGGGCAGCTCCCTGAGGTTACAATGCACCATACCCTAATACAGTGTATTCCAAGGTGGTCATCCACACCCACACACACACACACACACACTCACATTCACACGGTGTGGAGATGCACACCGGACCAACCGCACAGATGAGAACAAAGCAAAAACTCGGAAGTCATGGAAACACCCCAAAGGATGAACTTGTGAGACTTGTCAAAATCTCCCACCCGATCTCCTACAACTACGAGGACACTAAACCCTATATTTAATATATATGCACACTTTCATCCCTTTGAACTGTTATGCATCATGAACATTTCACAATGAGAGGCTGGCTCGTTTAATAACTAGAGGCACTGCAACCCTTCGAGGGGTGACCAGAAAAGGAAGGAAGGAAGGAAGGAAGGAAGGAAGGAGGGAACAAGCAAAAAACAAAGGCAGACATTGAGGTGTGTCCACCAGAGGGCGATCACGCCCGGCTGCAAGTGTGTTCATAAAGGATGCCTGCATGGGCTCTAATGTGGAGCATGGCATCGTCTGCAATAGGCAGGGAAGACTAGGTCACGTCGAACACACAGAAGCCCCCCCCTCTTAAACTGGGCTTAAATGTTTCGGGCCTGTGGTTATTACAAGCAAAGCAACGAGCGAGGGGGGGGGGAGGCACACTTTGTTGAACGTGGCCTTATTGCATGGGTTTAAGTGAGCCCCCCCCCCAAAAAAACCCTGCTAAATCTACAAAATAATCTTTTAATGCATTATCATAAAATTGTAAGTCAAATGTACAGCATGGAAAGGTTTCAGACGAGCAAGCGGAGATGCCTGTGATCCCTCAGAGGACAAAGCAGAGGTCCCGGCGTGCAGCCGCCTGCTCCCAGCTCCATGACAAGCATACCGTTTTTAAATAAATAAATTACATAGTGAATCTGTCTAACAATCACTGCTGTGTGATGCGTATAAGACTAAACATCCTACGAAGTAGCTCCTTGTGGAGGGGCATCTTTCTGCTGTAAGCATACATACTACAGATCTGAGGTGCTTTTCGGAAGATAGGGGGTCAAATGGCTTTGTACAGTCAACAAACAAGTATTGCATTAATTTAAAAAGGGCTGCTCGCCTGGGTGTGTCAGTAAATAAAATACCGCTTTGATATCTTTACGCGAGATGGCGAGTCACAGGACGCCGACCCCGTCAGGGTGTTTCAGGAATGGGGATTTTCCTCCATTAAAATTGGACCCTCCTGTAAAACAAAAACGGCACACCCTATGAAGGTCACTTAAAACCGAGAAGCATTTAGGAAAGTCCCTGGGGACAGGATCTAGCTTATAGCGGTTGTGGCGAGCCGGGCTGATGGGGCTAGTCCACGGGGCCCTGGAATATGAGTCTGACGTAGCCCAGCTCGCCCCTCAGCTGCTGGGCGCAGAAGGGGCAGGAGGCGTGGAAGGTGTGGGTGCCATGAGGCAGCGGGATCTGCCCCCAGTACGCCGCCGTCTTCTCCGAGCACACGTGGCCACAAGGGCTGAAGGCGTGGGTGGGCGGCCCGGCATCCAGGTAGAAGCCGGCCTCGCTGCCCAGCCAGAGGGGCACGTAGGGGCCGCGGGCCCGGCACATGGGGCACTCGCGCTCGGCGCCGCCCTCGCCGCCGCGCTCCTCCCGCGTGCCCCAGTCGTGGTAGCCGTGCACGTGGCCGCAGTGCAGGTACACCCATGGCTGCTTCTCGTCCACCACCTCCTTGCGGCGCATGCTGGGGAAGGCCAGCGTGTTGAAGCCCACGGGGCACTGGGGCCGCGCCGCGTTGATCTCCAGTCGTAGCGCCTCCAGGTGCTTCAGCGTGGGAGTGCGCGACAGCCCATCCGCCGTCCGCCACAGCAGCGTGGCGCCGCACAGGTCGATCAGCGACCCGTCCACCAGCTCCTGGGTCTCGTTGTCCACCTGCAACAGGTGGAGGATTACATTTAAAAGATTCATAGAATGCTGGAAAGCGTTACTAGATATTCTGTGCCATTCCATAAGGGCCACTAGGGGCAGTGTTGCACAGAAATGCCAGCCGTCCCGTATCGGGTCCTCGCGGTCCCTCTGTACTGGCAGGGGAGCCCACAGTGCATTAATAAGTACAGTAACTAAATTAAATAGCTATGAGGACTAAATGGCCAGGAAATGACCAGAGAAAAGGGGACGGAAACCTGGCTGAACTTTAAAGGCCGTAAGATTTTGGTTGGCTGTAATACGAGACCTGAAATGAGATCCAGGTCAATGTGCCTCCCATCCTATCAGCCATCCTTAGAGACCCCGCTTGGCAAAATGCCCCCCCAGCTGGCACAACTCCACTCCCAATACTAATCATTGCTACTGCAGGCTGATTGCTTATTATTCTCGTAAACCCTTTAACGACTTTAAGTGCACACTTAACACAAAGATATCGCAGCTGTGATTCACTTCCCCTGCTGGCCTGGCTCTGAGGAATAATCAAAGCTGGATTCATGGATCCTTATGGGCTCATGGGAGTTTTACTTACACAAAAATGTGAGGCCAGAATGAAAAATGACTGGTTCAGAGAGAGAGCCAATCAGACTGTAGAGGAGGCAGGTCCAAGCTTCTAGAGGAGGCAGGATCAAGACATCTGACAAAATCTGGGTTACACTTTACTTAAGGGTGCTACATGACAGCTACATTACCCATGTTGGCTGTCACGAAGGGCTTATGTAGCGGTCATAGAGTACCCTTAAGTAATGGCGCTTTTCCACTGCATAGTACGGCACAGCACGGTTCAGTTCAGCTCACCTTGGTTTGGCTCAGTTCGGCT
>JAODKM010000102.1:82186-92200 GCA_026780845.1 Petrocephalus sullivani | reverse complement strand
CAGACATATTAGGAGACCGATACCTACAGCCGTCCTGCAGGGGGCACTCATCTCTCACAGCAGGTGTGCACAGCGCCACAGGGAAACGTCGATCTCTGCTTTGGCGTGCCGACTGAGGATAAGCTGACTTAGCTGAGGAACAATGTGGTCGATCAGAGCGGTGCATGTTCAAAGCTGACGGACACCCCGATGGCTCAGGCAGGAAAGGCTCCCTGTCTGATGGACCAGGGTTCTAGCCAAAGTCACACCATCCCCAGTCAGCCATCAACTGTTTGGGCTGATCTCAGCTGCCATTGTGAAATTTTAACAGGGATGGGATGGAATGGACACTTGTGAGGTACCTGCCCATTCACCAGGGGCACTAGGGTGACATCACCCGGTTTCTGCATTTGGTGATATTTCCCCATTACGGTATCATGTGATCTGTATAGTGCATAGAAACTGAGCTACCGCACCTCAGTATAAATCTGGGGGGTGTGAAACAGCGAACTTGTACAATAACAGGACCGCACCTTACTAGCGATGGAGAAATTTAGAAACATGCAGCTTGGGGCAGATCCAGACAGCAGCGTGTTCTGGCTCTGGGCGTCATGGAGATTTTACAAACCACTAATCTTCAGCAGAATTACCAAAATCCATCTTTCTCTGACTCATCCCAGGACTCCAGATTAGAAATATTTACATCTAATTTGTATGTCCAATCAAATCAAATGGTTCTTCCTCCGGTTGGTACAGTCTGTGCACGTCTCTCTAATGCAGTGGCGCTTTCAGCATCAGTTTCTATTTATTTCAGAGTGACACCGTCTCATAAATGTGGAGTCAGCATGTTCAAAACAGCACAGAGACAATCAAATGATGCTTTATTTGCCATTTGTAGGAGTATATCATATATCTTCATGTATCCCATCATGCTTTGCTCTGAGATACACACACAAAATAAATGTATGAAATTGAAGCTCTGGGTCCAAGTGTTAACAGTGTTAACCATTTATACAGTGGCCCTGGAGCAGTTGAGAATTCAGGGCCTTGCAACAGCCCAGTGGTGGCAACAGTCTGCCAGCCGGGGGATTCAAACCGACAACCTTCCAGTTACAAACCTGGGAACTGCTGAGCCACACACCGCCCCCTGCAGGGGAGTATGACACTAACGTTGTGAACAATGTTCCCTTTAAGCAGCATTCATCTGGCCGTCCGATGTTATTAAACTGTGTGCATTTAAACGGTGCACGAGTTCCTTTCGAAACAGCTGCAGTATTACAGTAATTAATCCATACAGTCTAAGAAACGCAACCCGTCCACAAGGAGGGAGACTCTCCGGCTCTATTTTCTGCATTCCGGCCTCCTCTGGGTTATCTTGGCCAAAGACCCGGAGCAGAGCGAGGGTTGCCAGGCCGGAAAGGCACTTCCTTTACAATTATGTGAGACGCTAAGATGGGAGGGGTGTGCATGGACCCAGTGTCCGCTCACCTCTGTTTTTAGCTGTGCCCTGTGAATAAGACAGGCTGGCTGCCAGGGTTTTAGCTGGACCAGGAGGAGCAGAGATGATAAAGGTGCATGTGTCGCTACGGCGCTGGTGTTGCTGTCATAGCGATTACGTCATCGTTTTTGATGCTGTCACCCGAAGACGTTACGGGCGACCGTTCACTGGCATCCCTGTTTTTCTTTGCCAGGTGGAATTTGAGATGGGGGATTAATTCTCCATTAACCGGACGCTGTACCCTTGTTAGGCTTCTTCTTTCACTGCGAGCTCCGAAGCTGTCTTCTTAAACACATCACAGGGGCATTTTGGGGGCAGGGACGGGTAGGAAACCAGCTGTCTCATCTGTAGTGATGTCCCCAAAAAATGCTTAATCTACTTCACATGCTGTGCAGTCTGTTGTAGCCCCCGTTGTAGCCCCAGGTAGAGAAGGTGAATAATGAATAAGTAATGGAAACCCAAGCGTTATGCCCCAGCAACTGACAGTCTTTTTCCCACTGGGTACTGAATAATTCCCCCAATCCCCCAAAAGATGAGAGGTGTTGCTGATTTAGCACTTGGCAAGTGCTTTGAGTTCAGTCGAATTCATCCTCCCAGCGGTCCACTTCACAGACTGCTGTCCGGTTTATGGTTTAGCCCCCCTGCCACGCTTCGGACGATCGCCTTCGCTTCTCAGGGATTGGGTTGCAGGGGTGACTAAGATGTGGCTGAATGTGGCGTCGGCCGACCGGTAGAGGTCGCTCATTCGCGCAAAGTCAGCAGCTTTAAAAAAACGTGACGTAGACATGAGAGATGTTCTCTGGATACCAGGGGGAGCAGAATAAATATGTTTTCGTTGTTGTTGCTGTTATTAACGAATGGTAAATGTCATGAGGCATTTTGTCTGCTTACTCCTTCTGTCTTCATAAAGCCAGTGGTGTAAGCGGATTCCCTCCAGATGCCGAACAATACCACACCTCTGCCGTGTGCGTTCCCCCTGGCGCCTGGTAACAAAGGAGGACAGGCTTTACTACTGGACATAGGAAGTTACTAGGGGTTACTACAGGAACTCGTGTCGGTCATTTATGTATCTAGGTGGAAAATGTAACAATAATGAAATAAAACACATTTATTTTTTAAGATACATTTGTTTTACGTTTGACTACATATTTTAGTTCGATCAATGACATAACTTTGGGTTGAGCACTGGAGTTGAGGTGCTCTATTCTGCAAAACACGTAACCTAAAAAACGTAAGAAAATATCCAGCCGTATAACGCCGTGCTGTATAAAATGTAGTTCGTGTAACCCTGGATAAGCAAATAAATAATGTAAAATAATTCTGACGTTCTCTGGTTACCTTCACCGCACTGAGCAATTAAGGGATGTGCCACAGGCGCCCCCTGGTGGCCGTGCATATTCCCAAGCGTCTCATTTCTTAAAGGGAGAAGTCTGTTAAAGGGACGCTTTAATAGCAATAAAAAAAACTTCCACTAAAATCCTTTCGTGGTTTATTTAAAACCATATTGGAAGTGGTGGGAAAGTATTAAGAGAGCTTGCGGACTCAAATCGAACTCGCATCAGAAAGTTGCCTTAATGTTAATATGTGCCTGCCGTAGAATCGCGGTTACTCGGGGTTACAGGAGGGCATTTCCCCGGCTGCCATTAACGCCGATCTGCCGCCGCGGTGTCTGGAAGTCATGCTAAAAGAAACGTGCAAGGAACACTAAAAATGGTGCTTGTTTTCATGGTATAGTTTCTAGTTACTTTATGTCGTGTTACCTCACAAATGCAATGCCCTCTTTTCATTTAAACTATGAATGTAATTACACAGCGAACATTCATTTCTAAAAGTCACGAACAAAAACAAATGCTAAAATTCCACAATGAGGTGAGTTTTGGCAGAATAACATTCGGAAAATAGCCAATCTGTGTATGCAACATGATCACATCGTTTTGAATGATGTCAACAGACACAGTGTTTTAGGTAATAATGACTGCCCAGGAATGATCTGAGAATTAGCTCTTTAATTACAAATCTACATTAATACTTAGAATGTACAACACACAAAAAATAACCGAACATGAAATTGAAACGTTGCACGCTGAAAACACAGCGTAATGACAATGTATAAACAGCGCCACCCTGTGGTTATGTATAACACGTTGATTTGTTCAAATGTACTTTCACACTAAAAGTACATATCCAGAAAACAGGGCGGCAAGGTGGTTCAGCGAGTAACTGAGTACCTCTGTGGTTGTCAGCATGATTCTTGCCTCCTGTTTCTTCAGTATCCGTGATAAACATCGTACAAAATGTAATGAATTGTGACGTTTGCTGCCAGATGACACACAGTCGGTGAAACAATCATGGTGCTGTTAATACACACTACAACTAAGGACGATAACAATTATAGGGATCACTCACTGATGGCGATGGAACTGAGAACTAGGTCTAGCTAGCCAGGAAGTTGTGTCCTGCAATGCAAAGTAAGTTTGTTGCGGTGAAACTCAAGATCACAGCAGAGATGAAGTTAAAAAGTGGAATGAACCACTTTTTCAGCCCCTTAATTTGTATCTATTCTACGGAAAAGGACTGATCGTCCAGTAACTTGGTAATATGTAGAATTTCTATATAGAGAGCTTCTGCTATTCTCGATGTGTCAGATGTGAATGTCTTTTTAGTGACTGTTAGCGCGTAATTGGATGAGTGTTGGGCAGCATCTCCCTTTAGCCCTTGTGGCTTCCTAGCCAGGCCTGAATCCAGCCCAGAAAGTGCCGGACTCAGCACAAAGCTTCCTTCCACGTGCTTCACAGAAAAAGAGCTCCTCAGATAGCCACCGTTCCCCTTCCAGAAGATTCTGTGCCGGCCCTTTTTTCCCCACTTGCTATGGCAGTGTTCCCCAACCCGGTCCACCGGGACCGCTGGACAGTCCACGAATTTGCTCCCTCCCAGCTCCCTGCTAGGGGCTGCCAGCAGTTGGGATGGAGCTAGAATGGCATGGATTTGGGATGGAGCAAAAATCTGGACTGTCCGGCGGTCCCTGAGGACCGGGTTGGGGAACCCTGTACTATGGAACTTAAAATTGGCTGGATGGTTGACAGTAACAATGGCATTCCTCCATTCCAACCATTCGCCTGTTTGGCACAACCAGCAGCTTCTGGTTATGGCAGAGGTTGTATCTAAGCAGTAATTGTGCCAACTGTGAAGAACATGCTTGAAATGACACAGCAGTGCAGACGCAATTACTCCTGAACCGAATCATCTTCCTTCTGAAGACTCTATTTAAAAATAAACATACACAATATATATGTATCAGAGAAACACTCAAGCTCAGTTCCCTTCCGCCATGCTGAGTATGATGGACATAGCAATGACTGTTATGACCCGAACGTGGACTGCGTTACATCCACTATGTCTGGATTATAGAATATACATAAACATACTGCAGCAAGCCATGGCTCTGTATCGAGACTGGGAACAGTGGTAAGATGGACAGCTCTCTTGGTTTTTCTGAAACCCAGTTCAACACACAGTAGGACAATATTATCATAAATTATCCATGCTTCATAATATTATTCATATCATTTAAACCTAATGAAACTAACGAGTGAGCACAAATGATAAACATACGGGTTTTTGTGTAGAAATGGTATGTTGAGTTATGTGTCCTTATGAAGCCACCAATCTCGGGAGCAAAAACATCGCGGAGGACTTCTTACGTGACCCCAAAACGCGGGTATCCTAGCAACAGCTCGGCACCCTTCTCAGCGTGGCATCACAATCTTGGCAGGCTTTAGCTAATGTAAAATCTAGGTCATTCCTACCACAAGCTTTCATCTCGTCTCTGGATTCATTAAATGGTCTTGGATAAAGCTGGGGGGGAAAAGATGGTTTATTGACTGGTCAGTTTTCTTCTGCAGGTGACGACTAACTTTTGGGACTCTTTAAGGAGCACACTCTAATCCTCTGAACCGACTAACACCGACAGCTTAACTCCGGGAGCCCCGGAGTCGCCGTTACGTCCGTTAGACATCAGTGAATAAATAAGCATAGCGGACTTCTTATGAATATTATTAACGAGAGAAGACTTAATGCAATACTGCAATTTCCTCTGCATAAAACTGTCTGGTACCACTATCATAATATAAATGTACAAATATAAACAACAACTTGTAAAGTCAGTTTCTTCTTATATAAGTCCTGTCTTACCCAGACATACTAATGATCGTGTTCCCAGTAATAATAGGCAAATATTTATAGTTGAATACATGATTAAAATATATTCTAACAGCTGTAAATTATGCTGGGGTAGGTGAAAATACCTGATTATTATAAATGTGGGTGGGAGTTCGCACTGTATTGCACTGTTTGTCACGCATGTCTTTTTCGGCGACATAAATGAACATAAATGTTCTTTTTTTCCCAAGGAATACCACGCGGCCCTATTGCGTCACATTTCCTGTAATGCCCCAGACAACCACAGCATGGCGCCCTTTCGATGGATTTCGGGGGTATTCCCTTTAAATACATCAATCAATTCATTGCCAATACAGTACACCTGTATTGAATTTCAATAAACTGGTTTTATCATAAGCGTATTGATAACCTGTAAAATATAACTCTGAAATAGTGAAGTATCTATCTTTACGAACATGTGATATTTTGCATTATTCTGAAGTTAATTCTTAATGTTAAATTTCTTGACACTGTTGCAATGCAGCTATAGTGGTCCTTTTTCTGTTATATCGCACTCTTACTGCCTCCGGCACTTCGGGAAGGGGGGGGGGGGGGAAGAGAAAAGGCAGATCGCTGCGGTTTAAGCCCCGTCCGGGATTAAGGCTCGGTTGAGCCGACGTCAGCGTCCATCCCGTCTGCCAGCGTGAGGATGGGCAGGGGGCGCGTCTCCCCACCGCCCGCGGCCGCCTGCTGAAGCGCCGCGCCGCCCGGAGCCTCGAACGCACGTCCCGGAGAGCCCGAGGCTACCCCCCACCCTGCCCATCAATTTCCCCGTCCTATGTCCCATTCCGTGTGCAAGATGGCGGTGTCGGGGACGGGAGACGGCGCTACGGTGAGTATATTTAATTACACTTAAAGACTGCCGTTCATTCTTTCATAAATCAATGTATAGGCTTTTCCCCTGATAGATGCGCCCTTTGCTGCCCCTTTACCTGCATCGTTTCTGCGATCGGGCAGACATGGGTAATGAAAGCGACAGTGACATCTATACTTACATACCTGCCTGGGAATACGTGCCCCGTGTCCCCCTAAAAATAGGTGCTGTGGGGAGGGACGCCTATAATGCGGCTTTGCTCGCCAGTGTTACACTGTCACATACCCCAAAGGGCACGATCGCAGTGCGGCTGCAGTCCTATAAACATGAGGGATCCTCCGGACACTTGCTTTATTGCCTTAAAGGTGTAGCGGTCTCATAAAATATGTATCGCATTCAATGCGCCACCAGTTAGCGAGCGATTAATATGCATAAGCAGAATGTGAATGTTGCCTTCCTGAACTAGTCAAGTGTTTGCGGGGCGATTGCTGAAGAAACCCATTCCTTTCCGTGTTTAATTTAAGAAACTCGAAGATGGGCCTTTGAACAATTCCTTAGAAAATCCCGCAGTAATCTCACCTGGGAAAGAGGACATACGATTACTGGTAATGTGCTTCCTTCCTATTTTTCTTGCCCTTATGTATGATGATGGCTGATGTAAGGTGAATGTGAAGATGGCACTGAGGGTTGTGGGTTCGAGTCCTGCTTCTCCTCTGTGTGAGTGGAGTTTGCATACGCTCCCTTTAATGTCCAGTCCAGAGTCATGCAGTTAGGCTAATTGGCATCTCTAAATCGCCTATAGGATGTGCCCTGTGATGAAGTGGCACCCTGACTGGGGTGTATCCCTGTGCCTGGGACGGGTTCTAGTCTATGGTTTGATGCCGTGTTATGGACACCACTCCAAGAACTTTCTCCTACTCCCTAAACCAGGCAGTTCCTTTCAGCGGCCGCATCAAAGGTGGGATGAGACCAGGAAAGAAGATCATTGTCATGGGCATTGTGGATCCTGACCCTAAAAGGTAACCTCACCCAGGTCCAGCTGTAGGTCAGCATTTACATAGTGTACAATAAAAAATGTCTTCATTAAAAACTCCCTTTAAATATTTGATGGACTGTAATATAGAACCCATGTTGATGGATTAGTTCTATACTTTAAATAAATACTGTAATATAGGTAGACCTTGATTGTTTATTTATCTGGGGAAATTTTCCATCATTTAAAATATTTTTTTCTAGATAAATTTGGCTATTTCTGTGTATTATTGATGGGGGGTGTCTAATTATGTCATTATCGGTGCACTAAACAAGTCTGGACTTGTGCGTGTGTGTTTGCTTCCTGGCTACTGTAGACTGTTGATGGTCAGAGGTTTCTCAGCCACTTCCTCCACCGACAGAAGTTTTACTCCCATTATTTCCCTTCCAAAAATAAGCAGTTGGTATGCCAGCCCCTTACACTGAGCGCACGGGGGGGAGATTCCTCCCTTTGCATAGTAAGACCCCATTATCCACCATAATTGCATGGTTCTGAACAAAGCACCATTCTCTCTGCCTTAACAGTGCACTACCGTGCTTTTAAAGTACCTCAGTACTGTTGACCTTCCATATCACCATGTATATAGTGGCCTAAAGGTTCTCAAATACTTGCCAAATGATTTGCTGTTAAGCCGTAGAATCCAGTGAATTATATTCAATTTGCTATAGCTCGTTACATAAAAGTCGTGTTCTCAGTGGCAATCAATCAACTGCAAAATGCGCTTCTAATAAATGAATGTGAAACAGGCGGGTGCATAAATAACCATGTATCGTGTTATATTTGCTGCGTGGGCGTATGGTCTCTTATCTGCACTCATGGAGTTTCCTATTTGGATGAACTTAGTCACTGCTGTCCGGCTTGTGCAGCCTTCCCGCGCCCGGCCCACTGGCCCTAAAGATAGCGCTGTCTTTGCGTGCAGCTTCGACATCAGCCTGACATGCGGCCACGGTACGGAGGAGAAGCCCCCTGCCGACGTGGCCCTGGAGCTCTGTGCCCGCTTTCTGGACCGACAGTTCCTACGCAAGGCCTGCGTGTCTGGGGAGTGGGGTGAGGCAGAGAAGCCCATACCCTACTTCCCCTTCATCGAGGACCAGCCCTTTCGGGTACCTCAGCTTTTCATCCGCACTGGTGGCCTGTGACCGGGGGTTACCCCATTTAGTAGTGATGGCTAAATGAAGCTTCATGAACCATTCGCTGTATTTTATGACCGTCACTAGGTGGCGCTCTTACTTTGCTTGGGGGCATGCTTTGAGCCCTTTTTTGAACAGAGAGCACCATCTAGTGGGGTCAGAAAATAGTGGTTCATGAAGCTTCATTTGGCCACCACTACCATCTAGTGGGGGTTCTGTAGCTGTTGGGGTGGGGCAGGGCATCATGAACCCCGGACCTTTCTTACATTTATATAGAATTTCACCCAGGAAAAAATTTAGGTGAATAATTATGCTGTAGCCCCGCCCCCTTTGTGACCAGAACCAATCACCTTCAGGTTATGAATCCATGTCCCTAACTAGAAGGTGGCCTGCAATTTGACCTTGTTTCTCATTCCCTTTGCCTTTAACAGCCCACCGGTTTGATCAGTTAACAGCCCCCACCCCCCGTCTTTTTTAAATCCACGCAGATCGAGATCCACTGCGAGCACCAGCGATTCCGGATATTCGTCGATGGCCACCAGCTCTTTGACTTTTACCACCGGGTGGCGTCGCTGCGGGCTATCGACACCATTCGGATCAACGGGAGCCTTCAGATCACCAAGCTGGGGTAGCCCCGCCTTGGCCACGCCCTCGCACGCCGTAGAAACGCCTCGCCTAGGCGACCGCGCGAAGCCGCATCTCACGCGGTGCGTGACGCCGGCCCGCGTCCGTCCGTACGACTCGGGCAGCGCGGGCGTTTCTACGCACGCGATCCCAGATACGAACCCCTGATGCATAGTCTGCAATCAGCATACGCACCCTGACAAGCCGTCGTCCAGTTAGCATGTGGTGTCGACACCTGCCTGGTAGCTGCACAGCGTGCATGTCAGAGTCTCGGGGGGTGTGGGGGGTGTGTTGGTTGAGAAGCAAATCTATTTACTATTATTATTATTATTATTATTATTAATATTTTATTTTATTTTATTATTTGCTGTTGCTTTCTTGGTCAAGGATGTCACAATATAACATCTAAATGTTGGTGCGGTACACCCCAGGATCACCGGGGAGGTTGGGTGGCAAGAAGCAGGTTGAAAATTAGGTACATTAAATCTCAGGAATTAACATCTGCAGTTACATATTTATCGCTGATGCAGTTGCAGATCAGCCTGAGATCTGAGAACATTTCCCCAAGACATTTGAAGGTTGGTTGGTGTTTTTCCCCTCAATAACATCAGGGTACCCCGATCCAGTGTGTGGGGGGGGGGGGGGGGGGGGGAACCCAAAACATTTTGGAGATTTCCCTGCTCAGACCCGCCTTCGCCACCTAATTACCAGGTTAAGT
>JAODKM010000102.1:64908-76135 GCA_026780845.1 Petrocephalus sullivani | reverse complement strand
CACAGCTGTGAAACTGGACTTAAGCACATGCCTAATTTTTACTTGAGTTTTGTAGCTGTGGTGCTTGCAGTGAGATCAGGGTGTGTAGGTGTTGAGTCAGATTACTGTGTGGTGTATGATTTATCGAACCATTTAATTAGACCCCAGCTGAGGATCAGGTCACTTATCTGAATAATTACAGCAGTCAAGTCCAGATCCAAACCGTCGCACATCGAGTCCAACCTTTCAGTGACCCGTGTTTGTGCGAATGGTTCAGATTGGGTCCAAATGAATGAGTAATGCAGAATATGGGCGGGAGTCTGTGTGATTGCTCATCCTCCGTGTTTCTGGTGTGTTGGACAGGAAGTAAGGAATCTGTAGTGGAAAAGCGGGGAAAGGTGTAAGTGTTGGTGGTGTGCTGAGATGCTCCCTGCGAAGCGCCTGCTGCCCGCGAGCAGCCAGATGGGCTCGGTTACCTTGTCGCTTTCTGCTCTGACGACATCCACGTAGCCGCCGTTGCGTTTTCCGTGATTATAAATAAGGAGTCGCCCACTCAGAAGCTGCCGTTCGAGCTCCGCCAGCGTGTGAATTGGCCGCTCCCACACGCTCCCGCGCCCGGCACAGCCGAACGGCCGCCATTCCCGCTCGGCCCCCTCAACACCCCCCCCCCCCACCGGGCTTCCTCCCTGAGAATGCGAGTGACCTTTGCCAGGCTTGGGGACGCCATTCCTCAGACGTCCCTATTTCCGGAGTGAGTCTGCGGCTCTGGGATTTAATGGTCTGCTAGGCCGGAGCGCTGCTTAATGGCGGGGCCTCCGATCGCCGGGCCTCCGATCGCGGGGCCACCGATTGCCGGGCCTCCGATCGCGGGCCTCTGATGGCACTCCTCCGGGTGATTAAATCTAACTTTGGCATGGATCAGAAAGTGATACTGCGTTTGGAGAAGCCAAACTTTGGCAAAGCCATGCGGTGTGTCCTCTGTTAGCCCACACAGGAAGTCAGTGGCTTGTGTGTAGTTGTTTTCTTTTTGTACTGACAATGACTGCGTCATTCAACTGTAATTTTACGTCCCCGAGCCATTAAGTGTGAATTGCATGCTGCACTGGGCGGTTTAGCCAAATGGGCCTAACCGTGAGCCAGATGCTCCCGCCATGACGGAGTACTGGCTGGGAGAGGGATTGGTCAGTGGTCGGTGGGGAGTTTCTCCGAAACAGACCTGAATCTCTTACTGAATGAAACCCTAAACGGAAACATTTACCATTTATATGCTGCGAGCTGTAGGCAAAATGGAAAAAAAAAACAACAATGTGTCAGCAAAAGTGGAAACGTAGAAACTGGGACAATAATAGCACTATTTAAACAGGCAGGGTTCTTCCTGTTTTCCTGTAACCCAGGCTTTAACTATGCTGCCACCTGCTGCATGCAAGCATGTATAGCAGGAAGAGGAGCCTGTTGGTTACACAGAGAAAACATTTTCTTTCTAATACAGCAGCTGGTGTCACGGTGAGACAAGAGACATCACTTGACCTGTATATTTCTCTTCTCGTACGGAGACCATTCATATTTTGGCCTGCGGGGGCAGCAGAGAGCCTGAGCTGGTATTACGTAAACCTGTTTCTCCCAAAAGCATGCTGGCAGAAACCTAGTGGGAGGAGATCATGGCTGTTCAGAGATCAGAGGTTCAAATCAAACCTGGAAGGAAGAGGAGGGGGATTTGGGCCTCCTGACAGGAAAACCCGCAGGAAACTCCTGCCTAAGCGAGGAGCGAGTGAGCCTGTGTCTTCTGTCGATTCAGCGGCCAGTTTCAGTACAAAAAAGGGGATTACCACTTGTCACTGTGATGCTGTTTTATGTGGGCCAATGGTGGCGTACTGGTAAGGGAAGCCTAATGGTTAGGGTTGCTGGTACCGCCCCCGAGCACTGTCAGTGTCACATATGGGTTAAATGCAGAGGACACGTCTCGTTGTTGTGTACTGTGTTGTGTCAATAATGACAACTGATCACCTTCCCAGAACAGAGAAGGGAGAACTGGCCACTCCTAATTCCCAGTGGGCTCCCAGTGGACCTTTTATCTCCAACCTGAAGTCACAGAAGAGCCTGCGTAGGAGAGCACCTATACTTGACCTCCATATAGATACACACACCTAATACTCATCTTCTGATGATGGCCATCTTTTTCAGCTTGTGTCCATCACTGCATGCTTCTCGATCACTTCATGCTTCTTGCATCTTGTCCTCTCGGCCGTAACAAAGGTCTGTTTAATCCCTACTTCAAAGTAACAGTCGACAGCGTTCCCTAACAACAGAGGACCTGCAGGCAAAGCCAGCATTATGCCTTTGAAACACAAACAGCAGTATCCAGGCCATGAGATTCAATTTTTCCTTCTCCCTGCATTAATATTTAAAGGACACCGTGGGGGGGTGGTGAGTCCAGGCTCCCTGGGATTTATCTGCCTTGCACTGCATGCTTCATACGGGGACTGTCCCAGTTACCTTCGACATTGGCAGGCGCACACCAGCAGCAGCTGAGACCCAGCTGTCCTTAGGTTCAGCAAAGGCGCACGTTAACATTGTAATTAAAACCCTCCTCTTTGATGGACAGGCCGTCGGATTTGCGCCTCCACTGACCACCGTCGGGTCCTCAAAGCCGGGGTCTTGATTATGGAGTGGGCGTCTTCCCTCCAGATCCTCCATGGTCCCCCGCCCCACGTGTCCCGCGACAACACGCTTCCAGCCAGGCGCAACTACGGCAACCAAGCGCCCAACTCCGTTTCCATGAGAACGCAGCATCTCGGCGTCCTGCGGGCAGACGTCAGCGTAAGGGGGGGTGACGCTCTGCTCTGCATCCGCGCGGACGCCTCGCTGGTCTCAGGCCACAGCGATGAGGGAACTTAGAGGACGGACACAATACGCCTGGTCGTTGATAATAGGCTTTCTGAGCTGGGAAAAACTACCGGAAACCATATTTGTGATTCAAACAAACAACTATATATACAACTAAAAAAAAGAAAATATTGCTAAGCAAACTGTCAAAGATGTACAGCAGACATTAAAATAATTATATTAAGTAATTTATGAATTTATGACCATTCCACAGCTGAGCTTAGACTCTTAAACCTACATGGCGGGTCGCTGTTTGGCGTTATTAACGCTGTCTTAGTGTTTGAGTGTCCTAAAGCACGAACAATGAACATACAAGTATTAGGTCATGCACCCATAACGCCGCCAGGCCCCCCCTCCCCCAAACACGTTCCGACGGCATGCCGGCGTGCTAAAAATGTCCGCTGCTGTGGACACGGCGCCCAAAATAGATTCCAGGGAGCAGTGACTCATGGGTAAAAAAAAAAGGGGAAAAAAAGTAGCAACTGTTGACACTGGTAGCTGTGCCTGAAACCTGGGGGGGGTTAATAATGCAGATAGAGAATGGGAGCGACTGGTGTGCTTTGACTGCCATTTTCGTAAAGAAGACAATTTCAACACCCTCACTTTGGAAAATAAGAGCAATGAGAGTCAGTTACTTTATTTTTCATTTATTGTATAATATAAAACTACAAAAGTAAGACTGCAGCCGGCTCTCTCTCCCTCTCACACACACACACACACACACACACCTCATGATGAAATGAGACACACACACACTACAGTCCATACCTTGGTGTGAATACAGTAATCAGTCATTTATTTATGCTCCATTTTGGATGAGTATGTAATATTGCATAGAAAAAGGCGCAGCTCAATGGTCTGTGACAAAATACAGCCTCCTTGTCTTTCCCCCCGCAGAAAATGCCCCTTAACGGCCGGAGGGGCGAGGTCTGTCCCAGAGCTGTCAAACCCTCACCCCCCCAAATCGCTCAGCCTGCCCAGGACGAGCGCCTTTGCCGTGCGTGGCTCCAGCCCCTGGGAGAAGTTCGGATGGTACAAAAATCGCGGATATTTTTGGCATTGTCGATGGGAGGGTCCTGACATTCTGAGACTCTGGATCTCAGAGCCCTTAAACTCCAAGGGGAAACTGTGTCCACTTGATAGAGACACCCACTCAGACATCCTGGCCAACTCACTCACACGAACCCACATCCCCGTGGTTCTGGGACCGAGAGTTTTACCTGTGACCTGGCACAGACCTCGCACCCCCCTCAACCACTCGGTAAAAATCATACGGAAAAAAAGGTTAAAATGCACAGGAAAAACGCTCTCATAAAGGTAAGCCCCCACGCGTTACATCCCTAGACGAGTACAATGCTACCTTACATCCTGCAAGCATTACAATCCACATGTTAGCATCACATTCAAATAAATATATTTACACAGGAAACAAAGAATAAATAACTTTTAAAAAATCACCTCAAACCAAAGAAATTGTTGCTGATTTTACATTCAGGAATCAATCTGTCCACCTGGTTCTCTCCTGGTCACTCAAGCAATCTCTCAGACACAATGGGTACTCCAATGACCCCTGTCACAGGATTCACCCCAAAACACAAGTTTCTAGTTTTAAAAATGACTGTTTTTCCTCCATAAGCTACATGAATGGCTTTGCTTCCATCAGGAATGAAACTGATGTGAAGGTGTTTAAAAATTCCATATAAAAATACAATGTTTAATAAAAAGTTACTTTGATTCTCCAGGCCTCCTCTGCCCTTGCAGTTGTGCTGACTGACAGCTGCTTGTAGGAACCTCACCACCCCACCAATTTTAAATTTTTTCGTTGACAGGGGTGACACATTTCCAAGCCAGCAATGGCCTGATGACACACCTCCGGTGTCTATAAGCTTGAGTGGCGTGATCTCAGCAGCTCTCCTGGGTGCCTGTGCCCGCTAGATCACTGACAGCGCCCCCTTCAGGTCGGCTGACCACCTGACCTCCCAGCTGCCGCCTGAAGCCGCCTCAGATGGAGTTAAAGGTCGCCGACAAGGAGAGAACGGGCAACGCTTCAGGCAAACAAATCAACATTTCAACGGATCTTAAATTAGGAGCATCAGACATACACAAGCTGCACTGGGTGGCCGCAGACTGTATGGCAGGCCGGCAAGCGCACCAAAGTGCCCAGAGCTGCAGATGCAGGGACCACCATTTGGCAAACGGGCTGCATACGTCGGCCAACACTCGGGGACTGATTGCTAAAACACAACTTTAAAAATGATTTTAAAAGAAAAAGAATGAGTTATTTGGTGAAATGAGAGTTTGGTAATGGGTGTTAATCATGGAGCATGCATAGCGAGCCGGGGGGGTGGTGGGGGGCAGCCTTGGTGAGTCAGTGAGGACCGCCGGCCTCCTCCCCCAATCACGTCCCATTCAAATGTAGCGAGACGGACAGTATGACTCTCAGTCAGTGTCGGCGACGTATGTTACAGCTGATGTCATTTCCTGTGGAAGCTCCTGTCTAACGGAATTGAGACCCCTGTGAATGCAAACCACGTTTTTGTAAACTGTACGTTTTCCCTTTAGATTCATTGTTTACCGGGTCGGCTACTCATTTTATAAAATAAAATACATTTTTAAAAACACGTACAATTAAATTCAAATGTCCATTGTGATGTGAGGTGGATTCGGGCCCTATTTTCCATCAGATTGTTGTATTTTTTTATCCTCTCACAGTGATTGGTTGGTCAGAGTACTTATTGCCGATTCGACATCTATATGAGCCAATGAAAAGTCCCTTTTGGCCGGCGGATGAGTGATGGGGCGACACCCCGACTGGAACCGTGGGAACCTGCACATTTAATAGAAATGAGAAGTTTGCAGAACACACCTTATTAAAATACTTTCAGGATAAGTACTAAATTCTGTACTCGTGTTCTTAAAAAAAATAATAATAAATACAGTTTGTGTAAAAATATTTTCAAACTCGGTGAGAGACTTGGTGCGCTGATGGACCGGAACTGGGATCTGTGTACAGAAGCAGGACAGGACGACGGGGATCTCTGCATCACCTTTTGTGCTTAAAAAAGGGGGGGCATCCATTGCAGCCAGAAAGCGGCAGGGGCGCCTGTGGGTGGCGGCGGAAACGGGGGGGGGCGGGCCGCGAGCCGCGGGGTGGTCAGACGTAGATGAAGGCACTGGGATCTGCTAGAAGCCATGTTGTGGTCTCTGCATTAAGGGTCTTATGGAAGGGCAGGCCAATCACATGCACAGTGTCGTCAAGCAGCCCCTAGGGGGCGTCGCCCGTCACTTTCTTACGGCCCGGCATTGAAAACTGTACATTAAAAAGGACACCGTCTATATTTTACTTGTTCTTCTGAAATACATATTTATGTTATTTTTTGTATAACGCTGCTGAAGTCAGGAACCCACCAGGACCTCCATGATGTGGTCCAGCTCGGCCAGGTCCATTTTGAAAGGCTGGCTTGGGCCAGCTGAGCCCGGAGCGGTCCCAGGGCCACCATAGGGCGACAGGGTCTTGACCAGGTCGTCCGCCATCATCGCGGGCGCCATCTTGGCAGCCCCAGAGGCAGAGGTGCACGCGTCAAAGTCATACATGGAGGTGTCGATGTCCGCAAACAGGATGTCATCCAGAGCCAGGTCCGTGAGGAAGCCCGAGGGGGAAGAGGAGATGGTGGGTGACGAGGAAGAAGAGAGGCTCACGTCCAGGCCACTGGGCTGAGGGCCCGCTGCCATCACCCCCCCCCGGCCATCGGGCTTTCGGTCTTTCTGGTCGCCCCCCGCCGAGAGCACTGGGGGTACTGGGGGCCCCTGAGGAAATGCCCCGGGAGGGGGGGAGGTAGTCGTAGTGACGGCGGGACACAGCTCCTCGATTTCGTCCAGGGTGGAGGAAAAGCCGTCTTTGGAGGGTAATGGGGATGGCGGTGGCCTGGAGGGGGCGCCGTGGAAGAGCATGGTGTGGGGGGAGGGGGAGCTGCAGAAGAGGGAGGCATCAGCCTCCAGCAGGGAGGCGGGGGTGAGGCAGGAGTCTGGGGGCGCCAGGCCAGGGGGCGGCTCGCGGAAGCCCTCGTCGGCGGGGTCCTCGGGGGGCGGGGAGGCGGGCAGTGGGAGGGGCAGGGGCTGGGCCCCGCCCTCGCGCCGCAGCTCGTCCTGAATACGCCGCAGTACGTTGTTGATGAGCACGCGGCGCTCCAGGCTGGGCTCGGCCGCCGCCCGCGGGTGGTACAGCTTCATCAGCGACATGTTGAAGATGGTCTGCCGCTGCAGGGTGTAGGATGCCTTAGAGGGGCTGCTCCCCCGCCCCACTGCCACCGCGTCGCCCTCCAGCCCGTCGTCATCCTTATCGTGCTTTCGCTTTGCGCCTTTCCCCAACATATATCTGTGGGGCGAGAGGAGAGTGACCGCAGTCAGAGTGACAGCAGTCAGAGTGACAGCAATCAGAGTGACAGCAGTCAGAGTGACCGCAGCCAGAGTGACAGCAGTCAGAGTGACAGCAGTCAGAGTTGTAAGAGTGAAAGCAATCAGCGTCACTACAGTCAGTGACCATTGTCAGAGTAACAGCAATCAGAGTGACCATTGTCACAGTGACAGCGATCAGTGACCTTTGCCAGAGTGACCACAGTCAGAGTGACTGTTGTCAGAATGACAGCAATCACAGTCACTGTCATCAGAATGACAGTTGTCAGAGTGACTGCAATCAGAGCAAATGGTCATCAGAGAGAATAGTAACAGCTGTTAGTGATGAGTAATCAAAGGAATCAATAAACAACAATGATAGTGACCAGTGATCTGAGTGACTGGTAATCAGACTGATCTGTAATCAATGTAATTGGTCATCAGAGTGAGTATCAGTAACAGCACATAATATAACAGCTAAAGTAATAAAGAAATACAAGTGAACTCCACCAGATGTCGATCATGTCAGCCTGTTAAATATTATGGTCCCAGAATAAGACCCCCCACAGTGATCGAAATATAAGCCACGGAAGCGTACCACATGCAGGAGATTCAAACATTATTCGGCAGAATTAAGAGCAGTTACCCAAAACCTGTTGCATTTATTTGAAAAGACACAAAGCAGCATGGCCTGCGGCCCGGCCACACGTGAGTAAGTGGTAAGCTTTTATTTGCTATTTAAACGGGTCATTTTCATAGCAGTCAGGCAGCTCAGACTGACAGAGTCGCAGGGTTTGTGCTGAGTGATGCCCGTCTGGGTCATGCACAGAAGCCGCTCGGTAGTCAGAGCCGTTTCCTGGAAACCAGCTCAGTTCCTCACAGCGGCATGACTCAAAAGTGCGCTGGTGAAGAAATGCGTCACTCATGGCGAGTAACGCATGCCGCGTAACACATACCGCGTAACGCACTGCGCGTAACGCACGGCACGTAACGCACGGCCCGCAACGCACGGCCCGTAACGCACGGCACGTAACGCACGGCCCGTAACGCACGGCCCGTAACGCGGCTGGTCTCCCGCTGCGAGTGTGACGTGGGACACCGCATCCCCGTCCCGGCACGGCAGGATGGCTGGTGGCGCAGCGTCCGTGCCCAGCAGCGCAGAAGCGGGGAAATGAGTCAGGTTTCGGTGCGGCCCCGCGTCACATGACTGGCATTCCTGGAACGGCAGCTCTGACTGGACTCACGAGTGACTCGTGACAAACGTGTGGGAGAGTTAGCACGAGGCCGGCGGCGCTGCGAGGGAGAGAGTGTGCGAGGGAGTGCCGGCGTGTTACTGTGCGTGTGACAGAGGATAACCCCAATTTTACAAAAAATCTGTGAATGCAATCAAAAACTAAAAAATTGTCAAGTTCAGAATTTTGTTTGGTTACTTATAGTTAAGGTTGGGGCTGTGAAGGGGATAAGGGATTAGGGTTATGCTCATAGGAACTGAGAGTCCCCACAAAGATATGAATATGGGGACTGCGTGGGTGTGTGACAGGGTGTGCAAGAGAGAGAGGGCCGGTGTATGAGTGAGAGGAGTGTGTGTGTGTGTGGTACGTGTTGGTGTAACAGAGCGAGTGAGAGCGCATGGAAGGATGGCAGGTAGAGAGAGAGGGCCTGGCGGACGGACAGAGAGACGGCCGAGGACTGCGGCCCTCTCAGGGAGCACAGTGGACCCAGCTGCCAGTTGCCATGGCGATCCGCCCAGCAGGACGACAAGAAGACAGATGGGGTTTGACAGGGAGGAACGGTCCCGTTTCCCCCCCGTTCCTGCCCCGGGGAGTGCCAGTCCCGGGAACGGGGACCTCCACCTTGTATGACATCCGAATCTGACTATGGCCAGTGTAGCGCTGCCGAAACCTCCAGTGGGGGGGCCGGAGCCTGCGAACGACCGCGACCCTGTGTGTCTGGTGACTATCTAAGCAGCTTCTCACGATCATGCTGAGAAGAGCATGCATGCATCCCTCCGTCCAATGGCTGTGTCTACAGTATAGGGTCGTGGGGGCTGCAGCATATGCCAGCATAGACCAGGGCAGCGGAAACAGCTCTGTATCTGCTGTGTAAATGCTGTGCAGTGACCTAAGGAGCCTCCCAAGCAGATCCACAGCGGAGGCCTCTCGCAAGCAAGCCGTGGAATAAAACTACCACTGGCTTCTGGACCTCCAGCCATGGCATTCCTGGACAGCACCACAGAAAGTTCCGGATTAAGTTCCACCGTGCAACTGGCAGCATGCAGCATGCAAGCTCCGAAAGCAATGTAGATTGATAACGAGCGTTGGTTTGGTTAGCTTAAATGTCAAACAGAGATTAGAACCATTTCGGTATGAGACAGGCCCTGCCATTCAGCCAATCATGGGGGCTGTAACCAAAATCCACTTCCCGTGGATGGAAGCCGCAGCATCTCGCACATGAGTCAGTCTCGCGGTGCAGAGAGAGCACGTCTGGGGGACTTTAAAACAGGTTGGACCGGACGAGCAGGAGGACGAGAGCCAGGGTGGCAGGTGACGGGGGGGTTAGTCCTGTCGAAACAGTGCTAGACCCAGCCCAGGTAAACGAGAGTGCACCACCAATCACGCGACTCCGTTAAAGGTTTGCCCCTAAAGAGAAAACTGTGGGTTCATTTGGGAGCACGGCAGGCCAAGGAATCAAACCCTAGTGAACATTCTAGTGAACATGCTAGTGAACATGCTAGTGAACAGAAAAGCCAACGGGCAGTTTCTCCCAAAATGAGATGTGAAACCTAAAGCCACGACGGAAGATGACCTGTGTCCTTTACGGTGACGGGGAGGCGGGGAGTGTGTCACTGTCGATGGCTGTGATGTGCCAGCCTTCTTCCTGTTATTAAATATTGCACTTACGAAACACAGAAGGAAAGAAATGGTGTAAATATGTCTGCCATTTCAACTTATTAGAGGGAGTCTGATCCAAAGGGCCGACGGTCTGGATGATGACGGCACGCCGAGGTGCGTAGCCCTTCAGGAGTGTGTCGCTCTCATGACAGCGGCATGCAGGGCCCCCCCAAACAATACGCATACAGCAGGTCGCCGGTTTGACGCTGGTGCCCCCTAGTGGAAGAACTGTCAGGATGGCTAAAGAAGAATGTGGCAAAATGTGAAGGCAGATGCCTTTGCTAGCGGTGTGGGCTAAGTGCATCACACCCAGGATGTCCTTTAGCTTTTTGCCATAAAAACACCCTTATGCATTTGGGAAACAAATAAAAAATGACGGAATCAAATGGCAGCACATTCATGAAAATAGCAGAGCTTCCAGACAGAGTTTTGGTCCCGGATGAGCGATGGTCTTACTGCTACAGTATGGCCTCAGTATCTCCACAGGCTCAGCATCGGTCAGAAGCACCCACTCCATCCAGGTGGTCTGTGAGACGCCTGACTCACTCCATATGGGGGCTGCCTTGTTTAAGCACCGACATGCCAATTTTCTACACCTGTGTTGTTGTTGTTTTTTGACTGTCCAGTATTTCCTCAGGAAGGGATGTAAACAGGAAGTGACATCATTCCCTTCAGGTATTTCATATGGCCCTTAGTCATGTGACCACACCCTTGCACTCGCCGCAGATTATACTTTGACTTGTGCCCTGTCTTTAGTCTTTTTTTTTTTAACTTAATGCCCCAGTGAATGAGGTGTTTGAGAAGCCCAGCATGGCATTCCTAAGGATCGGGGGTTCGAGAAAGGCCCAGGTTCACAGTGAGGCACATTGTGATTGTCCCAATCAATGCAGATGTAACATGAAGATGTTCAATTGAAGAGTCAAGGTCTCAAAACAAAATGGCTCTAGATGCCAAGAGGGTCTCATGTTGGAATTGACTCTGGTCCCAAAAATGGTAGTGGTTGGGGGGGGGGGGGGGGGGCGGGGGGGAAACCCTGCCCCAAGACGACAGGGGAACACGGCCCCGCCCGCGTCACCCCCGAG
>JAODKM010000102.1:34552-44988 GCA_026780845.1 Petrocephalus sullivani | reverse complement strand
CACAACCCCCGCAGCTTTTGACAGGAAAGGTTTTGGTGGCGGTATAAATTCCGCTCAGAAGACAGCCCGGTCTGGGGGAGGGCGGGGGGGGGGGGGGGCTCACCCCGTCCATTGGAATTCCCATTTTCGAGCACTCGATCACAGTCGCAAGGCACAAAGGCACTCCCCAGGTCGTCACTTCACGTACTTTAACATTTACATTTAATCTTAAATTCCTTTACACAATTTTGCCGTGGATGGCTGCGTCATTCACCCATATGCGCCTATAAGTTGGATTTCCAAAAGCCCACTAATTCTCGCTTAATGAGTTTAACTTTTGAACGTCATACGAGGTCTACCGGATTGGACTGATAATCCTATAAGTGTAGCAACAAAAATGATCACGTAAATTGATCCTTCCGTACTAACGCTGCATTTTCAGCGGTTAAGTGTATAGCCCACGCCATAATTTCGGACGTGCTGTCCCGTCCAAATGCATGCTGGCTGGACAAGGTGCACGCTGGAAAGCCTTTCGCTTTAATGGGACAACTGACACTGTTAATAAAGGTCAAAACCTTAAAACCGGGGCTGTATAAGAAATGGACCAATGTACCATTGTGGACAACTAGTACCAATAAAAGAATTAGTCAGCCACTCCAGTAGGCGTTTTTATAAGGCACAGAAACAGAAACGCCACTCTTCGACACCTCTTAATAATAATAATAATAATAATAATAATAATTATTATTATTATTATTATTATTGTTATTATTACTATTATTATTATTATTATTATTATTATCATCATCATTATTACTACTACTACTGCATTGGCTGTTGACTATTGGGGTGTTTCCCTATTCATAACTATCAATTAATTATCTTTGCGTAACTCTCTGGTTAAACTAAGAGCGTTAAATTGCACGGCACTCCATTTATAATAAGTACGCAAGTTTTGCAAATATTCCGCAAGGAAGCGCGCCACCGAGAGCCATCGATCCCGTGTCTCCCTCCGTCCTCGCCGCTGCCTCTACAGGATGCCCAGCCTCGCGGGTCGCAGTTCGTACGCTGGTGCCACTGACTTAGTGCTATCAATAGGCTGATTATAATAACAAATAGGCTGCTGCCAGCGTCCCATCAAACTCCCCCGTCCCCAATCACACCCGTAAGCTAGAGGCCAGCCGAATGCACGCAGATCTTTATACTTACCGGTGTCGGAGAAACTGTCCGGTCCAGGGGGACGATAATTAAATTCGAAGCAATGAAATAAAACCGGATAATAAACAGTGTTTCAGAAATCGGCGTTAGTGTCGGAGTCACGTGCCGAAACCCTGGCTGTGTGCCATCGTTCGTCACTTTAAGAAACAAATACTTCAGCTAGGATCGGGATCACTTTGCAGCTTCTCCGCACATCGTAACAAGTCCCGACGAACATGCGCAGCCATGGAGCTGGACAGCCACGATCGGCGGCCGCAGAAGCCCCGGCCGCAGCACTCAGGACATTTAACCTGATTGACGGGTCGTGCGGTGAATCACAACGCCGCGTCCCGCCCACTCCCTTGCAAGTCAGCCAATGGGAATGCGAGCCAGCGCTCCGACTCCGGCGTGTTCTGTCAAATATAACTTGCTGTCACCCCCCTCCACCACTGCCTCGTCAATCGCTGCAATTTTACATTATTCGGCGCAAAACGTGTCGTTTTGCTTTCAGACTTTAATACAACTGGGGGGTTTGCGTCGTCGTGCGCCTAAGTGGGAGAGAGACGTGACTAAAGATTACATGGCACCGTGATGTCCAGTTTAATGTCACGCAGATGTAGGTGGCAGAGAGTGTGATGCAGGTAGGGTGACTAAACCAGAACGTCGACATGTAGGCTGTTTAATATGTAGGACTGATAGTTTATGTAATAGATATTCCGAGGAAAACAAGTATAACCCATCTCCCAGTATTACAATACTGTTGTTTTTAAAATGTTGAACGTGAATGGTGTAATTCTAATTATAATAAACCTGAATGAACTTAACCAACAGTGTCGTATGTGCTGTTTCCAATCTCCCACTATAAGCCGCTAAGATGATCGTCAAATAATATATAATAATTAATATAAAATAAGATCATCAAAGTTAAAACTAATTTTGTCAAAAAATAAATAAATGCAATATCTGTTGTAAGTAAGGGTAATGTTTTTGCAGGTGCGCATAAAGTTATTCTTTGTCCAATAAGTATTAGTCTTTGTGTTTAGATATGTGTGGTCTGCAGTCGAGTTTTTACCCAGCTGAATATTACCCCCGTGTTGCAGTTCGTGCCAAAACCATCGCTCTTATGCGCACACTTCGGAATACAACACGCTGCTAGCAGATTGCAAGGTAAATGCATTCGCACATGCATGCAATCGTAAAAAGACCGCGAAATAAACGAATCAATTCCAAAAATATGTAATAAAAACACTGGATATTGGCACACAGCCGGTGCAGTGCCTGGCCATTTTTTTTACAAGTTAAATCTGTTCGGCATAACAGGAAGTAGAAAGCTCAAGTTCCACTACTGAAAATATGCATTACTGGAAAACAACAAAACGGAAGACCTGAGTTGTGAGGAGGAAGGTGTTAGTCATTACTTGTAAAACGTTTGTGTTAAAGAGTAGCGGTGTAAAAAATAGTGCCTAGGTCAACGTTTGTGTGCGTGTGCACGCGTCTGACTGAACGTGCACAAGTAGGACGAGGGGAATTTACACATGCCCTCTCTCTCTCTCTCTCACACACACACACACACACACACACACACTGTGACAGCTGATTTCAGGGAAGCAGCCAATATACTGTCTCCATGATGACATATATATGCATATATACATACATCACCCATCTCACTCACTGAAGGATTCTTACTAATGTATTTCATGTGAAGGTGTACACATTGAAAATCTGTTATCATAAAATACATGGGCATACTATGCATCCAGCTAAGTCTGTCTATGTATAGCTAAATATCACTGTAAGTTACAACCAAATGTATGATGAATTTGCCTTTAGTCCATTGGCCTTTGAGCAAGACCCTTAACTGCATGTGTGTCTGTGGCTGAGCAAGCGGGGGTGAGCCTAAATAGGGTTAGTAACCAGATATATAATAAAACAGATGAATTATACCATAATTATACTTGTGTTCAAAATGTGAAATTAAGTGCATGGAATTTAATCTCTTATATCTTTGGGATTATTATGCATTTTCTAATCAGTGACCCTAGTCAGGGTGGTGGGGGTGTCCAGAGCCAATCCCAGGCAGAGTAGGCCAATAGGTGGGAGTATCCCTGAACGGGATACACACTGTAAGTAACTTAGAGGGACCAATTCACTTAGCTACATGTCTTTGGATGGCAGGGGGAAACCTTAGTGCTTGGCGGAAGCCCACACAGCCCGGCAGGGGGCAGGCGGACTCCACGCTCACACAGAGTGGGGGCAGGAGAAAAGGACCCGGCTCTGGAGGTGTGAGCTGCCCACCTCCCCTAGGTCGTCACACGGTAGGAGTTCTCCATTCTCCCTGTTGTTCTCTGGTTCCTTTCCAACCAGACTTTTAACACCGTTTAAACGTCACTATATAGAAAAATATATAGAATATTGTGCTGTTTTATCAACACTGAATTGAAAATGGTGACATATCACTATTTGTATGCTGTGGCCCTGACTAGGATAAACAGTTCGTAGTTGGATGGATGGACGCAGGGCCGGCCCGTGCCTTTATGAGGCCCTAAGCAGATTTTGATTTTTTAATATATATATATAATTACTATAATTTTAAAGCTGCATATTTATTTTGTGTTCCCCCGAGTGGCAGCAACGGGCTTGCCCTCTGCTGGTTCTTATTGTGCGCTGCACTCCGCTGACTAATTAGCAGAGGTCTGGATGGAGAATGACATCACCTGCATTCTGCAGGAGCTAGCCACTCGCGGCCGGCCCTGTCCCACCTAGACGCCATTGTCTTCCTGCATTATTGATTTTCACTTAATCAGGTGCTCCGACAAAACGAAAACCCACAAAGCTGGCTGCAGTCACGGGCTGTGATTCAGATAAGATAAGATACTATTAATACTGGTTATTATTACTGTTGACACACCGTTAAGATTGTTGGACTGTGACAGTAACATGTTATGAATGGTAGAAAGTGAAAATGGATCACTGGAGGAAATTAAGGCAGACATGAGAATTCAGTGGTGGGTGAAAGAGCTGAAGAAATTTCGGAAATCGGGTTGGGACATACGTAGCAGTACGTAACAGTAAGCCCGAGGAGGTAGGCAAACAGAGGTGGGCCGAAGAAAAAGTCCCAAAAGAACCCTTCAGTCTTTTCAGAATACATTTTGAATTTCTAATGTAATTTAGAAATCAGAAATGATAAAACGTATGATGAAGTATATGGACACGGAAATATAAAACAAGGAAAATAAAAGCATGCCTTGGTGAAGTTCAGACTTCCGTTAGAGAAATGGTGCCATCTAGTGGGAAAACTAATTTACTGCGAATTGGATTGATGTTCGAATTCAGTGATCAGCCAACCATCCGACTAGCGCCATCACGTGGTTAAGTTTGAATAATGCATAGTTATGTATTAATAACTTCCTTACGTTCAGAGATGGGCAGTATTTCAATTGCATGTATTTAAAATATATTTACAGTCGTCCCTCGCCACGCTTCTACATCGCTATGCATCAGAAGCTTTGTTTGCGATTTCTGAGAACATTTATCTAAGACCCACGATGGCTCCTAAACGTGCTGCTTCTTCTGATTTTCATGGGTTAGTGGTTCTGGGTAACAACCGTGTGTGTGTAATTAAATGTATAATAATAATAACAATATAATATTGGTAACGTCTAATACTGATCTGGGATGTCTTATTTTCGCTTATGTTTTCTAATATATTGGGTAATACGAGTGTAATGGTGACTAGAGGGCTCTAATAATGTCAAAGCAAATATTTAGAAGGTCGTAAACAGGTTTTCTATGCTCTACGAAAATATTCGATTTATTTTATTTTATTATTCGATTTTTACTTTGCGGAAATTCACTTTTCGCGGGAGAGTCTGGAACGGATTAAACGCGATAAACGAGGGACGTCTGTAATTACTTGTAAGTATTCTGTAATTTGTATTTTGCTGGACGAAAAAAAAGCAAATGTAATTTGTAATAAAATACTTTCAGTGATTGTATTTTTATGTATTTAAAATACTTACAATGTGTCATTTATCATTTTAAGAACCTTCATCACGAGGACTTTCATGTACAGCCTATCACTGTTTTTAGCTAGATGCAAATAAACCCGGTTACCCATCCTTGCCCGTTGTGAACTTCGTTTTAGAAAGAAGCTGCTTTGGTGCTCGATGCAAATGAATAAAGTATATACTATAGGATACTGCTCACTGATTGTGATATTACAGGACAGAAAGACCGAGCAATTAGGTAACAGCAGTGCTGTGCTCTAGAACTTCTGAAATAACTTGCTAGTCTGCTAGTGGTATTCTAGTTAATTTCAACAGGCATGCTCAGGCAGTGGCATCCTGCGGTTTATCTTATAAGGCATCTTTGCATTAGAGTGAAATCAGCGTAGCTACTTTTGTTTATAAGGATTAAACTAATTCCTATCAGCTAAATATAGGTGTTTTTATAGCGACTCAGCCTGCATAAGAGAGAGAACCAACTGGTGAACCTGACGATGAACATCATTTGCGTCACCTCCGCTGGTTACGTTTTTTTTTTGAGCATATGCCTAAAAAAGTTTATCCTTCGAGTCTGCGCACCCCCGCCAGTCACCGGCACTGATTCGGAAACCGAGACCGAAACCGCAACATAAACGGTCACCATCGATACCCCCCAAACACCACCCACCGGTACAGGTGCAGCCTCTTCAGCTCGCATCACGTTACTAATGGTACAAAAATCATTTCTCATTTCATATTTAACACTATAACATGTACATCACAGAATTAAGCTGTACATTTAGCAAATACTACATATTACTAGGGGTGAAATGGTGCAGTAGGAATATAGTATGCTGTTTTAATCAAGAGGCGCATATAGCATTCTCCATAATGACTCTATAATTATGCCATTATACTGAAAACCACGCACACAAATGTAGGCTATACACGTAGTATATTTAAATAACCTTCTCTGAGTTATGAATTTTTAAGGTAATTTTAAGTTTCCTTCCGATAGATTTCAGCCAAAACAATAACAATTAATACTAATTAATACTAATTAAATAACCGTATTGGTCATTTCAGGACACCTGCAAAGTGAAGACTGTGCTACGTTCATTTTTATTAGTTTATTATGAGAGGTAAATTATAAATCCCAGTATTACATGTAGTATAAGTAAAAATATTATCTGCAAATATGATCAGTACATTGTAAATCGTAATCATGAGTTCTGCCTCATTCACATACGTTTTACAACGAAAATGGATGTATCCATGATGTCCAAATGATATGACTAATGTAACGTTTCACGTCGAGTCGTTTCATCATGCTTGCTCCGAATACTACATAATATATCACAAACGAGGCAATATCTGGGCAAGTTGCATCATTATTTTAAGGATTCGGCTCCTAGTGCGCATGCTCTGGATAAGCACGATATATTGGCAGCTTGCTAGGGAAGGCGCGCGTTCCGCGGTACAATACGGGACCGTTAGGTGCGCATTTTCGGCGTGCGGGACCATTAACTGCGCCTTAAGCCGGCAGCTCCGCACATCCGATCGAATTTAGTAAAATTGTGTCAGCGTCCTTTAATATATCTACACATATTTAGCGAAAATGGGGACGGAGAATGAAGCCAATGGATACATAAAATCAAAATCGGCTGTTTTAAGTAACGAAGTGGCGGCCAGGGGTCCGAAAATATTGAGAGACGCCGTGGTGGAGTTTCTAAGGAGAAATCTGCTGGTAATCCTGACGGTGTCGGGAGTTCTGGTGGGCGCTGGTCTGGGGATGATGGTCAGGAATATGGAGCTGAGCCGGGCGCAGGTAACTTACTTCGCCTTCCCGGGCGAGATGCTGCTCCGGATGCTGAAGATGGTCATCCTTCCCCTGGTGGTGTGCAGCCTGATCTCGGGCGCCGCCTCCCTGGATACTCGTTCCCTGGGCAAACTGGGGGGCATCGCCGTCTCCTACTTCCTGGCGACCACGCTGATCGCGTCGGGCATCGGCGTGCTTCTCGCCTTTATTATTAAGCCGGGCGTGGGTGCGGGGGCGCTCAACACTAATAGCCTGGGGCTGGAGACGCTCACCACCAGCAAGGAGACCACCGATTCCTTCTTAGACCTGGCCAGGTATGCATAGCATTTTATTGAATTCCGACGTCTAGATAAAGAAGAAAATCTGTTCATAGGGACAGGCATGATAATGAATGATTTAAGGAGCAGTGAAAGTGATTATCCCGTATGGAGGCGTGACAGTTGCCAGTAAATTGCAACGAGGTGCAGATGATAACTCTCAAGAAATATGTCGAAATTACTAGTAAAATACAGAGATAGCTCTAAATATAACCATCATAAAAACTGAGCGCGTCTTGTGTATTTTCAGCTTTAGAAATCTGCGTGCCTTTTTCAATAGCCCACATGTGTGTGCCTGGGTCTTTTTAATCGCTGTTATTTGTTACTTTGGGTTTGTTTAATCAGTAGCCTGTTACTTTGTATTTGGTAATGACGAAGCGCCCTGCAAGGGGCTACAGTCCCTGTTGCTTGATTCCTGTCCTTCTGAGTCGTGCTGGTCTCTGTTTGGCGGTACAGCCCAGGTCATTCCTGGTTCGTTCCCATGTACATCTAGCGCAGGGGTATTCCCGTTATCACATACTCATGTGTCAGAAGCGAAGCCACGATTAGTAACAGTATCATTTGTGGCCGGTATTGTCCTGACCTTATAAACAATAGTCCTGCAGATTTTACCCAGCATAAACTTTAAAATCACTCCATAATAACCACGATAACTTGGATGTAATGAAAAGCACAGGTTTTTGTACTAACTTTAAGATGACATATAATAAATACAATGTAAGGCACTTTTGAAGAAGTTAAGCATAATGTTAAAGATTTCTGTGCCATATCTGTACACAGATTCCGTTTTAGTTATTCAAAAGCTTTATTGACATTTTTAATGTTAGAAATTTAGCAAATCTATGAAATTAAAAGTAAATCATATAGAAACTCACACAAAATAAATTTGCATGTATAAGTACCTGATTTTTTTTCTTTTTCAGCTGTATCTTAGTTAACAAATAACTTACTGATGTGTGGAAATTAAAAAAAATTGGGCTTTCAAGGTCTGCTTGCCGTTGTGAGGGTGAGAGGTCGACCCAGGCATCCCCAGCCACATGTTTTGCAATGCCACTGGGTTCAGCTGGCTGGGGGCGGACCGCAGAATTTGGGGGCTTTTCTAGTAAACTTATGTTTCAGTGACTGAAAAAGAGTGTGATGGTGGCTCTCTTGGCCAGTAATTTTGGGCTGTTCCCTTTTTATGCCACCTTAAAGTGAAGTAGGATGTCTTGCGAGGGTTGTTTTGGTCAGAATGTCCATGTGGCCTTAGTTCATTTGGGTCTTTGTCGTATGACCCACACAGCAAATAGCCAAAGGTGACAGTGGAGATCCTTTGACGATGACACTTATTTTTTCATCCTCTGTAGGAATTTGTTTCCAGCCAATCTCGTCGCAGCCGCCTTCCGCACAGTAAGTGTTCTCTTGCCTTTTTGGTGCATTTCCCTGCCATCGAGTCGCCGCGACACGAAACAGCCCTATGCGTCCTTAGCCGGAACCTTCCATGGCGAGGCCCAGGCATGCTCTTCTGTTACAGAATTATAGGATTTATAGGGGGGGTATTCTTAGGCCAAGTCATATCTTGGTCTCATCATGGAAATCCTGGTGTGTTTGGTTAAACATTGAAGCATCCAGCATTGAGATTCACATCCCCCTTAATCCCAGGCAATATGGCCCCAGGTTGTTGTGTGTGGCCGTCAGCTTTGGCCCCACCCACTGGGATAGAATCAAGGGGGTAGCTAGTTGACAGAAAGATAGCAGAGTGTCTCTATAGATGCCCGGACAATAATATCTCTGTGGGTCTTAAAGCAGATACCTTTCCTGTTATGTGAAACCTCAGGCTCCAAGGTTAGATGAGGCTTGAGGATGGAGCCCCAGGTGTCGCCAGGCAGCTAGGCGGTAGTTAGGGGTCTCTGCCCATGTCTGAAAGGTTGTGGTTTCAAATCCATAACCATACCATAGCTGGGCCATTGGGCAAGGCCCCTAACCCCAGCCCTTAACCCCGATCTTGCCTCTCATATTCGCAGTTGGACGTCATTTAGGGTAAAGAAAAATTTATAAATATATTCATTAACCTTTGCCCATAGCGACATAACCCCCCTCCCCCCACCAGTGACTGCCATGTCTCCATGGTTCCTCCAAGCAGCTCCTGCACCAGCAAATGTAGTTGTAGCCTTTGATGCAGTTAGACTAAGCACCCCGGAGTCAGACTGTATGCTTAGTTTGACTCTGCCCCAGTATGCTTAGTCTGACCCCACCCCTGTATGCTTAGTCTGACTCCGCCCCCATATGCTTAGTCTGTAAGTTGACTCCGCCCCTGGGATAATGTCTAGCCAACGTCAATGACCCATGAGCATCATTACGTGTGGAGACTGCCACATCTGTTCAAAGATCCCTTCCCTTTTTACAGTTTTGCTTTTACTAATGCGGGGGAAATTGTAAGCACCCATTTATTGCACAACGTGGGGGGGTAGTATATCCTTGAAACGCCTCATTATCGGACCACTGAGATGTCCAGCAGGCGTGGATGGACCCACTGTAGCCTGGGCCCTGACGGATCCCTCTTCTCTCCTTACATTTGTAGTATGCCACTGATTACAAGTTCATCGCCGTTGGGAACGTCTCAAATGGGAGCCTCGTCTACCAGAAGGTATGTGGATATCTGCAGCAAAAAAGGACTGTGCCCTCCACAGAGCTTCTGAGAATCAGCCAGCTAGCCAAGAGTCGGTACCGTCAGAATAAAGGGCACTAACCCGGCTACGGTTTTGTTCCTCAAGGGACAAACAACATTAATGTACCTCCAGTAGCAGAACAACCTTCCTCAGAGTCCATTTCTATAACTTAAATGGTACACTAACCTACAGCTAGGGTACAATTGGCAGAACCTTGAGTGTTGTACCCTCAAACATACCAGTCGGTACTTTTTTATTTTTTTTTTTTGCAGTGTGTTCTCTGTACACTTTTCAACAGCCGGGAAAAGGTTCAGGGCCAGACAGCCGCTTGCAGGGAAATGGGGTCTGACTGTAATATCTGAGCATATTTACATATCGGCACTTAATGGAAGGAGCGGTAAGGAGTCAGCATTTCAGCATGGAGGTAATAACAGTACATCACCCCTGAAGGGCAAAGAGCAAGGCAGCCGAGCGCAGCTGGAGTACGCTG
>JAODKM010000102.1:18500-34452 GCA_026780845.1 Petrocephalus sullivani | reverse complement strand
GCCTTGTCATGACTCTGTGGGTCTGTAGTGTACGGAATAGGGAGACAGCGATGGCTGTTACGCTGGCCTTGTCATGACTCTGTGGGTCTGTAGTGTACGGAATAGGGAGACAGCGATGGCTGTTACGCTGGCCTTGTCATGATGAGGTTTCAGACACCTGGGAGGCTTTTCGTCAGCATGTTAGCAGCTGCTCCTATCTTTCAGATGCACCTTCTCCCTTGTGGTTACTTTGGTTTAGGAAGTAGACCCAATGTACAAAAATAGTATCATTCAGTGACTTTCAGGTTGATTTTATCTATCCAGCACCTTGACTGAATTTAACTGCGAAGCACTTTAATGCTCATCCAGTGATCTTTAACCTGTAATAACAAAATTCACCAAGTGAGATTTTTCCTGCAGTATATGCAGTTTCTAAAGCATAACCCATGACCTTGGGAGGTAAGCAAGTTAATAAACCATGGAGAGGCTAATGAGGCCAGTCTGACATGAAAGCATTGTTTACTTAAACCTGGTTTACCTTTCTTGACCTAATTTCGACAGTATGCCCAGCCATATGGGTCACTATTGTGAAAGCGTGCCCAAACACTATGGAAAGTTAAATGAGGGTAAATTTAGGGCTCTGGGAGCTGCTATTTAGGCCACTTGTGCTACCAGCTGACGTGCGAAATAATGCTTCTCTGTTAGCATCAACCTTCAGCTGAGAGCATCCTTCTGAACATATCTGGCTCGCTTTGGTTCAGTACTTTAGTAAATACTGGCTCTGATAGACCTTCCATAACTCCCCTCTCCTGCTAATGCTTATTATGCTCGACACAGTGGTTCCTACAGTTTCTGGAAATGGTTTGGGCTTACAGCCCTTGGTCCTTGGCTGCTGGGGTGCCTGGAACATTATTGGGTGGGTTTAGGTTGGGGGGCAGATATGATATGCTTTCATGGGGCCCAAAATCTAGTGATTTTCTAGTGATCTAGTGATGCCCCTGCTTGGCTGTTCAAAGACATGGTGATCCCATGAAGCCTTCAGGGGTAGTTTTTAAAGCTAGTTCTATGTTTAAAAATGTGGCACATCAGCCACAATTCAGAACTCCTGGGCAATGTGTGCAGCATGCAACTGACAGAAATGTACTAGTACTATTATAACAATTAATTGGTTAATGAAATGACAAATTGCAATAATTAGTAACAAATTCAGTAATACTTTCTGTCCATGCTGAGAGTAATTCTCATTAATATCAAAATACTGAAAGTAATATTCAAGCTGTCACTGGTGTTTTAACCTAAGGAGATGGCTATTAACGCTCCTCCTTTTACAGAGACCTCTGTTCCCCCCACTGGTGTTTTATAACTGGATTTAATGTAAAATACAGATCGTAGACAG
Source organism: Petrocephalus sullivani (assembly GCA_026780845.1). NCBI lineage: Eukaryota > Metazoa > Chordata > Actinopteri > Osteoglossiformes > Mormyridae > Petrocephalus > Petrocephalus sullivani. The sequence continues at coordinate 33,077 of JAODKM010000102.1, read as the reverse complement.
AGCTCAGTGGATAATGTGGGCTATACTGTCCCGCAGGTACCCGTCGGCACAGAAACGGAGGGCATGAACATCCTGGGGCTGGTTCTGTTCGCTGTGGTATTCGGGGTGGCGTTGAGGAAGCTGGGACCTGAGGGGGAGGAGCTAATCCGCTTCTTCAACGCTTTCAACGACGCCACGATGGTGCTTGTTTCTTGGATAATGTGGTGAGCACCGTACACCAGAATATCAGACTCTTATCATTAAACTTTGTCAATGTATTAAACTAGCTTAGGTAAGATATCTGCTAACCTGAAACAAGGACTATTTCTATACATGTTAGCTAGCTAACGGGTATAATCTTCAATAGTGTATGCATTTCGCCATTGATTATTTGGAGCACAATTTTCCCTCCATTTCTCCTTTTGAGAGTTGCCATGATCTTCCTAACAGGTACGTGCCCTTTGGCATCATGTTCCTGGTCGGGAGCAAGATCGTGGAGATGGAGGACGTGGTGCTGTTGGTCAGCAGTCTGGGGAAGTACATCTTCGCCTCCATCCTGGGCCATGTCATCCACGGGGGCATCGTGCTGCCTCTCATCTACTTCGGATTCACCCGCAGGAACCCCTTCACCTTCCTGTCGGGCCTCATCGCCCCCTTCACCACCGCCTTCGCCACCTGCTCCAGGTACCGTCCTCGCTAACAGGCCTCACATGACCGCTCCTCTGAGCCAATCCCACGGCCCACTCTGCACCCCGCTCTTCTGCTCTGGCATAGATTGCTTCTGCCTGACTACATGCATCTGCTAATAATATAATAAATAATCTGATAAGGGAGTCTGCAGTTTCTTGCCTTATAAAATTGATGATCATTTTCTTAATTTTTCTTAAATTTCCAATTGTATATATATGTACATTCACAATTGATATAATGTAAACAATCAGCTTAGCCTCAATGGGCTCAATTAGCATGTTGGATTTAAATATTAAATCCAACATACCCCCCTCCAAATATTAAATATTAAAACAATAATTTCCTGTTCAAATATTTTAAAATGATATGGAACAGTGTAACATGCATGGTTTGCCACCAGGGCGGCGCTAGAGAAGCCCTGCTCCTCTGTTAGCTGTGGCACACACCAAAGGATCCTGGTGTGTTTTACACATGGCAGACTGTCAGTCTCAGCCTTGCTGTGGCCGCCCACATGACACGCACCAAAGGATCCTGGTGCGTTTTGCACATGGCAGACTGTCAGTCTCAGCCTTGCTGTGGCCGCCCACATGACATGCACCAAAGGATCCTGGTTCGTTTTGCACATGGCAGACTGTCAGTCTCAGCCTTGCTGTGGCCGCCCACATGACATGCACCAAAGGATCCTGATCCAGATTGCACTTGGCGGACCGCTCGTCACGAGTAAACGCCCACATGTGTGCCCTGCCTCTTCCACCAGCTCCGCAACTCTGCCCTCCATGATGAGGTGCGTGGAGGAGAACAACGGTGTGGACAAGAGGATAAGCCGCTTCATCCTACCCATCGGCGCCACGGTCAACATGGACGGGGCCGCCATCTTCCAGTGCATCGCCGCCGTCTTCATCGCCCAGCTGAACAACGTCGAGCTCAACGCCGGGCAGATTTTCACCATCCTGTATGTAGACCTTCTCAGAAGCCACCTCAGATTACATTATGGCAGTGGAAGCCTTGACACTTACATTCTGATCCAGGCAGCGGAATCCGCTTCTGAATCTGTAGCTAAATGCTGAGATCTTCGTGGTCGGCGGGCTTTATAGACCAGGCAGACCTGAGGAGGTCTTGCACAGAGCTTCTGCGGGTGTCTTGCTCTTTACTGAAGCCACCCGTTTGCTCTGCTCTGAAGGGTGACCGCCACAGCGTCCAGCGTAGGAGCAGCTGGGATCCCCGCTGGAGGAATCATCACCATCGCCATCATCTTGGAGGCCATCGGGTTGCCCACCAATGATCTTTCTCTCATGCTTGCTGTCGACTGGATTGTGTGAGCCTTTCTTTCTCCTCCATCTAGTTTTTCCACAAGCCTTCATTAGTTTATTGCTTAATGTGAAAATCAGTCTAAATCAGAAATGAACATCTGAGCTATTGAAAGTTCTCGGAGTTTTCAAGATTATCCGAGACACAAGTGTGGCATATCTGTCGCAGTTTTTCTTCGTGTGTTCCATGGAGAAGTTACGTACTTCAAAAGTGAAGTAAATAGGGGGATTAGTAAGAGCATATTACAATCATACGTGCTGTCGAGGAGTCGACTACATATAAGTGCAGCTGGGCTGAGCTTCCAATCAATGCCCAGGTACGAGTGTGAGCAGTACTGGAGCAGGAGCCGGTTAGCATTACATGCTACATGCTTAACCTTTAAAATGCTTATGTCCTGTGATTGGCCGAGCAAGAGGCCTGACCAAGACCCTTTACATACCCCATTGGTCCAGGGACTGTCTGACCCTGCTTTGTCAACTGTGCATCGCTTTGGATAACAGTCTCTGCTAAATAAATCAATGTAAACATTAATGTTATTTAGAAAGTGCTAAGTATGTTTGCTCAGCCTTACTCTGATGTGGGTGTGTGTGTGTGTGTGTCCTCAGGGACCGGACCACGACGGTGGTGAACGTGGAGGGGGACGCCCTCGGGGCAGGAATCTTGCATCACATCAACGAGAAGGCGTCACAGAGGACGGAGCTGCGGGCGGGGGGGCAGGAGCTGCTGGAGGTAAAGGTGGAGGCGGTAGCTAACGTGCGGGGCCTGGATGAGGCGTCCCCGCTGGTCACGCGGCAGGACCTGGGCCCAGACGGCGCTGCCGACTCCTCGGCGGAGAGGAGCGATGGCGAATCCGGGCTCTGAGCGCCGTCACGCAGAGATGCCTCTACCAGCCGCGGGGGAAAGCGTGCGCCTTGTGTCTGTGGTGGCTGTACTCGGCTTACTTATTAACCCTCTGCCCTTTCCTCAGCATACTGGTCATTCGTCTATCACTGTTGGTTGTTGGGAAGTCAGCTGCCTTGAACATGCAAGTGGACAGGGATGAGGACTATTTATAAACTGATCCACAATTGCTTTTCTCAGTATTTAAACATACAATTATTTGAAAGCATTTTGTGTATTTAGAGTTATTTTAGAGCCATTTCATTAATGGATACGGCTCTGTTGTCTGTTTGATCATTTTGTCTCTAGATTCTTCTCTGTCCTGGGTGTCAAAGGTTCAGTTTCAGTGGTTTTGCGATACCTGTAGCCACCCAGAGGCCATTGGGAGTACTACATGCCATACAATGGTCAATTTTTATCTCTTTGGCTGTTACTTAAAATACACTGAAATGTATTTTATACCTGTCCTGAAGGACTATTTTAAGAAAACAGTCTGTAATCACTTTTACTTTTTAACTGAAATTGAAATAATTTCTGATGTTATTTATTGATGACAGTTCAGTATTGGAGAAAAATAGTTTCAGAGACAATTTTGTTTACAGTGTTATTTACAAAGATGTCTTTTTAGGAATGATTTTCACTAACCCTTAAAATCTTGACAGCATGTTTTGGTCTCATAGTTTTCTACAGTCGTCATATTCGACGTGATTTTCCCTGGGGCCATTATTTTTATATACCGTTTTAAAGGTACTGAAATGTTATTTCTCGTAGTGTTTAGTTACATTTTACAGTTTTTCTCTGTTAAAAAAACAGTTTGGTGCTTTAAGTTTTCATTTTTCGTACTTATTGTTTATAAGAGCTGTAATTTGTAAATTTTCCCACTTCAGACTGAACGATTCAGATTTTTACATTTGTGTAATTTTTTTTGTGTACAGGGTGTGTAACGATCTGCAAACCTAGATCACTTTGATAATTTATCCAGCCTGCGTTCATTCATGAAACAAAGCCTCTGTGTGTAAAGAGCTAAGCTTCTCTGTACAGCCTAGACTGGAAATGTGTGTGAATCGTTACAGAAAGCCACTGGCGTCTCAGGGGAACAGCATGCTTTTGCCGAAAAGTCAATCCTAAGCTACACGGGCTTCACATAGTTACTTGAGTTTAAATCACTAATTATCATGCGACATCTTTCTTTGCGCGTCATACGTACAAAGACGCTGCCTGATGATGTCACGCTGCTTTCTGCTCTGTGGCGTCTCATTGGCTGGACACTGTTGGGACGGTTTGAGAGGCAAAATGGCCGACCTGCATGTCTATGCGTCGCGGCATGTATTTAAAAAGGACTACGCATGTACGATAAGGCCCTGCCAGCAGTGGACGGCGGATGGTACCGTGGATGCGAGGACTCCGATGTGCTGAGTGTGCTGTGTGTCGACTACAAACCGCTGGTGGCAAATAAAAGACAGTGAGTACAGTCAGTGCGTGACTGATCCGGAAAGCGTCACACGTCTGACGGCCGTCTTCTGCGAAATGTGCCGTGATGTGTCACATGACTTCTGGTGCAGTTTACAAACACAACTGTGCGGCCTGCCCTATAGGCGATAGGCGTCGCCTCAGGCACCGCCTCTAGGGGCGCAAAAGGGTGCCTGAAATGCAATCAAAAGAAGTGCATATTACTAGCTTTAATATTTTACAACTTTTCTTGTGAAACAGATACCGAGTTAGCAGCCAGATACCATGTGGTACTGGAATGCTGCTCTGGGCAGAAGGGGGTGGGTTTGGCTTAGCAGAATCTCACCCAGGGCGCTGGCCACAGCACCCAGGGCCAGCCCTGCAACTGTCACACAATTTGTCCAGGAATGATTGACATCATAGTTGGTTTTAGACCCTATTTTGCAGGCTTCAGTCCCCTTAATTATTCCCCTATATTGCTTTATATGTACGAGTCCCCCTAAGTCTCACATCCTAGAATCACCCCTGATTTGCATGTAGCAAATAATGATCCTAATGAACAGTTAATCCATCCATCCTGGTCATGGTTCTGGAGGTCATCCTGGGCAGCACTGGGACACTCAGGATGGGATGACCATTTACCTACAGCACACACACACACACACACACACACACACACACACACACACGGGCCACAGGAAGTTTAGTCACCAGTTCTTCTGACTTTACAGGAGAAACCCACAGACTCCACGTTTACAGGAGGGTGGGATTCTAACCTCTAGGACGTAACACAATAGATTTATGCACTGAGCCACAACATCACTTCTCATGGCTTATGCTTTGCCAAAAAATCACTTTCACACGCTCAGATGTGACAGGCGCTTCACCACACATAATCTACACAGGTAATAATAATGTAAATGTGCTTGAATGCCATAATTAAGCCCACCTACACAATGCAGGTACCACATATCTTGTTTTGAATCTGGTGCGCAGGCAGGGCTGCGGTGTGTGACACCAGCCAGCACTGTGGCTCAGCACAGCCAGGGGGGAGGAATTTCTCCTTAACGATGAAAAGCTAACGCAGGACGATTCCTCTTCCCAGCCTGAAAGCCGATACATCTGCAGTGCTGCACCTTTTATGTGTATCGTTAATAATACAGACTTCGACGGCAGAAGTGGCCGCGGCCGAGAGCTTCCTGTAACCACTCACAAGACGTCAAGGCCATCAGCCACGTCACCCAGGACAAAACGTAGGCTTTTTATTAATAGCTTTAAAGTATTACAGTAACACTAATTAAACCCCACGCATCACTGCCTTAATCTCCATAGTGCTTGAGTAGGTAAACACTACTGCAATAAGACAGCACACCTTAAAACGCAGTGCCAGTCTAGATCACTCAAATACCATTTATTTAGTTCAGCATAAACAGTCGTGAAAGATTAGAGCGTTACCTCCGTCTGTAACTGATTATTACATAGATGCATGCGTACATCTGACATTCAGAAGCACAAAGTGGATCTCTACCTGTTACTACATACTTACTTATTAGATATATTGGTTGATTTAGTAAAAACAGAATTCCTGTGGAATAAGTTATTCAATATCCCTGCATTATTAACTAAACTATACATAGACACTTGGTGGCCACCCTTTTTAGGTACACCTAGCTAGCACCAGGTACCAGGACTCGTGTTTGCCTCCAGAACTGCTTCAGAGTTCATGGGAGTTTTACTTACACAAACATGTCCTGAGGGCATAATGAAAAATGATTGTTTCAGAGAAATAACCAATCAGGGGTGTGTTTCCCAAATGCTCCTGTTAGCAACTTACACAGTTGGATTCATTCAGTTGCACGAGGCCAGTTATGTAAGATGCTAACACAGTTAGCAACTATGATTTTGGGAAACGCACCCCAGATTGTAGAGGGCCAAGCAAATAGAGAAGGTGGAACCAAGACATCTGATTGGTTGGTCCAACACAAGATCTGATTGGCTATCTCTTTGAACCGACCATTTTTCATTGTTTGTATAAGGAAAAACTCCCATGCCCTTCAAGGGTAGATGAGGTGTGTGTTTAGATAAGCCTTACAGAATGCTATTGTTATTTTGGCACTTGCAAAAACACATTAACAAAGGTTTTCAGCCACTGAAATAGCACTGGTTGGATGTTTGTTATTCCTCACACCATTCTCTGTTAAGTCTAGACACTGCAGTACGTGAAAATCCTAGAAAAGTGACAGTTTCTGAGATACTGGAACCAACATGTCTGACACCAGCAGACACACCACTTTCAAAGCCGCTTAGATCAGACTTCTTAGCCTTTTTAATGCTTAGATAAACAGTAACTGAAGCTCCTGACCCTGGGTGCTGTATGTATTCATTTGCAGCCATATGATTGGCCATTTGCATTAGCGAAGCAGGTGTGCCTATCAAACTGGCCACTGAGTCTAACAACACAAAGCAAAGGTTCTTTGTTAAGAGGGGAATTAAAAAATCTGCTCAGTTTCTCAGTTCCCACAAGACAAAAGTTATTTGAACTGAGGTGTATTTGCATACCACTTCAGTAACCGTTTAATCTGTGGGAAAGAAATGCTAATTTTGCAGGGTCATTTTACAAAGTAACACTTCAGATAAAAAGCCCCAAAAACTAAATATGCAAACTCGGCAGAATTTACCACATTTGCATTTAAACTACTCTAGCTAAAATAAAACAAGTAAACCCAGTTTCACAGGAAGAGGTACTGAAAGCTCGCATGTGGCTTTCTATCAGACTCATTATAAATCATTTAAGAACCATCCTCAGAATTTTGGAAATCGACTGATACAAGAATGATTGATTCCTTTAATACATCAACTATGGCAAGCCCTTGCAACCACATTAAGCCATTGGGAAAGTACAATAGTTCAATACCTATATTAAATATGACCTGATACATCTTGCTAAAGACATTAAATAAGGTACAGCGTATGAGACCCTTAATCTTAAATCAATCCTATATAATGACAATAATGCTATCAACCGAAACAAAAACAGTAGCACATGTGAGGGTAACTTTAAGAAACCTGACCTGCAAACTAGCTCCTTTAAAATTGGACTCAGCATATCATGAAAATTCGTTTTTGACGTTGCGCCCTTTTGTGAGCCTGCTCACAGGTTTCGGCTATATTGCTGACACAATAATTATCATAAAGTAAAATATTTTCATAAACAGAACAAAAAGGTATAGGCTACATACCAAAGAAAAGTTTTTTTTTTTATACACTCAGGTAAGAATTCCAATAAGTAAAATGTTTATTAAACATTTCTTCAGGGTTTTCAGGGGTAGGGAGCTTGCATCAATAATTACAAGTCTGCAGACAAAGTAAATGCAGAGATAAAGTTACACTAGTCATCAGATAATGGAATTTATTCCGGTTCTTTCTGTACAGGGCTGTCGGGCCACACGCACACATGCACACTCACACCTACGCACGTTACGTGAGCACGCACACACCACACACAGGTTTACGTGTTCCTAGGTCTAAGGATGTGGGCCATTATTGTCCAGGCGACTGTTGCTCGTGTACGCGGAGGCGCACGCAGAGACACACACGCACGTATTTACACAAGCTTCACGCGACATCCTCCATACAGTGGGCACACCTGCGCTATCGGTGAACAGAGGTTGGCAGAAACCTGGTCGTCGGGAGAAGCGCCTATGGACATGGACACAAACCGCGGGAGAAAGGGAGCGGCCGCGGGTCTGCCCCGCGGTGGGAATGCCGCGAGATTTACACTCATTCACGTGTAACCCTGAACTCGAGACGGTTTAAATAGCTGTGAAGATGGAATCTGGCATCTCGGAGGTGGACGTAGAAGCAGCCTGTTGGGGGCAGGAGTTTGGGCCAAGTTCATTGGATTGCTGACCGTGTTTTTTTGTTTCTTCCTTTTTTGCTTGAGAATCTCTGGTAGTGTGGCTACATACAGTACAATTCCGGTAACCTGACATGTTTCTCTCCATCTCCTTCTTCCTCCGTCTTTCTGACCGTGGAACGAGGTGGTGCTGCACCAGAGACTGGGGCACGGGTTTAGGGACGGGGGGGGGCGGTGGGGGGGGGGTGGAGGAGAGGCTCAGCAGCACCCCCCAGAGGCAGGCTTCACCGGAGTGCTCTGGATCTTGACGTTGGACTTCTCAGATCCGCCAGCGGCGGCCCCGGGGCCCATCCTCTTCTTGATCTCAGCCGCCATGGTCATGAAAGCCTGCTCTACATTGGTGGCATTTTTGGCGCTGGTCTCCAAGAAGGGAATGCCCAGGGAGTCAGCAAATTCCTGCAAGGGAAACCAGGGCTTATTGGGAACCCCAAACCTAGCTACATGAGTCTGAAAGCAGTTATACTAAATACAAGAAACTGTCCACATTAAACACAGAGTAGGGATTTGCGGAGTTCCTCAAGGTTGCATTCTCAGATCCTAAGAAAAGTGGTGTTTCTTACACCATCTGCTCCTTTTGTGCCCCGATAATTCATTTTAAACCAGAAATGAACTATTTCTGGTCAAGCATTTTACAATTCTTTCGACCACATATACAATACGCAAACAAAGTATTTAAAATCAGCCCTGCATTTTAGGAAGATTTAGCAAGCATTCTACAACTGAATATTTCATTATACTTTTCGTTTTTTTTTTTTTTGTGCAATATGCTACACTCTTCCTGAAAATTAAACGCACAAAATTCAGCCTATTTGCTGCAAATTAGCAAAAAGAATAGGACCATTACGAAAGCAGTACCTTGGCCGTCGTGTAATCCACCACCTTCTTTGTTGTGAGGTCACACTTGTTCCCAACCAATAACTTATTAACGTTTTCACTGGCATAGCGATCAATCTCCTGCAGCCACTGTTTAACATTATTGAAAGACTCCTAAGAAGAGGAACATAACAGTAAGAAATACAAAAGGTGTATAAAGATCTGTATGATCATAAAATGAAAAACATTTTTGTTTTAGCACATAAAACAACAAAGAAGAAGCTGAAAGTACCCACCTGGTCTGTGACATCGTAAACTACAATAATGCCGTGCGCTCCTCTATAGTAGCTCGACGTGATGGTCCGGAAGCGCTCCTGACCTGCCGTGTCCCACTATTAAAATAAGGAAAGGGGGCCGCTGAGGGCTACCGGAAACGGCTCAGCTCCAGGCCGAGCACTGGCATCCGGATGGAGACACCAATGGCTGGCTGGCGTCACTCAGACAGCTACTTACGATCTGAAGTTTGATGGTCTTTCCGTCTAATTCTATAGTTCTGATTTTGAAGTCCACACCGATGGTGCTGATGTAACTCTCTGTGTAAGTGTCATCCTGGGGAGAGGGAAGAAACACCAGTGAGCATAGGGCTATGCCGAAAAACAGGACTTGGCTGGGATTATACTTGCTCAGAACCAGACAAGCTGTAAATCACCCACTAACCAGCTGGTATCTGGACCGCCGGTTGAATGTGACGGTTTGGGAAATGAGGCAGTATGTGTCATGTCCAGTGGCAAAAGCTGGGAAGGATAAGAGGAAAGGCCACTTACTGCAAACCGAAGGAGGAGGCACGACTTCCCCACGCCCGAGTCACCAATCAGGAGCAGCTTGAATAAATAATCACTGGGAAGCAAAGGAGAAAAGGGCCGAGTTTAACCGACGGCTACAACACACCATCTTAATGACCTGCCACCTTCAATTAGCACGCTCAAGCCAACATCTCTCTGTGAAACTTTTGGGACATTATATTTACCAGCATATGGTTTCTTGCTGAATCACATGACCTCATCTCAAACATGGTGGTTCACTGTGCTATGATCCTTCACTTGCTAGACTGTGCCAAGATGCTCATTCGTTACATAAGAGTGAGTAAGGCGGCTGAATCACTGCACTTCAGAAGCCAAATGTCAATATACTAAAACGTGAAGGATCCCTAGCAACCCCGACCTAGGACCTAGACTTTTTTTGGCCAGGGAAGATAACATTATTCAGTCCTTATATTAAGCCAAGTCTGTTAAAGAGCACTTTGTTCCAAAACACAATGTTACAGGATTTATATAATTTGGCCCATTGTTACTTGAACAACTGTACAATTGCTTTGTGCGGTTAGCATAAAAATGCATTTGGTGCTTCATCAGTTGTGGCTGACATGCACAGAAGATAACTATTACAGGCACATGACCATAGAGCGGTTATGAACCTGGCAGAACACTCTACTTCACTTATTCTTTATTATTCTATACTTTAATTATTCTATACTATATTATTCTATACTTTAACCGTTTCCCATATCCAGACACTGAGTGAGCTACAAAATGAACTATTCTTCAGATGGAATAAGGATATCATTTCCAAGACCATATAAAAACCTTTTTCTCCATTCTCCATTTTTTTGTAAAGATTTCAGATACCCGATTTCCATTTGTCTTTTCCCCCCTACATATAAGAAACAATTTCCACATGGATATCTGAATTAAAAAATTACAGAATAATTTTGAAAATTACTATTAAACAGTAAATGTCTAGCTGAACTGACTGAACAATTAGCCAAAAATAAAACATGCAAACATCATCCTGAGAAGCAAATGTCCTTCACTTGTCATTGGGTCTTTCAGTGCAAGCTGTATGAAAAGAGAATTGTCTTGGTGCTGGGCTTCGGAGAGATAAACACCAATAAATCTGAGCAAAGTGCTTGGCAGTGGCACTGGTGGATGGCACCACAGTGTTCCATGAGCCCTTGAGCACCAGAACCAGGCAGTCCCAACCTTCACAAGGAGAATTAATAAGGATCTACACTGGCTGTATTCCTGAAACATTTCTACTCATCAATGACAGGCATATAGATCCTACACAAGCATGCTACCTGCACTGGAGAAATCATAAGCTCGTGAAGCTGCTTACAAACCAACCCCCCCCCCCACCCCCACCAGAGCAGCTGGTGCTACCCTCCGCCTCCCTCGGCTCCGACCCAAGTGCACCCACTGTTCCCATCCCAAAAAGGCACAGCAGCTGGTTCCCCAGTGAGCCCTCAGACTCCCCTTCTATAACTCTGACTAGGCATAGCTGACCTGCCTTTTGAATATCGATTATGATTTTGACTAAAAGTTTTTTAGGATCCTCTTGAACAGTACCTTTACAAGTGGCTAGTTATGCCATAAGTTTCCCAGAATTAAAGGTCTATTAATTCCAAGTTTGCTACATTAAGTCAGAATAATTAAGGATCAGAAAGATTATTCCTAATTAACGTAACACAAAAAGATTGTGCATAAATGAAATTCTTCGGTACTATTCTGAGTTGTAAATAAACCACAAACTACCATTTTATTATGTGGGCCTTCATAAAGATTGATTTTCTAGCTTTTAATCAGGACAACACATAAAACATTTGCAAAAAAATGGAAGCGGTTTGCTAAGACAGCTCTAATAAGCGTGTTAATTGCACAATAATTAAAGCAAAGCAGCACAGAGCTGCTGTACAAAGGGCGTGGACTTGTATTGTGGGCAGGGTACGAGCCAAACCCGTGCCTGGGCGTGGGCGCGGCAGCCGGTACATCGTGCGTACGAGCAGAAAAGGCAGGGGGCCGCAAATCAGAGGTGCGGCCGCCGTGCCGATGCGTGTCGCCAATAAGCTCCACCAGCACAGTGGGGCTACTCTACACCCTTTTTGGTTTAGCTCTAAAGAAACCTTCATTCAGCTTAAATTCACACTTCGTTCAGAGAAGGGGGAGGTCTTTAATGAAAGCCCAGAGACTGACCATATGATGTCTGAATGCAGATAATTACTATTTAGAAAGAAAGCAGCACAGTGACATTTCAGCAGAAGGAAACTACCTCAGTATCTTTAACACAGCTATAAGGAATCTAAAATGAAATGAAATGCTCCATCTGGAAAGTCAAGCTAGCAGGTGCTGGGCGACCAACTTCTCAGGTGACACAGGAGCCTACTGTTAATAGGAGAGGTAGTAATGAATCCCTGCTGGGATACATTACAAGGTAGTGCAAAAGGGTCAGGCCCCATTGTCACAAGCAGGTATGCCAGCTGGACACAACTGTCCACGGGCTCACATCTGCAAGCAGGGGTGACCGTATAGCAAGGCCACCAATATTCAAATATTATTTATCTTCAATGACATGCCACAATCTCTCATGATGTTCGGCATCATCTAATTTACATCTTTGCATACTGAATATATCTTCAGGATACTAATTCGAGCTACAGACTACATTTAAAGGCATTATATATTTAACTGAATAGTGCTGCATACAGCCAATGAATTGCAATAATGTACTAGTGACTCAACAGCCTATTATTCCCCTGCTCTTGACATTTTCTTAACTGGGTATATTCCGGAGTTGAATGTTTCAAAAGGTCACCCATTTATAATCTAAGGCAGCGTTTCCCAACGCGGTCGTCGAGCATCCATAACTGGGCCATGTTTTTGCTCCCTCTGAACTCCCTCCCCATTTTTGCTTCCTTCCTGGGAGGGAATGAAAAACGTGGACTGTCTGTGGGTCCCCCGGCGCCGGATCGGAAAATACTGATCTAAGGAAAGTACGTTTTTAAAAAGAAGACGCGCAGCTCCTTCTGCTGTAAGCTGGGGTGGTGCCTGCAGGGCTTTGCAGCCAACTAGACCAACAAGGTATTCAGTGTTGCGAGATGAAGATCAGGTGTGGCGACTTATTGTCCAAACAACATTTAAAGAGGAGGCAAGACAAAACTGGTCTAAGGGGCTTTTCCCATCCCTGCCTTAAAGAGGGTGATCAAGCCTGAGAGAGACAACCTCTATGCGAAGGGTTTGGAGAAGACCTGATTAACACAATGTAACAGGCTGATTGTAGTGAACAATCCTAAGTGAAGAAATGAGAACATGCAAACTTACAGGCAATGTCTGGTCAGCTATATCACTGCGAGCAGAGGGGTCCCAAAGCCAGCATCGAGGTGGCTCGTTCGCAAAAGCCGTAAGACAATGTCTCAAAAGACCTGATAACATGGTCCTACTACAGGCTAGAAAGACCCAAGGATGGGGAACTTCTCTGCAGTCACACACTCCTTCTGAACGGGTGACAGTCCATTGGCGTGCTGCACCTTAAATCTAATGAGACCTAATGGATAGCTCTACCTACATCCCATATTGCTCAGGTTCCCTACCTCAGCCCAAATACATACATTAGCTGAATGTGTAATAGCGCATGAATGTGCATGACAGTATGTCTGTTTCGGTATGCCCAGCGACGGACTTGCATCCCATTCAGGATGTGTCCCACGGTTTCTGGGACAGGCCCCAGTGGCCCCCCGTAAATGTGACCAAGATAAACGGCTAGAAGACGGATGGAAATATTACTGCAGGAACCTGTTTTCAACAGTAGCCGGTTTGCCAATCGAAGGGCCCAAGACGGGAATATAACTCTCAGTAACGATTGCCTAATAACATTGCTGCAAGAGAGCATGTGAAGAGCCCGTGACCGAGGTGCTGCTGACGGGCCGGCTTATTTACCCAAAGCCCCTGCGCTCACATTACCGCGGGGGGGTTATGGGGGGGGCTATGCCCAGCGTCTTACAGGCCGGTGACAAGCCACTGGGGTAAAATAGTGTATGCCGGTGGCTAAGCTAAGCTAAAAACAAAGCCGACCCCGGTAGGCTCAGTGCAGGTCCCGAACTAACCCTGACTAGCTGTCCCTCCCCCTGGTGGGCTAGGCGCAGGTCCCTAACTAACCCTGACTAGCTGTCCCTCCCCCTAGGTGCAGGTCCCTAACTAACCCTAACTAGATGCCCCCTCGGTGGGCTAGGCACAGGTCCCTAACTAACCATGATTAGCTGTCCCCCCTCGGTAGGCTAGGCGCAGATCCCTAACTAACCCTAACTAGCTGTCCCCTCCCCAGTGGACTAGGCACAAGTCCCTAACTAATTCTGACTAGCTGTCCACCCCCCGGTGGGCTAGGCACAGGTCCCTAACTAACCCTAACTAGCTGTCCCCCCTCGGTGGGCTAGGCGCAGGTCCCTAACTAACCCTGACTAGCTGTCCCCCCTCGGTGGGCTAGGCACAGGTCCCTAACTAACCCTGACTAGCTGTCCCCCCCGGTACCAGACTTTCTTGGCTTTTTACCCGAACCGACCCCTTCGAAGGGCGGCACAGAGGCCGCGGCTCCCCGCAGATACTGCCCAGGGCAGCTTCCCCAGCGACGGCACCGGCCCCCGCACGCCGGCCCCCGCACGCTCCCCTACGCCGCTACAGCCGCCCGCTACGGCGCCGATTAGCCCCTCCGAGCCT
>JAODKM010000101.1:1307413-1317960 GCA_026780845.1 Petrocephalus sullivani | reverse complement strand
GGATGGCAGTGTTGGCGATGAGGGCTCGTCCAGCTTAGGCAGCCCGGGGGCGGGCAGAGCAGGGGAGGCGGCGAGGGCTGGGGGGGCGGCGAGTGGTGGGGAAGGGGGGGAGTCTTCTTGCTGGAGCCGTGTGGCTTCCAGGGGGCTTGGGAGCAGGGGAGTCTAACTTTGCCATAAATTCCCTCACCTCTGCACATCAGTCACAGTCCATTCCATCCGCCGGGTGATGTCTCCAGGTTACACCTGGGAGGGGGAAAGGAACCCACCGGGTCATGTGACTCATGGTTTTGGCACACAACGTCCCTGGGGAAAGAGTGTGTGCTGGGTGGGAGTTTGCATGGTCTTTCGGCACAGTGAGGTAACATGATAACATGATTTAAGGAGTCAAAGTTGGGGCTGCAGGACACTGTGAAAATGTCACATATTACAAGGTGATTGTTTTCTAATAAATACTGTGGTATTTGGAAAGCAGAAAAGGAACTGATAATAGCCGAATATATAGCCTCTCTACCAAGTTGGTGGTGTTGCCACGAATTCTGCCGGCAATTCTCTTGCTTTTGCTCATTATTATATAATTATGTCCGGACGGTATGAAAAATTAGAGCCCATCCAAGCCGAATTTCAACCCAGCTGACTGTCGCTGTCTTTGCAATGTGACAATTATATGTGCATAACATGCGATGTTGATATTAATATTGCACATCACCCAGCCCTAATCACCGTAACTGTGGCCGAGTCGGTGGGGGGGCACGTCCTGCCAAGAGGGAATTTCCTCACCTTAATGCTCTAATCTGAATAATATTTTGCATTCCTTGACATCCTTGGTTGGCCTGGTGTGGTGGGGTGGGGTGTGCGGTATGGGCGGGGGCAGTAATGCCCCCCCCATAGCAGGCGTTTACCGGTGATTAAAGTGAAGCAAATGTGAGTCCTGACACGCCAGCTGAAAAGTAATTAACCCATTTTAACGATGCTGCAACTATCGAGTTCAGTTACTGCTGTGGAGGCTTCTTCATGGGCAGGCCTCCGTGCCGCACATGGTCCGGGACTTTTTAGGGGGCTCTGGGTGGAATGTAGCTTTAAACCGTCCCCCCACCCCCCCCCACGCCCACAGTAATGCTTCAGGTGCTGTACAAGCTGAAGACCGCCAAGGTGTTCGAGAAGTCACGCAACAAGGAGGAGAAGCCCAGCACGGACATCGTGGACGAGGACCCCTTCGCCATCCAGATCCTGTCCTGGTGCCCCGAGAGCCGGATGCTGTGTGTGGCGGGCGTCTCCGCGCACGTCATTGTCTACCGCTTTAGCAAACAGGAGGTGACGACGGAGGTGGTGCAGGTAAAGCGCACACTGCTCTGCTGTTTCTCAGAGATTTAACCTGTCCGTTTGTGTTTGCAATTATTACAGTGTGGGGACCCTGTAAAATCTGTAAAAACCTGTGAAAAATACATTTTTTCAGTCCCTACAAGGATAACCTTGTTTTATAAAAATCTGTGACTGCAATTAAAAAACCAAAAATGCCTTAAGTCTTGTATTTTGTTTGGTTACTTGTGGCTAAGGTTAGGGCTGGGTATGCGTTAAGGATGTCATAGTAGCATTTAGTGTTATGCCCATAGGAATGAATGAAGAGTCCCCATAAAGATAGGAATATAGGATGTGAACTCTGTGTGTCTGTGTGTCTGTGTGTGTTACTATGTGTTTCTCTCTCTGTCTGTGTGTTACTGTTTGTGTGAGAGAGAGTTTTAACCTGTCCATCTGTGTTTGGGTGAGGAGCTGTCTTTCTTTTTCTGTGTGTGTGTGTGTGTGTGTGTGTGTGTGCGCGTGCATGCATATGTCTGTTTCTCTGTCCCCCGCTGTCCCTGTGTGTGTGTGTGTGTGTGTGTGTGCGTGCATGCATATGTCTGTTTCTCTGTCCCCCGCTGTCCCTGTGTGTGTGTGTGTGTGCATGCACATGTGTGTTTCTCTCTCCCCCGCTGTCCCTGTGTGTGAGTTATTCTCTCTCTCTCATTCTCTTTGTCCTTGTGTATGTGTGCATTACTCTCCCTGTCCCTTTATGTGAAGCTGTCCCCATGCATGTGTGAGTTATTGTCTCTCTCTCTCTCTCTCTCTCCCTCTCTCTCGCCCCGCCTTTGTCTGCCTGCATACACATTGCTATGCACGCTTTAATGAACCCTGCAAAATGGGTTCACTCGTACCTGCTCTGGTCACTGTCAAGCTCCCTTGGCTCTTCGCTGCGTACCTCATGCAAAGTCGATGTTTATTTAGCCCGTGCGTATCGCGACACCGTGTCGGCTCCATCGGGGGAACGGCTGCCGGCGCCAAAGCCGTCCCTTTTTCCCAGAATGCCACGCTGGCGGGACATCTGCTCCTTCCATCATCTTCTGCGGGTGATTAGCTGCTGCGGCACTGTGCTGCCTGAAGGGGGCCTCCCAGTGGAATTGCTCTGATATCTGGGCAGTAAGGACAGGCAGAGCATGGCATTGGTGGTCCCGTCCGACACAGATTAGAGGGTCGTTTTGGTTTAATGGAGCTGGCCCTTCCAGTCCGTCTTCCCCAAAGTTCTCCTTGCTATGCGTCTCCCGCTTGACTGAGATCTGTTTGCCGCACCCAGCCTCATTCCGCCCAGCAGCGGTGCCGGGATCCGGCTAGTGAGCCCTAAGCCTTGGATGTTTTTAGCAAGGTCCTGAATCTTTTTTTGTCGTGTTTTGTTCTTTACATGTATAATGTATGCTGTGGTTTTCTTGCCTGAAATGCCAGAGCCACGGTGGGCACAGAGCTAATGAATATTGAAATGAACAGACAAATTGGAATGTTATGCTTCTAAATCCTGAACTCATGGACAGGGCTTTAGGCTAAGCCCCGGATCTGACCTTACCCTGGACCCACCCCTGGCCGTGGCGATCGTGGCCTCTAACTGCATCCCGCCGCCTCCCCACAGCTCCTGGAGGTCCGGCTGCAGTACGAGCTCAATGATGCCGAGTCCCCCGAGGTGGGGGGGGACCAGCTCCCAGCAGGTGGAACCTCGAGCCCCCAGACCAGCGTGTCCCATTCCCACCCGTCCACCAGCAGCAGCTCCTCAGACGGGATCCGGGATAACGTTCCCTGCCTCAAGTAGGCGCTATTCGCCGAAGATGACATAATTAATCCACATTTGTTACTGTCTAAATGCAGGCATGCAGTGCTTAGCGACCAAAGGTAAACACCTAGATTTAGGGTATAACAGCATATTCCCAACATTTGATACAGAGGTACACTACCTTAACCACTATACCACCTGTTGTCCATATTCAGTAAAATAAAACAAATGATGTAATTAACACCAAAGGTTGTGCTAGTTCTGTCACCTTAAGCGGGAGCTGGTTCCCTCCCCCCGTAGGCCATCTCTGACCCCCCCTTCCTCTTACCAGGGTCCGCAGCACCCCGCTAAAGCAGTCCCCAGGGTACCAGGTGGAGCTGGTGGTGCAGCTGGTGTGGGTCAGCGGGGAGCCGCCGCAGCAGATCACCAGCCTGGCCGTGAACTCCTCCTACGGCCTGTGAGTTCGGAGTGGACCGGGGCCGCCGGGCGCTTTGGCGATGCATGGCTCTTGTTTCCATCCAGCCAATAAGAGCTCAACTGGCATAAGAAAGTGGCCTTGCAGAAAAACAGCCGGTGAAATTGTAGACCTACCGGTCCCCCGCTGGACCCGCTGGTAAACAATCGCGTCTGCCGGCAGGTAACTGAAGTGGGCACACTGCGCCGAGATGGCCTGGCTGGTCCATCAGACCCATTTCTGGATGTGTCATCATGTATGCGTTTCTAAAAATGGCCCGTCTGAACCCATTGCACCCACCTCTAAATGTGTTGCCTTTAAGGAATTTCCAAAATGGGCCAGCCGAGCCAATAAACCTGGTTCTAAATTTGTTTTCATTGATAGATATCTACCGGGTCCTCTACTATTTCGTTTAGTTTATGTTTTCAATGGGTATAGCACTGACCCGGGCCACGAAAGCTCGCCTGGCATGCTGCGGGCAGCAGCTCGAGGATGATGTCGTGGGAGCCGATGAAGATTATGGCGATCACCTTGCTAAAATCCCCAGTAAGCCTTCTCCCTTCCTTATTCATATGTTTCTGAAACAGTGTCGTGTTTGGGAACAGCAATGGCCTGGCCGTCGTGGACTACCTTCAGAAGACCGTCCTGCTAAACCTGGGGACGGTCGAGCTATATGGCTCCAACGACCCCTACCAGAGGCAGCCGCGCTCGCCCCACAAATCGAGACAGCCCTCCGGAGGTAAGGAGCACGGGAGTGCCTGTGGAGATGGCCAGTGGGCGTTTCGGGCGGGTGACAAGCGGCCCGGAGCCCTGGCTGCTGAGTGTGTCACGGCAGAGGCCGCCTCAGTACAGCGGGGAGTCAGTCCGACCAGACCCCTCTCCTTATAAATGATTTCTGGCGAGGCAATAGTTGGTGCTGTGTTCATGTCTCCCCTCCTCCAGGCCTCCTCTAGATCTCACACCTTTGACTTTCTGTTCCTCCTTGAATCCCACCATCTCGCTGTCAGTTGCTGTTATTGGTGCTCTTATGTCACTTCCTGTCACTTCTGTCTCTGCGGCGTCCCCAAAGCACTTAGGCCTCTGTGTCTTATGTGAGCACTCGTTCTATCGCTTTCTCCTTTCTTTTCCTGTCATGCTCTCTCTCTCCAATTCTCCATGTTTAGACCACAAGGCCTTTTGTTAAGAAACAGTTTAGCTGCAGTTCATCGAAGCCCAGGAACTCGGATGTAACTATAACAGGCAGGCAGATCAGAGTCTGGATACCGTTTTCTGCTCTTCGGAGTTCACAGTTTTGAAATCTCACCTTTACAGATAAATGTGCTGATATATGCACCATCATAAGCATTCTCATAGATTCCTTATCATTTTCTGTCCCTCCCACAGACTCTAATTAAAATTCCAAATGAAAGGTTTTCGCAAGTGTGTTAATGATGAACATGATTAATCTTGTTTGATCAGTTTTTCTTTAGAAATCTACCCCTATCATAAAAATCACGCTTTAGTCATACCACCCTTTAAAAACCAAAGATGAATTAATCTTTACAAATCACATTCCTGTTCATACCTCCAGGGTGGTGGGTTTAAATCCCACCTCCACTGTGTGCATGTGCAGGTTGTGTGGTGTGGCTTCCCTCGTACAGTTAGGCTGTCTGGTGTCTCTAAATTACCTGTAGTCTGTAAATATACGTGTGCCCTGTGATGGACTGGCATGTCGTGCTGGGTGTACCCCAGCCTTGTGTCCTGTGCTGCTTGGGATAGGCTCCGAGACCCGAGACCGCATGACCCTAATTCGGATTAGTGTTTAGTGGATGGATGGATGGATGGATGGACACCTCAAGATTCAGCAACAGTGCATGGCTTATCTGTCTGAGTATTTGTGTTTTTTAATGATTACACCTGCATTCACATGTATGCCAAGAGGCGATACACATATGAATTATACATGTGTGCCTCCTGCATTTTTCATAGGACGATGAAAACAGGTGATGATAGATTACTTTTACGTGGACCATGTGGCTGTCTTTTTTTGGAAGCGAGCAGGATGTTTTCCTGCAGTGGTTCATGTGTCTGAAATTCTCTCATGGAAACAACAAAACAGAGAAAATTCAGCTGTGCCCTCCTGTTCGCCCGAGAAGTCCAGGCAGCCCCGAGCGTTTTGCTCTGCACTGCCACCACCTGGCACGAATGCAGAATTGCACCTCGAGTGTTACAAAATGATGCAAAGTGATTTTGTGTAATGGGATGCTGTGACTGAGCCGCAGAGTGCAGCGGCAGATCCGGACGTCGCTGTCGGTGACCGTCAGTGTCGACATGATGGGAATGCTAATCAGACAGCTGTCCCACTGAACCTCGCCCGACGCGTCCTCCCCAAGCACAGAAGACGGACAGTAACCTTGCCCTGAATCAGACAAATGTACTGATTGCCAGAGAATCTTTAGAGCTCTTGTTACATTCCCGAGAGTCCAGTCAAACTGTCTGCTACATTTTTTTCTTTTGGAAACCAGAGCATTAAGAAAGCCTCAGTTATTTCTCTGGGCCTGTGACCTGGACTTAATTTGACCTCGACGGTCTAACCAAGATGCTGATCTCCATCTCCATCTGCCTCGTCTGTTTAAGCAGGCCTCGGTGACATCAGCGAGGGATCCACGACTTCAGAGGATCGCTGCAAATCTCCCACTTCAGGTAAAACTCTCTCTTTTTTAAATCACATATAATTTTTTCCCCATAATGCACACGCTTGCCCGAAAATGTGACAATACAAGGTGGACCCCAGTATCACATAAATAAGCAAGTTCTTGGGCTTGTAATTTTATAATTGGCCTGTAATTGATCCTACGCCAATGCTAATGATAACTCCCCCCGACTCCCAATGTGGTGGCGGGTCATGTTGGTCGCCCCCCTTGGAAAGTCACTTTGTAGGGGAGTGAGCCTGTCCCAGCAGGCAGCAAAGAACTGGGCTTTGGTTTGAACAACTGGGGTGCCTTGTCAGTTTTGTGGCAAAGTTTGCCTGGCTATTCATTTCAGCGTAAGTAGAAAAGCAAACCATTGCACCAGTAGGTTATGGGATCATGCCCCCTGCTACCACCCCCTCCCCATACCCATTACGCTGTGCTGTAACTCAATGGGTCGGGGCGACCCAGCTGCTGTGGAAGGGTCTCCCTCCAGGGGGTGCTTTTTCTCCCCTCCCACTTATCACAGAAAGGGGGATTAACCTTCACCTAAATGGCGGGTTCATATGCACTGAGGATAAGGATGGGTTTTAAGTCGATATTTTGCGGTGATCGCCTTAACACTGCAGTAACACGATTACAGCGTCTGCCCTTTTCATTCGGGGAGTCGGGATTTTGTTTAAATCCATCTTTTTCTGAGAGCTTCTCTTTTAAACAAAGATGAAAGCCAGCCTGGTGCAGTAATATCCACAGCACATGAAAAGGTGTGTCATCCCCTGTACCCACTCTGCAGTGCTGGGGCTGAGTTTTATTGCCACCAAAACCACTCAGACAGTTTATGTAAAAAATCAGCCTTGGATATTTTGTGGGTTTGATTAAAGTCCAATCCAGCCTCGTTTCCTGGAAGCACAGTGGTGGTACTTTGTACTTTGCTCTGGTTTTGCAAATGCGCAGAGCTCTTTGACTTTGGCAGAAAAAGGCAGCTATTTCCCACAACATGATTTCCACAAAAATGCTGAATTAAGCAATATAAATTCTTAGTTTATTCCAGAAGGACGTAGATTAAATTGGCCGAGAATCAGAAGGTGACGCTGCTCCAGTGGTCCGGTTCCGTACGTTACCGCAAACCCAAATGAGAGCCCGTCGAGCTCAGCTTTCTCTACCGACAGAACACGAGTCTCGCCTTGACAGGCTTTGCTGTGTAAGAAGCCAGACACCCAGAAAGCTGAGTGCATGAGGTCACAGGCGGTCACGGCCACACCGGATCGGCGCCGAGGCGAATCGGACCCGCATCTAGGATTTTTCTGTTAACCCCAGAGCTTGCAGACACTTTCAAAACTTATTTCTAAATCTCATTTTGCACTTCCCATGTTTCCTTTGACATGTTTCTTTTGTTTTTTTGCTCTTTTTTTCCGTCTGTCGTTTCCCCCAAAACGCTCCAGCAAAATCCCTAAGCAGGACGTTCTCCAGGGTGCTAGCCGGTGACCTAGGTATCGTATGATCGCAGTTGCCCGCGGCGTTCCGCTTCTTGCTAATTTGCCGGCTTCCTCTTGTGCAGTACTAACGAAGCAGAGCCTAATTAATCTGGGATGTGCACTTTGCCGCTTGATGCCTTGCGCACCCTGTTGTGATCTAAAGCGGGCTGGGCCCGCGTCCGCCTTCTGCCACCGTCCCTCGGTGCACCTTGATCCGGGGTACTGACGCTACCAATCAGGTGGAGGCTTGGCTAGCTCTCGGCTAGCTGACGCGATTCTCTGTCCTGCACTCGGGGAGGTACTTCCGGGCTCAGTCTGTGTGTGGAGGGACAGCGGCTCTGCTCTTCTCTACTGGAAAACTTCCCTTTAGAGACAATGTTTAGTCTGCCAGTGATGGTCAATAGAGTCAGCCCACGGTGCACCAGGATGTTCTTCCCGCAGGCCCTTGGTCTCCATAACGGCTACCTCGTCTGATCCTTGTCATTCTCTCAGACTTGCTCTCGCCACCGTGACGTGAAAGTCTCCGTTACAGCCACACATTTACACTCTTATGAGGTGAAATGGCCATTTATGCAGCAAAGCAGCTAATTACTTATACAGCCGCAGTCGTTGCGTGTGACAGTTGCACTGTGAGTTAGCTTGCACAGGTACTCTGCACAGCTATGAGATACATTTGGTCTGGTCCTTTGCATAGTTACTGTTAGCCTACCAGTTAAAGGGGCTCCCATATTACTCTGGTAGAACCCGGTAAAACTGCAAGAACATTTTTATCCTGACCGCCACCCCCACATGGTGTCAGGATTGTTGCAGTCTGATGGCTCTTCTTGCGTGTTAGTGGGCTACAATCTGGGTGTCGATGCCAGGAGTCCCAGAGGAGCTCGTTACGGGATCCTGGCTATCAAGTCCAGCCAGCAGCAGCACAAAACCCATCCTTCCCAAAGGCCTCTGGCAAGGACGAGCCCAGAGGAATGATTTATACTGGAGAAATGTATAATGAAGTTAGAAAGGTCTATTAACCTTACATGTGAATTGGGTTACGGCCTGGCTAACCCGCCACAACCACGCCATCCCAAAGCTGGTACTGCTTCAGCTGGAGCATTCACATCTCACGTGGGTCCGAACCACGTGTGGGCCTTCAGAATGAAGGGAGGGGGGCGGCCCCCTAGTGAATACCGTCCCGTGCATTGTGAATGGGGTGGAGTACGCAGCCCCAGGTGGGTCTTGTGGAGAATGAAATCCTGGGGGAATACCAGGATAGAGCCACACTCTAAGCCATAGTGCCCTCTGCTGGACAAAAAAGAGAGCTATATCTTTTGCATTATTGTTTCATGCATGAAAATGAGTGTGGCCCGCCACTTGCTCTCCAGTTACTGTGGGAGAGGAGACGCGGCCTAGCTTGGGAACACGGAGCGGGACGTGAAATGTCTGCATTTGGGCTGGCGTGTAATTGGATGGGGCTGTCAAGGCCCCGCCTTCTCTAACTGCTCATTTGCTTTAATTCCCAAAAAGTGATGACACCAAACCATCAGCAGCTGTACAATGGCGGAGGTAGAGGAGGTAAGCGCAGCAGTGCGTCAGACAAACCAACAAACAAGCAAACAAAAACACCCTTTGGTTCTGGGACGGTCCTGCTCCTGCATGCGGCGCAGACTGACTGCTGGAGAAGGGAATAAGAAATGAATGAGAAGGACCGTGTGCCGGACGACGACATTGCATGCCACACGTCACATGACTGTCACGTCGTGCACTGTGCTTGTAGCAATTGTTTACTGTCTTCAACAATTGCCCCGCCCCAGTCCCGCCCTCCAAGTCACGTGACTGACGTCTGGTCTGTTGATTTGACTTCGCGCCACTATATTTGTGATCGTGCTGTATCCATCTGTGCCATCTTGGTCCGTAGACTGTTTGTCCTCTGTTTGGCGTTAGGGGAAGGGGGGGTGATAAGGGGGGTGTTCCCTTACGACTTCGAGTGATTCCCGCTTAGTGTAATGCAGACTAAGCCATCGATATATTTTGCGCATGTGAACTCAAAAGTGACAATAATATGAATATAAAAGCAGAAAACAGTGGAATGTTCTGAGGAGAGCGATCATGCAGCTTTGACCGGCAATCAGTCGCCACTTTTGGGGTCGCTAGGGGCTTGCCACCCCAGGGACCTGCCACCCCAGGGACCTGCCACCCCAGGGGCTTGCCACCCCAGGGACCTGCCACCCCAGGGACCGTCCCTGTTAGTAAAGGTGTTTCTCACCGTTTCACACTGTTTCACGGCTCCGTACCTCCTGCTTCACTGATGGAACTCTGTTCCGATCACGACGTGGCTTGGGAAAATGTCCCGCGCTTTATAAATTTTGTTACCTTCGGTTGCTCCTTTGCCATCCCGCGTGGCCGTAATTCGCACACTCTTGCTTGCGAGCGCTTCGCCGGGATCTGCCCTCGGCCCTGGGTGCTGCATGTAGGCTCTCCACAGCGGTGTTGATGCAGAGGTCTGTCCACTGGAGGCTGGTAGTGTAGCCTACAGACCTCCCCCCCACCAACAGCTGTAGCCATCTTCCTCCTCCTCTTTCTCACTCTCCCGTATGCTGCATGCTCCTTGGCATGAGTATTCTGAATGCCGGTTCTGTGCGGTGCGGTTTCCTTCCGGGTGCTGTGGTTATATCCTGCTCCCCCCCTACCCCCCCCCCCCCCCCCCGGAGCTGTCTGTTCCGCATGGTGCCCGATCGTCCCTCTGAGGCGCCGTCTGCCTCGTCTCACGTGACACGGCGGGAGGGGCTCTGTATCAAACCCCCCCCCCCCCCCCCCCCCCCCCCCTGCCGTCCCCCCCCCCCCCTCCCCTCCCGTTGCGCCCCCCCGGCGCCGCTTTTTCAGGGGGGGGGGTTTTT
>JAODKM010000101.1:1277807-1302273 GCA_026780845.1 Petrocephalus sullivani | reverse complement strand
CTGGGTGTCAGTCATCGCATAGCATTTGCTGGGTAACGTACTTTGTTCCTTCTCACCCCTCCCAGATGATGCTGAAGTGCAAAGACAAGAAGTGGTACCAGTTCTGATCAGCGTCGGGGGGGCTGAGGGACTTCGTGCTCTTATACACGGCGCCACCTGGAGGCCAGCGGCCCCCCACCTCCCTCCCTCAGTTCTGCGGGACAGCGCCATCGGACCAGAGGACCGCTTGAGCACAATGATGATACTCCACCACCTCGGCTGTGGGTGAAAAATTAATCGAAAGGGGAAAAAATCACCTTGACGGTGTCCTTCTTTTTCTGTGTTGTTTACTTTTTTGTTTCACCCCCAACAACAACCAATGTGGCTGAGAGTATAAGTGGTCCCAAGGCCAAGAGGGAGGGGAACCAGCAGACTTCTCAGGAAGCCCGTCCTGTGCTGGGGGGGGTCTTCCTTGTCCCATTTTCTAACGCCAAAAGTCTCCGCTCCCACTTTTATCCTCAATGGGGCCAACAAGGTCAAAGAGTAACTAAGACAAAACCTTAAAAACCTGAAAAAAGAGAAAAGAATATATATAATTCTAAATATTACTCAACTCTATATTCACATATGACTGTCGTATGCAAAACAAGAGGATGACCCACCAGTGACGAGCGGGGTATTCTGCGCCTCGGAATCCTGGGATACGATGTCCCGGGCACCCACAGGAAACGGTGACCTCCAGCAATGGATGCCCAAAGGGTGAAAACAGGCTTCTCCTTGTTCAGTCCTGCCAAACTATAACATAGAAACCATTTGCTTTTCATTTTGTTTCTCATTGTTTCTTCCTTTGGCTGTGACTTTCTGTCGCTCTGCTGTTTGCCTCCTGGCCCACGTGTCTGTGATTTTGTCGTCCGTGAATCACTTCTGGGTTGTTTTCTTTGTCGTATTGAGAGTATTTCGTGGCAAATGAACTGTATTTTAATTGTTCATATATAAGAGCTGGTATTTTAAGGTAACGCAGAGCCCATCGTGTGTTTTAGTTAAAATACCAGATTTTTTAACGTCTGAAAACTGCAGCATGGGTCAGAGGCGGATAGTCCAGGTCCAGAAAATTAAAATCCAGGCAAAGATTTTATTTCAGCCGACCAGCTGAGTAACCAACAAGTCACAGAGTACTTAGCTGGTTGGTTGAGACAAAATCTTGGATTTTTACTTTCTGGACCTAGACTATCCACCTTGGGCATGGACTCACTGGCGGCAGGAGATTTCGAAGGGAGGTGCAATCTGAAGTGGCCATGATAACTGTTTCTGCCCTATTGTTCCCATGCCGTCGTCCGGCTTTCGTAGGCTCGTTCTGCGCGGTTCTTTCCTTTCACGCTGCGGCTGACAGACGCATTAGGATCCGCTTCCCTGTGCGCAGTTTTCCTTTTGCCTCTGGGATACAGAGCTACTTATGTCAAAAAACACAATATTCGGAGCTGCTGATACATTTTCAGTTTGTTCCTCTTTCATTTAAAGAGCATATACGGCATAATGCGCTTAGTGGCGTTTGTTAGGGGAATGGCAAAATGACAGGATGAATTGCAGCGGATTTCTGTCCATTCGTAGCCGTACACAGAAAAGCCGGTTTTCTGCAGGATGAGAGGCCCTATAGCTGTCTCCTACACAGTGCCAAAGGCAGGTTGCAGGGATGTCTGGGAAGGATATTGGCTGTGGACTTGCTGGAAATGTTATATATTATATATATATAATATTTTGCTGGCCATTTAGTCACCCTTGTTATGTCTATGAATCGTGCTTTTTAAACAAGCAGTCTTAACGTGGGTGAAGGAATCCAGTCCAAACAATCTGCTCCATAAGTGAGATGTGTGTGTGTGTGTCTGTGTTTTTTTAATCGACCCATTTTGTTCTTTGTCATCCACGTTGGCCCCTTTTGAGTGGCCGCCCACGCCGCCCTGTAGGCAGAAGGCCCTTGACGGGCTGCTCGCCATGCGTTACTCTGAGTGTGTCCGTCTGCAGAGCGTGTGTGTAACTGCACGAGGGTGTGCTCGTTACGCGGACGCGTCACCATACATCCGACTTTATGTGGAGATGTATAAGTCCTTATTGGTGTTCTCAGTGTTAGTCTTTCTGGGTTTTTTCGTTTTATATAGAGTGCGAAACGCTGCTATTTCTGTCACGTAGGAGAACATCTAGCCGCGAGTTTTCTCTTCTTCATCGATTGAGGGACAAAGCTTTTTTTCTGCCTTCTGCCGAGGAGGCAAATCTGAAAGTGCGGATCCGGCGAAGTGATGAGAAGGAAGGTTAGACGCCATATTTGTATCAGACGCCAAAGATTTCGCTTTTGTTGTTTTTAGTTTGTTTATTCCCTGGCCGTCTCTGAGCTGGGGCCTCCTAAAGGCCTTCGCCAGGCGAGGCGGCCACACTCGGCCCGTACGGCCGTGTCGCTGGCATAACACATTAAGTCGCAGTGTTACCCCTGTCTAATGTATACCTAGATGCGCTTGTGGGAGGGACAGTGCTGATGCCCCAGTCCTGTATTTTTGTATCGCCTCCGCCCTCGCTGCACAGGCGCTTCACCTAGATGTCGTCCCCGCTTTCTCCTCAGAGGATATAAATACGGACCAACGCATTCAAAAGGGACAGATTCCGGATAAATAGCTTGTAATGATGAGGAGCGACACTTTCAGATTTGTTTCCAAGTTCCGTTTATTGATAATATGTTATATTTGTACATTTGGAAAGAATATACTTTTAATTTGAATAAATTTGATAAATCAATAATTTAATTTATAGTTTAAGAAAAAAAAAAAGATATTACATTTACAGATATTTATCACTACCTGTGTGCATAAAGGGTGTGTATATTGTCCATATTTAAAAACAGAAGAATAATTCATGTTTCTAGTGAGACGACGTGCGGTATTAGTGTCTGGGAGCGGCGGGACGGCGAGCCTGTCTCTGGTCCCCATCTGGGATGCGCTGGCGTAGTGTTACCGGCTCCGGCGAATGCCGCGGCCGCGGACCCGCTTATTTCTTGCACAATAGCGGACGCATGATGTTCAGTGTTTACTAATAAAACGCCGTTTGAGCCCGCCATCATTTTCCCAGCTCGCTTTCCTCGTCATATACACCTTTCCCGGTAAATTCAACGCCTTCTGTCATATTTAGCCCTTCGTTTTATTTTGTATGCCGTGTGCGCATTGTGGTGAGGATGTCGGTGACTAGTTACTACTGTACCTTCCCGGAAAACGTGAGGAAAAATATTACTCGGATGACTGAGGTGCCCTTAGTTCCCTTCTCGTTTACCCTTTCTCTCACCCGAGCATCCAGTATTCTCCTGATAAGAATCCACATACTTGGGAAAGTTTGTCTCTTATTCGCCATATTCTGTCTTGGAAAAAAATACGTTACCAGTGGGTTGCAGTATTTTCTCATTGTAGCCAATTTTTCTTGTACAGTTTTATGCAAATTTCACATGGATGTTTATGACTATGAATCTGCTGCCACAAACAATTTAGAAATTCTGTAGATAGAAATTACTGTGCAATGGGAAATAAATATGAAAAAAATGAAATGTCGGTGTCCGTGTTACTTTATTTTTAAGAGCATGCACGTTCCGCTCGTTTTAGATAAATGTGCAGTATTCACGGGTAATTTAATTATCAGTAGGTGATATGTGCCAGTTCAGCACAAAGAGCTGACTCCATACGAAGCAGAGAATGCCAAGCTCAGAACTGGTAGAAAAGGCTGAAGATTCTTGCACGCAGCCTGCGGGCCGTGGTGGCTTGATGGTTAGGGAAGCATGCTTGTGATTGGTCGGTTGCTGGTTTGAATCCCCAACCAGAGGGGTACCCTGAGGAAGGTCCTGCTACCTGGGTGCTGAGTTAGTTGCCCCCTGTGATGTCACATCTGGGTTAAATGCAGAGGACTCTTTTTGTGATGGTGTGTCAACAATGACAATTAATCACTTTCACATAGAGGTATATACCACCAATACTTAATTCAGTGTCATCCATCCCTCCTTTAAACAGACCTGTGTATTTAATGTATTTGTGCCCCCCATGTCAAACTCTGTCCTATGCCATTACATGCACACCATTAACTAAAACGCTTCTTGCTTCACCTAAGTGAATGACTGCATAAATATAACATTGTAAGCCCTTTGTGTCACTATAAATGCAGGGGATTGCCATCCAACCCTCTTCCACTACCTCCACCTTCCACTACCTCCACCTGTATGGCGTAGGGCAGCAGTGAGTGCAGTGAATTTGGAATCACAAGGAACAAGGTGGGGGACATGCCAGACAAGATACCGGGGGAGGAAACCCACGGAGTAAGGACAACATGCAAACTCCACAGGCACAGGAGGCGTGAGGCGATATTACAACAAGCTAAACCACAGCAATGCCCAAGCGACCACCAAGCAGCTTAGTGGAACCAGGCTCCTATGCTTCGGCCTGGAGCCTCGATTGCTGGCAACACGGATGTAGAGACGTTCGCGTCCACTAGATGGCGCGACACACTCAGAAATGTAGCCAAATCCCCTCCCAAGCGCCGCGTGTTTGTGGGAATATTACCACGGCGTGAACACATACAGGAATGCAAACCACTAAGGAGGCAGTTAACGACTTCGAGTTTGTTTTTTATGCGTTAAAATGTTAAGATTATATTTGTTGGTTTGCGGCGGATAATTTACGTCAGTCATTATGTCACCAGTAGACTATAAATGTATAAATTATGTTCGCGTTCCTTCTGTTAAAGTAATTTTAGATAACTTAATGTCATGGCCACCGATCCAGAAGAACAATTTACATAGAACTTATTAACTCGCTTTACTGAAAGTCGTAATTAGAGGGGTTGGAAATATTGATTCAATGTCGGTGTTCTCTGGAACAAAGGTTATTGAAAATTCCGCCGCGCTGATATTGTGTCTAGTTAGATTTGAAAGACTGCGCAATAAAATCTCCGTTTCTTTCTCCGAGGGGGCAAAACGGGTTACCCCAAATACCCTCACAAGCGTCTGATGAGTAACATTTCCCCAATAATTACTGCTTTGGTGTTTGGCGTGTTGGATTCTCCTTATAAGAGCAAACCAGCTGCTTTCCCACTGTCTTTATTATAAGGGCGCGCTGTTGACAGCAGTAATGAGCGCGGCGTAGCGCCTTAATGACTCGGCATAACGTAGCGAGGCCGCTAGGGGGCAGCCGCGACGCACCGAGAGCCGAGGCGCCTTGCTTTTTGAAGGATTTCTGTTGCAGTTTGCAGGGTCGTACTTTGGTCTGTCTCCATCAAAAACCGCCGCTACAAAATCAAAACTGGGTCTATGTTTAATTTTTCAGCTCTATTAAATAATTAGCAGAAGGTGGCGTAGGTCATATTTGTGAGTTTATTTACCCCTGTTAACGGTCTCACCCCTGGCAAATAAAAGCGCATTGTTATTGTTTATATTAATCTTGTTTATAGCTGATGCATTTCACCAAAGTAGGTTAAACATACAAGTTGCGGCCAACTACTATCTTGGGGAAACCACCTCAACTGTACTTTCCAACAATATGTTATATTTTTGCTTGGCGCGGCACTTCCCTGGAGTTACTTTCTGGTGTCAGTCAAATGTGCCGTTCTTTTGCAGGCAATCAGTGAATGGTTTCGAGCAGAGGGAGTGTAGACTGTGTCAATGAGGAAACCCATTTCGGCCTATTTTTATTCTTTGCAACCACAAGCCATTGCAGAATAATGAACTCCAATCATGCGAGTCGTAGTTTGATGAAAATCACATCTAGTGCTGCCTAAGCTGTTGCGCTGGCATTGCAGTAGCTGGCGCTTCTCTGCGAGGGGAGAACGGCGCAGAAACCACCCTCCTGACATTCACGCGTAAATATGACTTTTGCAGGACGGTTCTGCCTCTGACAGAAGGTGCGCGCCCGCAATGGACGGCAATGGACAGCAGGGGTCGCTGCTGCGCAGCCAGCTCCCCGGGCGAGAAACGCTATGTTATTAGTGCATAAAAAGCGAGGAGGGGATGGATCGCGAAGAGCAACTTTCGAGCGAGAAGAAAGGTGCGGGTTTGTGAAACAAGTCCGCGATCCGCAGCCGGGTGAAAGCCAGCCGGGGCACCGGCTACGTCTAATCCTGCACGCTGTGTTTCCTCGCTATCCTAACTGAAGTTTGCGTCCTACGGAACGTGTTGCCTCGGCTTTGCATGACAGCTCGGCGAGAGAGACCCAGCCGGATTTGTTAATGCAGCCGCTGATGGTCCGTGGATCTGGGTATGTCCGCGAGCGACCGTGCGGACCGCATTGTTCCCGCTGACTGACCGCGGGCGTGCGGCGCGAGCCCGGCGCTTTCGGGGATCAGCGTTTGCAGGCGCTCATCGCTGTTCCTTGCGGAGTGCATTCGCATTTTCGGAGCGTTTAGGCAATCCGAGGCACGTACGGCTGGGAAGGATGTCAGAAGCAGCTAGCAGTGCTTTGGACTGAAAGGAAGCGCGATGCATTTGTATTTATAACGGTGTTTTTTTCTGGACGTATAGAGAAGGAGAGCGGCCAAGGTGAGCAAAGCATGTATACAGAACAAAACAGATGACAGGCACAGTCACAACTTCGGGCTCTCAGCGCACGACTGCACACGGTTACAGACTGTGAGCGGAGTTCCTCTGAAACCCAATGCCTTCCGATGGCAGTGCAACTAGGAGAGTGATCACTTAAGGCAATTAAAAAGGAGACTGATCTTTAAGAGGGGACACTCACTGATTCTAAGTGGAGGTTCTGTAGATATTAAGGATCTGTTAGCCTCTATTACGGCTGATGTGCAGTGACATGCGAGAATATTTGTTTTAACGTGTCAGCCGTTTGGGAAGAGGAGAATGCGGATGCTCGTAGGTGATGCGCAAGATTTGACGGCGACTGATAGGAGCAGTGGCATCTCAGTCTGGGAGACGGAGAGCACGACAGCCCTGTGGCATCAATCAGCAAGCCTTATTATATTTTGACGCCATTGTCTGCACGCAGAAAAACAATAGAATTGCAAAGTGCACAGCTCCTTATTGTGTGCATTTTGCGAAAAGGCGAGCGGAAGGCAGTTTGCAGCCGCGCTCCTTTCTGCCGAGAGCCGGAGACATGCGCGCCGCACGTGCCTCGGGGCCGGCTGCGCGCGAGCCCTGAGCGCGCGCTGAAGGTCCCCATTCGGAGCGCATCCGCCGTCAAGTGCAAGTTTCCCGCTCGCCGCGATGATGAGCAACGGCCCCACTATCGTCTACGAATGGCTCAAGACGCTGCGCCTCTGCCAGTACGTGGAGGCCTTCGTGGACAATGGCTACGACGACCTGGAGGTCTGCAAGCAAATTGGGGACCCCGATCTGGACGCCATCGGGGTCTTCATTCCACACCACCGGCAGAGGATTCACGACGCGGTGCAGAGGCTGAAGGAAGAGGACAGAGAGGCGGCCTCTGGGCTGTACTTCACCCTGGAGCCCATGCCCCTGAGCTCGGACATCTACACCGGCCACATGGTTGAACAGTACGAGAGCAAACTCCGGGGCTCAAAGTCGTGGACTGAACCCAAAAGCGAGCGAGTGCCCAGGACCCAGGGGTATCCGGGCACCCACAGGAATCTGACCCTCGGCCATCATAAGGAGCTGGTTGTTTATCCAAAGCTCAAGCTGAAGATAATGATTCGGGATAAGCTCATCAGGGACGGAATTAACCTCAGCAAGCCGCCATTCTCAAACAAGGTAAGAGTGTGTCTGCGTGCCGCCGGATGGCGGGTCAGGCGGAGAGCAGGCGCCGTCGAGGACAGGACACAAGCTGGCTGCGACTGAGCATGACCTCTCGGGATGGTCCAGCTGTACCAGGTGACCTCTGTCACCACTTAGAAGGTTTGGAGTGTGTCCCGAGTGGCATGGCCAGAACTAACAGTCCTGGGATCCCAGAAAGCCTTTGGCTCCCAGTGGCTCCTCACATCGCTCTGGTGTCTGCAGCTGCAGATGTTTGGTACTCCGAACCTGGGGAGCGGGGGTCAGGAGGTGCCTGACCTGGGGGGGGGGGGGCGGCTGTCGGTGATGATAGAGCTTTGCTCAGGTCATGAATCACCCATCTGCATGCACATGTCCTCTGATAATCAACAGTTGGGGTAAAAAGCGATTTTGATCATCAGAAGTTTTGGTTGTTTTAGAGAGACCCGAGAAAGGCCTTTGAATTTGCCCCTCGAGGGCATGATCTGGCGTGCCCTGCTCTGGAGTCTGCACAGGATGGGGTGTTAGCTGATTCCATTCTGGTGTTAGTGGGCGGGGCTTGAAGGTGGACATGCCTCACCCAGGGACTGGAGGGGATTATGGAGATGTGAGGGCCACACATCCTGCCCTGGTACCTTCGCAAAGAACGAGAGCGATTTTGGAGTACCGTGTGTTTTTGTGCCATGGTCCTCATAGGGTTAATCCCGGATGCCCTTGGGTTGGCCAGCCCCTTGGGACTCGGGACTCTTTGGAACCCTGTGTGATATCAGCTGAGGGTTTGGGTTTTGTGCGTCAGGCACTGAGGCCTGTCCAGGAGATTTACGACACCTCTGGGGCGGTGGCAGGGTACAGTGGTTGGGGGGGGGGGGGGTTCGGGCCAGGGGTTGCTGAGTGGGCTGGCTGTCGTCCCTGGAGACAAACGCCTTCATTAGCTTAGTGATTTCCTGTACAGTGAGTGATTTGTACTAGGGTGATTTAATTCGGACTGGCTGACCAGTCTCACAAGGTTAGTCTGCCTTAGCTGTCGCAGGTGTGCTAAATTATATGGGACACCCAAAAACACAGACCCCTGGCTGGAAATGCTGTTCGGGTTTGTACTGGTTAGACAGTGGGCCTGAAGGTCTCTGGCAGCAGCTCTTATGCTGTCAGTGTGAAGCATTCTGAGGCCTGTTAGCAGAAGGAACGCGAACCTTCACCTGCCAGACCTGAATTCTGCGCACCTCCATGCAGGAGCCTGTCTGAATGGCCACCAGGCTCACTGGAGCGCTTTGAAGTGCTATGCTGATGAAAGGCTTTGCTTTTAGCGGACGAGGATGGGGGGCCACGTGTGTGTGGGCACGGTGTGGGCTGCGCGCGCACGTGTGTGTGTGTCTGTGTGGGTGGGGGGGGGGGGGGTATATGTTAAGGGAGAACTCGGTTTTATAAAAATCTGTGAACGTAATCAGAAAAGTCTTTTGTATTTTGTTTGGTTACTTATGGTGAAGGTGTGTGTGTCTGTGTGTCTGTGGTTAGAGAATAAAAGAGGCGTAGTTCATTAGTTTGCATTTGCAAATGCATTACTAAGTATGAAAATGTCAAACTGAAGTTCACAAAACATAATTGTTGCTCCATCCATCCATCCATCCATCCATCTAACAGCTTATCCTGGTCAGAGCAAAGGGGGGGGGGGCTTGTAGCCTATTCCAGGTAGTACAGGGCACAGGACTGGTATGCATCCTGGAGGAGATACCAGCCCATTTCAGGGCACAGACCTACACATGGTTACACACATACAAACACACATATTTGTATTCCTATCTTAATGAGGACCATCAATTAATTTCTATGGGAAAAGCCCTTATCCCAATCACGAAACCCGTAACCCCTACACAGCCCTAACCTCAACCATAAGTAGCCAAACAAAAAACAAGGCTTTTGGCATTTTTTTTAAGTTTTGATTGCATCCACAGATGTTTTTTAATTTTTTGTAAAATTTCCTAGCCACATTTTTTGTGGATTTGCTGGTCCTTTGGTCCTCACAAGTACAGCAGAACAAGGAGAACACACACACTACAGGCAGTTTAGAGAATACAGGTAGCCTGTAGGCAGACTGCTTGGCTTTAGGCTGCAACACGGGGAGAACGTGCAAAGTCCACACACAGACTGGTTTATTTATCATCATTTAATGACATTTGGTCCCTCAGCTAAAGCTATCTGTATGCTAAATGCTGTACGCACCCAATCTCCATCAGCATGTCAGACGCTATTAGTCCCTTGTGAGTCACAGTTTCCGTATTTGCCTGCTTGTTCTGCTATATTTTAAAAGATGATGGTCATGTAAATAATGTAACGGTAAGTCGAGTCATCATTTGCCAACATCCACCTTATCGTACGCAAATCAGCGCATGCCGTTAGGCACTGAGTATACGTGTCCTCTGCCGGTGTTGGCAGGATAGGCCGGCTCGCTTACCTTAGGCCGAGCGTATATTACTAGGGAACGGGGCTCAATTTATACCCCCAACGCAACGATGTTAGTGTTACAGAAAGCCATCCACCTGCACAGGGCGTCTTCAGCCCTTAATTATTGGTGTGGATCTAATTATATGAGCAGGCAGCCCAGTTAGCTCTGCTGTCTTAGTGGACGAATGAAGCTGCCAAAGGGTCGCATGTCCTGCAGTTTTCTGCCGTTAAGTGGGCGTTGTTGGAGCCCTCTCCCTGAACCCGGGGCCAGCCTGTGGAAAAGGCGTGTGACGCAGGCGTGCGCCCTCGCCGGAAGGCCGCGCAGCAGATGGGGGGGAGTGGCCACCGCTCCTTCCCTGAGGTCTTGGTAGCGGGTGTCCGGGACCAGGCCCTGCACAGGTGCCGCGCGCAGGCAGGTGTGACGAGCCCCGCGACTTCAGCGGCATTTCTCAAACGCGCGCCCCCTACTCTTCTTAGCGTTGCTAGCGAGGCAGATTGCAACCGCCTGCTAATAAATATTCTCCTGGCAACGTGGCAAATTATTTAATGTGATTTTGTGGAGTATCATCCTCTTAGCAAGAGCTTTATTAAGTTAAATTAGCTTATAAAATGTCATTTTAGCCCGTGTGCTGTTTATATCAAGACATCTCTGGGTCCCGATGCGTATCACTGATTTTTCAGGGCATCCTGTGTTCTTTTTTTTTTAATGTCAGAATTAAAAAGAGAGACACTAGAAATAGAGTAGCAGCTATTGTGGGTTTCTTTTACCCTCAGAGTACAGGTCAGGTGGTGGACAGAGACGTGTGTGTGTCTCATGCACACACACACACACACACACACTCGCGTACCTATCTAAATGGGGACCTTCCATTAATTTCTATGGAAAAAACCTTAACCCCAACCCGGCCCTAACCTTAACCATAAGCAACCAAGACTTTTAGCATTTTTACTCTTCTGATTGCATTTCACAGATATTTAGAAAAAATGTCTTCAAGAGTTTAAGTTTTTACCACACTTTGGGGACA
Organism: Petrocephalus sullivani; assembly: GCA_026780845.1. Classification (NCBI taxonomy): domain Eukaryota; kingdom Metazoa; phylum Chordata; class Actinopteri; order Osteoglossiformes; family Mormyridae; genus Petrocephalus; species Petrocephalus sullivani. The sequence continues at coordinate 1,291,098 of JAODKM010000101.1, read as the reverse complement.
TTTTGGTCCCCAAATGAGATTTGTGCAAACCCACACACACACATATGAATACATGTTTGTATATGTATCTTTATGGGGGCTGTCCATTCATTTCTATGGGAAAACCCTAAACCCAGCTATGACAACCTTAACCCTCATTTGGTCCCCAGAGTGTAAATGACCCTGACCCCCCCCGCCCACACACACACACACACACAAAGCTTGGCGGTCTCTATGACTTTGGTTGCCTCCCCTGTTATCCACCATATGGGTGGGGCATCTTTGCACTGCCATAAACCCACCTGACCCCATGCGAGCGTGACGTTTCTCACAGTGACACGCAGATAAGCTTGTTTAATGTTCCCCTCCCCATAAACCCTTTTAATGTTTAACACGGGCTTTCTCCTGCACAAGTGCACAGACTGCGATAGGCTCTGCTTTGCTTTATAATGTGAATAATTCTCGCCACTGAAACTACTAGTTAACTTAGTTCCCTGGCACAATGAGGTAAAATCTATTCAAATATAGCTCTGCAGAGTGGTGAGTTGTGAATGTATTGACTTTAATTTAAGTCTGCTAGAAGCATCATAAATTATGAAAAAAGTTTATATTTGTCAGGTAGTAAGAGAAGTCTAAACTCCCAGTTAAGTGGATGTTTCCCCTATATGTGGATTAAACTCCCTTTTAAAGAAAAGCCCTGGAGTGATATGGTAAGGCATGTCTCCTACCCTGAAGTGTCTGAAGTGGCCATCGTATCTCCTAACACCCCGGACCGCCTGCCTGTGAATAGGGAGCCATGTCATTATAGGGTTTCCATAAATACCACCTCCGACAGGCTCAAGGATTCTTTGCGGGGGGGTGTAACCCCCTTCCCCCCCCTCCCCTGGCTGTGGGGCTTTTGACTCCCTGTGAATGTCAATTGCCTCCATGCCGAGTAATCAGAGCCTGCTTCTCTGTGACTCTACGGGCCCACGGTCCGATCAGGCCTAGAGGAGTGCCATTGATGGTTGGGCCCATTCTGCTCATGCCCTCTACGGGTCACACAATGCTAAGGTTTAAGGGACAGAAAATGTGATATTTCACTGTTTTCCTGGTGGTCACTTTGGCAAATATTGTAATTGCTTTCTCTCTAAGTATGGACTAAATGCTTAAGCTCACCTTAAGGTAGTATTGTCTTATACCTAAAATACAGTCCCATTAGTTTTCAGGGTAATCTTATTAAGGAGCCATCCACCGTTGATTTAGCTTAGTAGAGAAACGCAAAGGAAAACGGCGCTGAAGTGCATTAACCCCAAGCAGACGTCAAGGTTGGACGTGGAACGGGCCCAAGCGCTGATGGGGCCTGCCCAAACGCTGATGGGGCCGGCCCAAGCGCTGATGGGGCCTGCCCAAATGCTGATGGGGCCGGCCCAAGCGCTGATGGGGCCTGCCCAAACGCTGATGGGGCCTGCCCAAGGGGCGGACCTGGCCTGGCCACAGGAGGCCCTCGAGGCTGCAGGCTGGGGTGGGGGGGGGCTCCAATTAACAGAGCCCGTTATCCTAATTGCTGAGTAAACAGTCATTTGGAGCTTGGTGCCGCGTTCCCACGCTGGGCCGCAGTGACAGCCGTTACCCGTTTGTTTGCTAATTAATTAATTTGCCAGCACTGCCAAGGCTTTCATCATCGTCTTCTGCAGTCGGACATTTGTTTGCCAGTTGAGTAATGTGGGTGTGCTCTACAACAAACCAGCAGCATTAACTGTACTTAATACAATTAAATTCTTTCTTTATTCGTATTGTGCCCTTCTGAACATTGGTGCCCTAAAGCCTTCAGCGCACATACACCATGCTCAGCCCCTGCAGCAGGACTGTAACAGTGCAATGTGTCATTGCTTGTTTCCTGAAGGCTGGGCGCTCTCTGTCCTTCTGTTTTCTGGACAGATTTCGTGAAGTGAGGTCTTTTATTCACCCGCACAGCACTTGTGACGGTCTTACAATCTATTACAAGCTCCTAACCTCATTCTGAAGAGTTCCCACTGGGTTCCGTACAATCAGATCACACTGCATAGTATCGCATTACGTCTTGACGCATCGCATAAGTGGGTGGTTCTGAGTTTCCTCATTGTATTATGGCTCAGCCTTAACCTTTCCTTAAACAGTGACTTCATTAAGAGTCAGAATTAGATGTTAGCGGCCTCGCTGCCTGCTCCAGCCTCACTACTATGCCTGAGCGCCACGTACTGTACTGGCCGGCGAGCCCTGAACGTCGGCCTGATATGTATAGGGCACATCTCTGCTTGGAGAGGTACTGAAGGTGGTCTTCCGCAGGCTGCATTTCAGCGGCACGCTCAGAAGTCCTCCCTGTCTAGGGCTGGGCAATGTGCGATATTGTTACTGACATCACACTTTCTTCCTGCGGTTTTCTCATTTCACAGGGACCCCGATAGTCAGCTGGGTTGAGATCAGGCTGTTTCATATCTTCATACTGTCTGGACATCATAGTTTTTTTTCTTACTTAGTCATGCACAACAAAACTTTTCAAGCTTTTCAATTGTAATGATTGTAATGATTAGTCCTTTTTAAGATTATTTAGTATGTAAAAAAATCTGTCAATGTGCACTGTCATTTTCATCCATTTTCATCCTTGCTCTTTAAATCTATCATAGACAGGTATGTGAGCAATTTCTTAGTTTTTTTTCTTTATTTTTTTCCTTTTTGCTTTATAAATATCAGAATATTTATCCAGAATGATGCAGCCCTACTGTTGTCCAGCTGTCACAAAGCAGGACTTTATCTGTGAAGCCTGGGGCTGTTTGGAGCAGGCCCACCGTGGCCAATGACTTGGAGAGAAACACCCATCTATCCGCACCCCTGGGCTGTTTATTATTCAGCCTGTGAGTCTCTGCTAATATGTGACCTGTGTCTGTGCAGCGGCGGTCATGAGTCTGTCACTGATTCAGAGTCTTGAGCGTGTTCAGGGCAGAGGCCTTCCTCAGGTAATCTGGTGAAACTCAAACGGCTGGAGAATTCTCACTTGTCAGATACTGCATTTGTCTCTTTTCCATGCCTGGTGGTGAAGCTTTTGTTTGACATGCTGCGTTTCGCATCGAAACAAAGAAAATTCTATGCTGGAAAGTTCTACCTTTCAGATTTTGTTATTGATTACCGTGGAAAACATTCAGTGGTGTGGTAAACTCGGAAGTAGGTAAGCGGAAGTGGGTAACCTGTGCCCTGTGAGTTATGCCTATGAGAAGTAAGCGATTTACCCTAACAGAGCATATAGATGAGAGTCGTTTCACACCGAATAATTGCTGTTGGGTACGTTTGGTAGATCTGTGTGACTGCCATCTCCGTTTAGTCACCGTCTCACAGCACACATGCAAGACCACATATGGAAGCCCGGTCTGTCATAATGGTGAGAAATCGCCCACATGTCTGATGCAGAACCCGAGCTTGTTCATCCACGCCGGGTTCCTCCATGCAATGAGTGCCAGTCCCATGTAAACATCGATGGGGTTTCCCCTTCTAAAGATGCATGACCTCTTCAGCAGAACGCCGATATTTCAGATGACTGTGGCTTCCCGTGGCCACCGCACGTGAAAATTTAAGCCGTCCAGTAGCTGCGTAAGCAAAGCATTTTGACACGGTTCCCGGTGAAAAACAAACACAAGCGAGGGACACGAGTGAGAGGCTGTTCTCCGTGCGAGAAAAGCAGAGCGCTCGCGTTAATGGAACGTCTGCTCTGCTCACTGCGATTTTCCTCACCGGTATAACCTCAGTGTTACGAACACTTGTCAGATTTGTGTGTAAAGTGTAACCGTACTTTCAGCAGCAGACAGTTAGCAGCTGTTATTAGGGAAAGATTATCGACAGTCTGAAGCACTGGCTCACAGTACTGGTGGAGGATGGGGGGGTATTTTGTTATACTCTTTGATAAATGTAGTTTTTTTTCCACCCCCTACAATGAAAATATTAGACTTGTTTGGCTCTGAGGGCTGCATTATCACACTTAAATAAGGCTTGTAAATCCATTGGTCATGAATAGCTGAGTGGAGCTGCCGTTCTCCTTGGAGGACTGAGAAGTGGGTGGCTTCGGAACGATACAGTTTGCACGCACCATGTGAAATATGGCTGCCTGACTGGCGAGAGCCCGGCCCACGGCCTGCCAGTGACATTGCATGGTGTGTGGGTCACGCTGGTGTCACTACTGGCCTTTGGTTGTCTCCATCGCCTGTCTGTGCTCTGGATGTTTTTAGTGGAAACGGGCATATCTCCATGGGTTATCTCCTGGTGGCGTTTTCTCTCATGGCATCATTCCCCTGCAGGCTTTAGAAGAGCAGGATTCTCAGCTTGTGAAATTGGAGGATGTCGGGATTCTCGCAGGGTGTCAGGGAGGGGGATGAGCTTTCTCCAAACTTTGTGTGTGTGCTGAGGGGAACCGTTTGAAGCTCCTGATCACAGGCGTCTTGGCTTTGGCTACATGTCGAGGCCGTCTTTCTGAGGTCCTATGCTGCTTTATTGGCAGTAACATGCTGCGGTCCCCTATTCAGGCTCGCTAAAGGCTCTGTGGGCAGCCATTGATGTTTCTATGGTAACAATATTATGAAGTCGATTTGGAAGGGAAAGTGAGGACGGACATATGCATGAGGTGTGGAATATTTAAAAGCAACAGAAACCCACTGTGGGGGTGTAGAGATAAAGGCACCGTTATCTTACCTGGCTGCGGCCCGTCTCTGAGCGTGGGCAGTCCTGATGAGTAGACTGGCACTCTGGACTTTGGTTTGGGGCGTGGCCTCCTCTCGGCTGGGGGAGGAAGGGGAAACCCAAACAGATCAGTGCGTCCTCATTGTGTGCCGGCTGTCACACAGCAGGGAGGTGGGGGGCTCTTACTCACCCCGTTTTGTTTGAGACTTCAGATTTCCTGCCATTCAGCCCACGGCAGGAGGCCAGTGCCCGACTGCCCAGGCGTGAGAGTGGGGATGTCGAGGCCTTTGTGAGGATGTGGCAGGGCGGGGCTTAGAAATGGCACGGGTTGAGCAAGATGAGGCTTTGAAGATCCTGGCCAACCGGCTAACCCATCACATGTGAAGAATAGGCTAGGTGGGGCTTAGAAATGCCAGGCCAAATAACTAACCAACCATGTGTGAGGAGTAGGTGAGGTGGGGTTTAGAAGTGCCCAGCCAAACACCCAACCAATCACATGTGAGGAGTAGGTAAAGTGGGATTTAGAAGTACCAGGCCAAACAGCTGACCAATCACACGTGAGGAATTGGTGAGGTGGGGTTTAGAAGTGCCCAGTCAAACAGCCAGCCAATCATGTGTAAGGAATAGGTGAGGTGGGGTTGAGTACCAGGCCAAACAGCTGACCAACCACTTGCAAGAAGTAGGCTGGGCTTGGTGGTGAAGAACAACCTCCAGAGGAGGACGGCGAGTCTGGTGCATAGTAGAATAATATGTAAGGTTTCACAGTGTTCTACACTTATAGTTTGGGGTCTCGTGGCCCAGCAATGCCTATTCCGTGAGCCCTAAAACTGGACGCCCCCATTCAGCCCCTATCCACGCAGCTCTGCGGCCAGATCTCTGGCTTCTCTCTGACGCGCATGCTTGGCTGCACCGGTGTGCCGAGCCTGTGCGCCAACTCAGTTTCCATGGCAGCAGGTTGCAATTCTTTTTTTTGGTGCTCGCTGCTTGGTGGCAGCCCTGTGCCAGAGCGGTGCCTGTGTGTGCATGAAGTGAGCCGAGCGTAAGGGGCTCGCCGGGTTGTGCCGGGGTCCCCGCGCCCGGTTCAAGGGCCACTGGGAAAGATGAAGGTTTTGCATTGTTCTGTCTGGAAGGATCTAGAAGACGTGCCATCATTTTAAAAATCATTTCCTGTGTTCCTGTGTCTGTCAGGCGTTTAAGAGCAACAGCCAAATGGCTTTATTGAGGTCATGCCCATTTCGTCGCTGGTGTTAATTGTTCGGCTCGTTTTTGGCGAGCGACGTGCTGATTAACGAGCCTGACGCCTAATAGATAAGCAGGTCATGGAGGAAGGCGGTGGGTGGGGGGGGGCGGTAGGGGGGGCGTCACCTGCTGCAGAGACACAGGTCACGGAGCATGGGATGCAGCCGGGAGACCTGGGAAGGCAAAGCCATGTCTAACTCCCGGGCTTTTCTGTGTTTTAACAGTGCTAATGGTGGGGGGGGGGCTCCCGAAACCTGGTGTCCTTAAGGGAAAAAATTATATTGAACACTCTAAAACACATTCCTTAAATATTTCTCTAAAATATTATTACATTTTATGTATTGATGTACCTGCGATCCTGAGTAGGACATTTCTGGAAATCGATGGATGGATATATTAATATAGTACATGCAATTTTGCATATTATGAAATATGTATCCCCGCGACCCTGTTCGTCTAAGCGGGTTGGACAATGGATGGATGGATTAAATATATATAGTGTATATATAATATTTATAATATATATATTTATATGTATATATTATGCAATATGCTGCATTTATGGGCTTATCTCTACTTATAGAGATGTTTATGTCTGCAGTTCTTTATTCAGAAATTTGTGCTTTGTCAGATGTTGTGCAATCTGGAAGCGTACTGTTCCCAGTTTGTGTGTTTCCTGTGTACGCTGTTGGACTCGCAGCCCCGTCGCGTGTTACTTCCGAGTTTATCCGCTCTAATCCCGCCCCCCGGAGTTCTGTTCGGCCAGTGCCCTCAGCCCACCGCGGACACGCCCACCCCCGTCCCCGTACTGGGAATAGAAAACGAGGCGGGCGAGTTCGTGGAGGAATCGCAACCGGAGACAGGCATGCATGTGAGAGGTGACGGGATGGAGAGGAAATTGTGGGGAGGCGTGTCGAGGACAGGAAAATCCCTAGCCAGGCCTTGTTCCCACGCGGTGCCTAACCACAAATGCGGCTTCCCCGAATCTTGTGCCTGTTTGTGACCTGAAAGCCTTATTACAGCTCACTGGCTAATTGCTCATGGTGCAATGGGTGGCATCTGGGGAAGGAATCCCAGCGGCAAAGGCTTTTTGGGGAGACGACTGGCCCTGGTCCTGGGGTCACCATTCACAGCTGGTTCTCCATCCTCATGCCCAGCTGCAGCTCACACTCTCATGAGTGGGCGTGTCTATGGGACATCTGATTGGCTCACACACATACGCAGTCAGCAGGAGAAGCCAATGGAAATGAATTTCCCATGTGTTTGGACTGTCTCTTCTTGAACATACGTCACATGACTGGGAGCGGTTCTCACTTAACTGCAAACAAATGTTCTTGACTGCCTTGTGTGGGAACTCTTGTTAAAACCTCTCTGGGGGGGTGGGCATATAGGGATAGCAGTGGGGGTGTAGTCATGTGCCACTTTAAGAGGGGATCGTGCCCTCTCTCCACCTGGAACAGCTGTGCGTGTTTGACAGGTCAGAGGTCAGCTCAGAATTGCCCATGGAACAGAGCGCTGAAATGGGGCACAGATGGACGTAAATAGCAGCAGAATCATGAACGTGTGTCGGGCAGCCGCCGCGCTTGTGGGAGCTCCTGTGGGGGGGCGGGAGGGCTGCTCGCTAGGTTTGTCCTGCAGCGAGATGTTGTGGATCTGGGGCTAATTATCCGCATATCCTCTGAAGGGTGTCCAGGGGTCCCTTTAGCGCCTCCAAACAAGCACTTTGCCTGCCTTTTATTTGTATAAATGTATTGATTCTCTTTCCCATCAGACATCTGGGGAATTTGCAAGCAGCAGCTATTGATCGGGCGGTGTCTGACAACAGCCGTCAGTGCGTTTGGGGCCTACAGCATACCTCCATGCATACATCTATGCATTCATACTATAAGAGAGGAAGAGAAAGGCATATATAAATAGAATGTGTGTGCCTTTTGCGGTTAGGAAATAACAGGGAGTAAACAGCTGGCTTTAGGCTGTTTAATGGAATGCTGCAGGAGGTCAAAGGTCAGCCTCGATTGTCGCAGAGTTCTGTTGGCCAATCATATTCCTTGTGGCAGGGTGTCCGCCTGTGCCGAAATGCACACATAGCAGTCAGATGGGCCGCAAAACTTGGGAGACCATACTGGTGCTTTAATACTCTCATACTCTCATCAGAATGCAATTATCAATAAGGTGCGATGATTTCATTACGTGGCAGGGTAATTAAATAACCGGGGGCATTTTGTCGCGTGCTACGCTGGGTCTCCAAGGAAAGCGACACCTCGAGTACATGGAGTGTAAAATATGACCTTGTGCCGGCATGCACACATAAAAATAACACATTTCAATATGCATGGAGGAACAGCAAAACAAAATCTGTGATTATAATTAGGGGGGACTGTAATTAGTATGCCGTGGTGGGGGTAAAGCTGGGCTTGATTTATCAAACATGTATAAAATCTCATGGCTGTCCAAACGCGAGAAGCTAATGTTTCCTCGCATTCTGCGTGGCAGGGCTGTCTCACCCCCCCTCCCCCCACAGGCCACAGCTTGGTGGCCTTTACCATCCCAAAGCGGCTCTGGCCTTCCGGACAGGATCCTGTTCCCTGCCGGGGGTCACCGGTGAATCTCTCTGAGGCGTGCGTCTGCCTTGGCAGGGGGCACTGAGAGCAGTGAGCTTCCTGAATGAGCGCGGCGGGAATCTGCCGCCTGTCTCCGGGTGCCCTGCGCTGTCAGGGACGCAGCAGCGTGGCGGACACGGCAGCAGCTTGTTAAGGGCCAGTAATGACCCCCATCCTCCCAATAATAACTCCGCTTACGGTAATTGGCCGGCCTGAGGCTAACTAACCGGACGAGTGACGTTTGCGTCACTCTGTTATTCGTTTAAATGAAGCCCATTTTCATAATGAGGAACAGTCAGTCCTGTGCGGACAGAACGACCGTCGTTACACACTGCAGCAGAGTAGTGGGGGTGGTAGAGGGGACTGGAGGAGCCTCTGACTTTGTATAGGCCGCACGTTTGACATCCAATACTCTCACCCACACGAGCTCCAACCTGAGATTCCAGGGCAAACAGTCGCGTGTTTCTCTTAGCGATGTGGGTTTCCATGCCGCTGACGGCAGGCCCGAAACCACAAGCAGGTATATGTTTATAAATATTTACGGAGGAGCGTCATTTGTGGGAAATGCTGGGCTGAGTTCTGCACCCATGCCTAATTACTTTTTAGACCAAACACAATTGGGATGAAATGAGAGTGATTACAGCAGCCTCTGCAACTCGTCCAGGGAAATTAAAGAAGACAGCGGATGGTGTCAGGTCCCTTAATAATAATAAACAAAGATTTCTGATTCAGGTCTGTCGGAGCAAATCTTTGGCCGGAGGGCTGGGCTGGCCAGTGTGTAGTAATCCGTTACCGATGAGGTGCTACGAGCAGAGGAGTCACTGTCCTATAGAGAATACTCCCAAGGCTTATTTATCCTGAGTGGGGCATTGTGGGAGATGTGGAATTCCACATAGGCTTTTAATGCAGAGAGAATATTCAGGCAGCTTACTGTGGATTAGTTAAATACATGTTTCTAGATTTAACTGTTCTTTATACGCACACATGCTTTGGAGTCATTACGCTGATATGTCATTATTAAAATGTTGAATATGAATTGTTTGGGGTGTATTTTTTTTGCAGGCTCGCTATCCCTGATTCTTATGTTACTGATGGCCTTCTTCAGTACTCATTTGCATGCTGAAGGTCTCACACTGTAACAGGCGGCTGCCCATTACAGTGGATTACATAACCCAGGCTTTGCCCGTCTACCTCTACCAGCCATACCCACCACCCCCGGCGAGTGCGATGGTGGTGCACGGCGCCCCCTCCATGCCTGAGGACAGAGGAGTGCCGCTGGAGAGTTACCATCCCTGCCAGAACCGGGCAGTATGCAGACCCAGCGGTTCTGGTTGGGGAAGGTACCACCCCCCCACCCCACAATCCCTGTCCCCGAAGCTGTGACAAGGCCATTTTACCATTAGGATGGTCGGCTGTTTAAAAGCTTTGAGTTTTGTTTTCCTGAAGAGCCCATTTTAATACACCCCCCTCCCCCCAATGGGCTCTGCTGACTGAGAGTTTGAGCGCTAAGCTTTATGATGGCTGGGGAGCTGAGTGGGTTTGGCCCTTCATAAGAAGTTTCAAATGGCGTGGAGAACAGTAGGACATCGGCCTGTCGGGGTGGGGGGGGTGTTAGAAATGTCAAATCGCCCATAACATGCCAACGGGGTGGGAGCGGTTTGGTCTACAGGGACTATTTAGGGCTTAGGGGACCGGGGGCAGGGGGGGTGTTTTTGTGGGTCCCAATAGCATGTTGACAAGCAGCCAATGGCGAACAAAAGGCCTGAGTATGGAGTATTATGGACAGCCCCCCCCCTCGCCCCGGACCAGCGGCTCCCTGTTTAGTTGGTCTGAATGGGCTTGGCTGTGGCCTTACTGATATTCGCACAGGTGCTGCATGTGTGTGTGTGTCTGTGTCTGTGCGCATGTTTCTGCGTGCATGTATGTGTCTTTGTCTGTGTGTATGTACAGGTTTTATTATACTTGTTATATATAGGACATCACAAGTATAGCAAATCCTCGAGAAAACGTGACTAGTGAGGTCTTTGTTTCTGTCCTGACTACTTCAAACTTCATTTAATAAAATTCTGTGAATGCAATCAAAAAAGTAAACATTCCTACAAGCAAAAGGCTTGTATCTTGTTTGGATACTTATGGCTAAGGTTAGGGCTAGGTAGGGGGAAAGGGTGTCGGGATTGGGATTAGGGTTTTTCCCATAGAAATGAATGGATGGTCCCCACTAAGATGTGTGTATGTCTTGCATGTGTGTGTGCATGTGCACAGTAATGGATCCGAGTCTCTCCCGCTGGCCAAAGAACACATGATCTTGGTGAGACTGAAATCTGGGGACATGCAGTCGGGGTGGTAGATCTGAGGTCTGAGCATGGCTCAGTGACATGCTCGTGGGTCACAGGGAAGCCCTTCTTCTGGCTCAGTGACATGCTCGTGGGTCACAGGGAAGCCATTCTTCTGCATCCTCTCCCACGGCTGTTAAATCACCAGCATATGCAGCCATACTGCTTCCTGGAGTCACATCAGAGTTAAGAAAGCCACTGTGTCGACTGGGAAGCCTTCCTAATAAAACAGCCCCATAAGAATGTGACACTGAGAAATTGTACCTCAAATAGTGTGGGGGTGTCCAAGTTTTTGGCGAGTGTACTCAAGAACCCTTCCAAGAAAACTGGGCAGAGTGAAATTAAGTGTGATTCAGAGTTTCAGGACATTCGAGTGGCAGGCTGTGAATTTTGTTTTATCTTTTTTTTTTTTAAAACTATGTGTCCAAGGACATGACAACACATGCTGCCGGCACTTGGAATTGTGGGACAGTGATGTCGGGAGAGCGACCGTGACCGGGCGCCTCGTCGTGTTACACGCGTGACTTCGTCTCCAGCTTAAGGGCCGGCTACGAGTCGAGCCGGTGATCTGGAAAGCAGCCGTGTGAGATTCTCAGCTGTGTGGGGGTGGGTTCACCTCCCGTGTTAAACTTCCTGTCTGTTTCAGTATCGCCCTTAGACACTGGCAGCCGCGGTGGCCGTCTCTCATGTCATGTGTGATTCATGCGATTCCTGCGCACGGCAGATTGTTAGCCAGCAGGGGGTGTTGGGGAGGGGAAGGGGAGGGCGTGGGTAACTGCACGGGCCAGATTTGGGGGGATTGCTTACGCTGCTGTGACTATTGATCTCCAACCAGATGCCTGAGCTGAAGATGCCGACTGGCCGTGATCTGGCCGATGGCCACGCCTATCTTAAAACGGGGTCAGCTGGGTCCGGCAGGGAGATTTTGGGGGTGGAGCCGGGTATGTGTGTCCCTGTGAGGGAAGGGGTGCTGTCTCATGAGTTTCTTGGTTTTTAGTCACCTTTATGCTATTTTCGAGTTATGCCGTTTAAATGGGTTGTGACCCCATTTTGTGCAGTATGTTCTATTAAAGTGATTTGTTTGATTAGACCCTGCTGTTTGGTGTGCCTCTGTACTGCCCCCTGTGGTCCAAACAATGTCACTGTACCCGTTGCCTTTTGTCCACTGCTCTCTTCTCCTTTCTCCATCCGGGTGGTCATGTGATGTGTCGGACAGGTCTTGCCGTATGTCTGTATCCCGGTATGGCTATCTGCAGAAAGACGGAGGTGAAATTCAGACTTCAGCAGACATCAGTGACATACATATTTGAAAAAGCAGACAGTCCCTGAAGCAATTGGGGCATAAGGGCCTTGCTCTAGGGCCCGACGGTGAAGTCACTCAGCCGACCCTGGCACTGGAACCATAGCCTCCAAACAGCTTTATTGAAATGGGCAGTTATCAAAATGCTTAACGTCTGAAGGAGGCTGCAGCTCATACTGGAATTCATGAAGGGTAATGGCAGTTTGCAGGAACGTAGGGGACCCCCTTAATATTTGGCTTGGAGGAGAGATAAAAAAGCCATTGAGAAACAGCCTATTTAGTTAAATATGTCCGCTCAGCGGTTGTGTGGTGAGTGCCAGTGGTATTTAATGGCGCGTCATCGCCTTTATTCGCGAGTGACTCGTATTTAACTAAGTATGACCGCAAAACCAATTAAAAACAGGAATCGGTCTGTTTCAGTTCTCGCACCGCGTAGGTGGGGGTCATGATGGAGACATGATGCGGGGTATGGATCTGAGATTGACACCGTATGCTGGTCACAAGCCCGCCGGAGGTGGAGATTTAGTCCCCGCCCAACATTGCTGCAAAGGACACGGTTCCCCTGGACTCGAAAGGGCAGGGAGGGGAACGTTGGGTAGTTTCAGTACGTGGAAGGAAAACACGCTTGTTTGGGATTGATGAGCATTTAGGTGAAAGTGCAGGTGCTTTGGATTTTAAAAGAGGAGAAAGAAACATGAGCTAATAAATATTGTTTGAGCACATACCGTACTGCCTCCCCCCCACACTACCTGGCGTAAGGTCACCTCTGACCTGCGTAACATGAAACGGATTTCACTCAAAACATTCAGCCCCACAGCACAGAATGTGTTCATAGAGCCCCCCCGCCATGTCCGTATGGAGGCTCCCGGGGGGGTACGTTTGGCATGCTTGGTCGCCTCCCGGCTGGGGAAAGGAAATAACTGTCACACCGTAAACCCAGGGGGGGCACCGAATGTGACGTCCTGTGGGGGGTCAGCGTGACAACCCCCCCATTTAAATAAGGGCCGGAGATGCTCCCGCCACCCTCCTTGACATTTCCACCATGTTTTATCAAGGTCACTCCTACTCGTCACGCCCACCCCCACCCCACTGTCGCAACCACCACTACCAACCCCTACTAGCACTCCCTGAAGCAGACCCTGATACCCTCCCGTTGG